>OX155641.1:2400000-3000000 GCA_944567765.1 Carterocephalus palaemon
GATTAAATAGCCCATATCACTATAGACTATTCACAAAACTCTATTTTTAAAAGCTTTTATTTAACTTCACTCGTATGTATGTACGAGTATGTTAAATATGTGTCTTATCGTTACAAAACCAGTTCAAGTTAAATAAAAACGTCCTCTTACGTGCAATCCAATCAAATCATCCAGCTGATGTTATTGGATCATCAGTTTACAAGGCATCATCCGAGATTACTTACGGATTAGTTCTGAAACAAGCGATGCGGCAAGGCCAACCAAAAGTATGGCCAACGTTGGACGGGTGATTTCATATGGCAAATGTATGCAAGTACGAACACAAATGCAGCCAATATTGGCTCAAATAGCAGAACTAATTGGATTAAACAATTTTTATTACAATCAGAAGTGCAGGAGAACATGACGGAGACAATAGCAAAAACAAGATGTTTTACTAATTGCTGCAATAAATAAAATTCTAGCTTCCCCGCGGCTCCGCCTCTCCTTATATCGTTACACTTGCTGATGTTTTAAAATATAATAATTATAGCCTTTTTAAACGGCAAGCTTAACGGCCGAAATTAATAACCTATCTATGGATATATTTCCCTACCAGAGATAGATATTTGACTTAGTAATATGCTCCATATAAAATGTGTCAAATAACTATCTCAGATAGGCAAATCTATCCAAAGATAGGTTATTAATTTCGGCCGTAAAATATCAAACTAACAAAGATTAGTAGTAATCTTACTTTAATTAGTGGTAGTAGATGGTAAGATGGTGGTACCAAAATCTAACTTCACCTGCAGTACGGCCGATCATAATCCGAGATATCATCAATCACCAATCATCACCATCAATCTATGCCTATGTTACTCTCCAGGCCTTGTTCTGCATCTGTGCAAAAAATCACAGCATTTTGTTGAGTAGGAGAAGGACAAAGCAACAAGAAAAATCTAATAAAAATCGATTATTATAGATTTTAGTCCATTTCTCGCGTACCGTGCAATTTTCCTAGTGAAATAGTAGCCTATGTCACTCTCCAACCCGTATGCTACATCTATGCAAAAAATCACATCGATCCATCATTCCGTTGAGGAGTAGAAGAAGAACAAACCAACAAACACAATTTCCTATTTTTAAATTAGTAATGTTACCTAACCTGGTACGTTTAATGGAATTTGTCTAATTTAATATTAAAACATTTAATAATAATAAATAAATAATAAATATCTTGGACATTCTCACACACGGCCATCTGACCCCAAAGTAGGCGCGAGCCTGTGATATGGGTGTCAGAGACTGATATACACATACATAGATATTTTTAAATACATACTTAAATAGATAATATTAACATCCAGACACAAAACAAATACAAGTGTTCATCACACGAATATTTGTCCTGAGTGGGATTCGAACCCACGACCCCTGGCGCAACAGACAGGGTCACTACCGATTGCGCCAACGGGCCTGTCAAGTTGTCGTGGCGCTCAAGAGTTCAAACAAAAATTGGTGTTGTAAACAGCCAGTTAAATGTGTTATTAAAAGTTTATTTTACGATTCAAATATCGAATTTATCGAAGAGCATGCCATTATTTGAGATTAAGTTCGACTTTAATCGCCTTAGATTATCACTTTGGGCCGCGCGCGGTGACTGCATTTCGTTTGATGACTTCATTGTCCATTTTTAACAAAAAGCTCTTTAATGGTACGGTGTAAGAGAGATCTCGCGGGTGGTCTATGTAATTACGACCATTACGGTATCCCTTTCTCTTTCACACATGTTGGTCGATGTGTGCGTTGGTTTAATAGTTGTACAATAACAATATATCAGTGTTATGGTTTTGGTACGTTGAGTTATAATTGCATTTGTAAGCGTCGAGCGGCGGCCCGGCGGCGATTCACGTTTAAAGCTTTGGTCAAACATGAAAAATCTTTGAAACAGTATTAATATTACAGTACAGGCTACAGCAATGTTAATTAATGACTCATCAATAATAATTAGCTGAAAGGTTGATCTCAAATTATGTGTATTTTTAATTTACCCTAGTTACAATACAAACATTTGTGAAACTATTTTATTGAGGTTTTCTACCTCATTTATTATTGTAAGTAGGTACTAATAATTTTATTGGAACGAAGTTCCTTATCGCGCGTTGCGAAAGGGGGCTAGACGGAAAAAATTAAGACCAAAAGTTGTAACGACACTTTTTGCTATATTTGTAAGCCGTGCGGCGTGCGCGTGTTTCTCTCTCTCTCTCTCTCTCTCCCTCCCATAGGAAGCAAGCCAGTTATTTTCGTTTCGTCTTACTATTTCGCATAAATAAATAAATAAAATAAAAATAACAATAACTTATAATAACTTATTTATCCAATAACTTCGTTCCATCCGGCTGGCTGTCCCTTGACACCTCTCAAGTTTTTTTTTATTTCTACTTATAATAGGTGCAATTGGATTAAGTCATTTTAACTCTAAACCAAACCAATAATTGTTTGATTAAATTTAAAAGTATAAACGATGTGGTTTTTGTTGTGTTCAATATTTGTTGATCAACTAAATTGGCGGCAAGCTTCAACGTCACCGGCACTATCAGCTATCTATTTCCATTTACAAAATAAGAATGGTGCTTATTTCTTTATTACCGGTCGCGTTCGAATGAAGCTATTGTTTGCCATAGATCTTATCGCACCCTCAATTCTCTTTTCGATACTGAGTTAATTTGTTCAATATTTTTGTCTATGCTTTTTGGCTTATGAAGTCATGTTATTGTAGTCTTCTATTGTTTATGGTCACTTGGGTATACAATTTTGCAACGACTCTATTTCCGATGTCATTTATGATTATGTTCACGAACTTCGTAAGGTTTTCTTTGTATTTGTAATTGGTTTTTTTTTGGCGGATTTTATGCTGCATGCAGTACCTATAAAGAGTTGAAATCAATTAAATCCTTTATTGAATTTAACTAACATTAATAAATTTGAATTTTGTGAGTAAAATTAAACCTATCCATTTAGTAAATAACTTAATTTACCTGACACAAACAGCGTAAAGCAATAAAATTTGTCACAAATTAGCTCTGGTTGCATTGATTAAAGCGGCAATTATTAACGGCTTCTTGGAGCGTTCCATAAATAAGGGATGTATTCCTTTTGAAATTGGTTCGAATGTGAAGGCGAGAAGCGAGAGAAGGGCCCTTGAGGGGCGCGACATCCGCAGGGCTGGTAAACCCTAAGTAATTTACATCTACATACATGTTTATGTATGACGCAATTAAAAGTATACCAACTTCGTGTTCTGCTGCATACAACTAACTGGATACTAACTGCGATAAAGAAGTGAAAGAAATAATATTAATAGGTACTTGGTGGGTTTATTGGTCATGACTGTTATGAGTGCTGGAAGTCATGCTTACACAGCTTTACAGCGATAATCTTAAGCTAGAAGGTTTTCTATCGGCAGTTGTTACATGTTTTTAAGCGCTTTCGTGCTAAATGTCGTATACGTTAAGCGAATCGATATTTAAACTAGGTGCTAATTTGCTATCTTATTTACTTACATAAAAATACTAAGTTAGTAGGTACGTCATACTGGTGTAGTATTTTTTTCTTGTGTTTAGATATTGTAGTCAATTCACCGACAGCTGTTTACGATGATATGAAGTTACTACGATATATGTATATCAAAGTATCATGGTCATAAATATGTCATAATCACGAACTAATACATTTTTACTGGCAACCCTAAGCCGACAAGGTGTGCTAGGTTAAAAAAAATATTTAGCCCCTTTTAAAATATAGCAAGGGAAAGGAAATTAAACGGTGTTCGAGATGGGTGTAATATCGGTAGCAACATTTTACTTAACAAACCATCCTCGAGGTGCTTGTTAATAAACAATTTCCGTTAAAGCGAGATCGAGACATTAATCCACAACAGGCACCTTACATAAATAAAAGTACATATTCATATTATACATACATATTAATAAGGGATCTAAATATCAAATAATCTCATATATGTATGAGGTAAGACGTTAAATTTATATCTAAACATGATAAGTTAGAAATTCAGAATGTAAGTAGGAACTATTTGTTCGCTAAATACCCAAGTGTATAAACGAAAACAAAAAAATGTATAAACGAAATTGACATACCTAATAGGTATGTCAATTTAGTTGCCTATTATTTGGACAAGTTATGATATTTATACGAGTCGGCTAAGATTTTCACGCAAATTCGCGTTAAATAATAAATTAACAACACCTCTGCAACAGTTGAACACTTGGAAAAGAGGAAACGATAATAATCACTCAAATATGTAGTTCTATTAGTTTCTGCAAGTGTTACATCGTTTGCAGAAGTTAGCTACCTGCGTGCTTATCATTAAGAGAGATGCTGCCACATAATTTCTGGGGCTAGCCAAGAATAAAGACCAAATAAATGCTCTATATTCTTGTGCAGGCGTAAATTTAATATAAAATATATAACAGTATTATTTTCGTAAAGATTTCGTTTTTATAAGAGTGGGGTGGAATAAACTGATACTTGACACTTTTAGTTAAAGCATAAGCTATACAATAGATATTATTTAAGTTATTGTACTGGCAGCTTACAAGAACATAATTCCAGTTTACAAAGCCAGCTGTGTAATTAAAAAAAAGTGTAGTGTATGTGGCAGTGTGGCTGAATGGGATGCGATGTTTCGACTTTTTAAAAATGTTTTCAACACGTACCGATTCCCGCCACGTGTTTTATTTTTCGAACGCCTAGTGGTGAGCTGTTTGTTTTTTCTGTGTCACTCTTTACAAGTGCCAGTGGTGAAATAATAAAAGAGTCGTTAAAAATCTGTGGAGAGCGATTTTATCTGTTCTGCGGTATCTTGCATGCTAAGAAGGGGATAATGTTATGTTAGATTACACGTATCTACTGTTAATTGGAATGCCTTGTTATTTTAAAGGAGAATTAATAATAATAAGTTGATTTTTTTATAATTTCATTAATTTCTTTTGTGCATGCATTGTGAAACAGATTAGATAAAACACATGAATGACACTTATTAGGCGTCGCATCAAGCACAGTTGTTTTTTTAATTAGTCCATCTCGCTCCTGATGGGCTAACTAAAAAAACAATTTAGAATCGTAGAATAGATTTACAGTAGAATAGAATGAAACCAAAGACAAAAGAACCACGAAGCGCCAACGCTACTACATAATTTATGCCGCGAGAGAAGAAAGCTTTCTTGCGACAAAGACCTTGCCATTGTATCTTTCTTTAACAACTTACTGATTTTACTCTTACCTACTATCTTCCCTTATTTCAAAAACTTTTTTATTTATTTTGTATCAATAAAATGAAGTTGTTGAAATAAGATTATTATTTACATAAAAATGTATCTAATATATGTATAAAAATTAATATAATAGATAAATTTTTCCTTAATGAAAAATTAATTCCCAACTAAATTAATGAATTTACCACCATCTTAAAAGAGGTAGGCGTACGGCAAGACTCGTTTAACCTTTTGGGGACCGAGTGTTTATTTGTTCAGAATCATGCTAAGATTAAAGTGAGGACGAGGGCTATAGAAACAAATAAAATATGTGAAACATCACTAAATCATAGAAAGCTATTTATATAATGGCTGAACACACAATCCGAACTCGAGCGATAGTTGTGCTGTTAGAAATACTGTACACAAGTCAGTTTACACAGCTAATGTCTATGCAGCAATGCCGATACCTACTCCTCTATTTTTAATCTGTCGTATCACAGATTCCTTAAGCTGAGCACAGATACATAAGCATAGCTTACGCTGGATTTCAATAACCTATCTTCGGATTGATTTGGCTGTCGGACATAGAAATTCGACACATTTTATATGGAACTTATGTCAAATTTATATGTCCGATAGCCAAATCTATCCGTAGATAGGTTATTGAAATCCAGCATTAGTAAGTATCAAAATTAGTAAGTATCAGAAACAAAAGCTACAAAATATAACTCGTGTTAGTTTTAAATCGGAATTCCTTCGCTCCAACTTTACTATTCGTAAAATAAAAAAAAGTATCCATGAACTGCATTGAGCTCATTGGCTTGAGTAAAATTTCGGGTTTGCGGTCTGACGTTGTTATATTATAATAGATACGCTCATATAATCCTACTACGTACGAAATTCCACTAGCAAGATTCCAGTGCGGATAATGTGAAGTCCCCCTAACTAAGACCAGTTGGTTTGTTTATGCCCCGAGACAGTTTCTGGACGCGAATGTTTACTTTCGTGGAACTCATTCAAAATATCGTCAAGGCAATTGACCACGACAGACTCATAGACAACATTTTTGATATTTCAGACTGCTTTCGTGTGTATGTTGTAAACCGACGAATTAACCGATCACGCATTCCATATCCCCAGTGGCTATCGTACTCGCCTCTCACTCGAGCGGTCCGGGTTCAAACCCAACCGGCACGCACCAATGACTTTTCTAAGTTATTAAGAAATTAAATGTCACTTACAAACCAAGAATTAATCTACTTTGCAACAATCCGCGAACAAAAATGTATGGTGATGTATGTATACTTTCATGCACGTAGATACGTGCATGAAAGTATATTAGTAGATTAATTAGTAGATTAATTCTTGGTTTGTAATAATGGAGTTCCGCAAAGTAACGCCTGATACAATTAATTATAAATGTCACTTGCTGTAACGGTGAAGTACACATTGTGAAGAAACCTGCATGCCTGAGAGTTCCTAATGTTCTCGAAGGTATGTGAAGTCTGCCAATACGCACTTGGGCAGCGTGGTGGACTAAGGCCTTATCCCTCCCATTCTGAGAGGAGACCCGTGCCCAACAGTGGGACAAAAAGTTGTGATGATGATGACCCGTTGTTAACCCGTTGTATGTATGCAACTTAAATTGGGGTAACTGGAATTAAAACTAATAATTACTAACTAACTAAATAAGCAGTACCTTTGTACACCTCTTTCTTTTTAAATGCTTTTTGTACTATTTTCCTGTATGTACATGAAATATAAAATAAATAAATAAACTAAAGACCAATACGCAAATTAATACGAATTTTACTCTTATCCGTACAATTTTTACACAAATCGACTGCAGAATCCGCCAGTGCAAGTCGGCAAGCCCCCTCAACATTGTTGCGTCACGACCCTCCCCAACGCTCGACAATCGTTCGCTTAACAACAGCATCGCAGTATGATTGTATGGCAACATTAAAATATCAAAAGCTGCGGCTACAACTCTCGCGCTGTCAATGCCACCCCGGAGGGTGTTCACTGTACAATGACCGGTGGTCCTAGATAAAGGCTGAAGCGTTTTTGCTTCATAATTAAAATTAATATCCAAGAATTATATTTTTCTCTGTCACACACAAAGCGTATATTTCTATTAAAATCTACCTGATGCTCGCAACTCGTCGTGGATTTAAAAAAAATCGCTTGTAGCCCGTTAAATCAAATGCAAAACAAAATTGGAAACCTTATTCAAACGCGTTAGAAAAGCGTGTCTAAATGTACAAAATAATTATTAAAAAATATCTTCTGCTCTTTTACATGAATACTAGCTGACCCCGCAAACGTTGTTCTATCATATGAAATGTCAAAGTGATGCTTCACGTCAATGAACGACGGTTAAAAATAAAAATACTAAAATGCTCTTTTACATGAATATAATACTACTAATACTGAATGGTGTGCCATTGGTAATATTTAACAAATGGATTTTTCTTCGGTCTTTGCAAAAAAGACCTCTCATCATGGTATGCCACAAAACATTGTTGTGGTAGAAAATGTATATCAAATTCTTTTAAACTTAAACCACTCTATTAATTAATATTGACCCCACAGCACTCTATATAGCAGATAATTGTGCACTCTATCGACCTGTAATAACGTCTCTATCAGCATACACTATCTGCTATGTAAATCTTTAATCCGGGCGTATCCCGCATCGTTTTGAGGAAGCACGACCGAACGCTCGAACGTAGCAATAACGAACGTTTGTCTGTAGGATTAACGCTTATTAAGATGCTTTATTGTTATAATTCAACTTATATTCCACTATTCATAACATATTAATAAAGCTATTTTAACTATACATTGTTTTGTCTTCTTCATTCGAACTCAATTTAGAATTTGACAGAAGGTGACAAAACACAGCTATAAAAAGGCTTTTTAATCTATCTTCTATGTATATAAAAATATTATGTTGGTTTGTGTACGCTTCAAAAACTCAAAAAGTTCTGCACCGATTGAGCTGAAATTTTAGCATGATATATAATCCGCATCAAGGATTGTTTTTATCTAATTTTTGCATCAGTCACATATCCGCGAAAAATATTGTATATCCACAAGTATTGCAAAATTAAACTTATATGACATGTATTCTTTGTTTTGTTTCTCATTTCGCAACCATTCAATCACAATGTGCCACAGCGAAGCGTGGCAGGGTACAGCTAGTTTGTTATAAATAAGATATTTTTCATGGATATAAGATAACAAACTAGCTTGCAGCACAACCTATCCGCTGCGGCCAATTACAACTGTGACTGACTTTGAACAAGAGTCGAAGAGGGACTGGGATGGTTAGTCCAGTTAGCTGAGAGAGTTAAGAACATTAGTTGGTCAGTTCGCTGCTGGGGACTGTTGGTGATAGTTAGTCCTGTTATTCGCCGTAAGTAATAGACCAGTACCTAACTGTCAGTAAGAGTCTCGTTCCAAGACGGTCACAAATGTGTTGCTTCCCTTGATGACTAAGATGGTCGCCTCTTAAGAAGTAACGAAGTTTTAACGGAGATTTAAACGAATTTTAAATTAAAAGTTCGGACTATTCATCGGTCCAGTGGTAGGGTGACTGTCCGTGTGTTATTAATAGGCCGTTGGTTTTATTTACGAGCGTATGACGCAGTAAATATAAATGTTTCCGAAGAAGCAAATACTATCGACATGCAAAAATCTATACACGATTTTATATCAAAGCTGTCTGTACGTCTTCTTTGCATGAGAAGATCCGTGCACTACATCGGGCCTATAGAATAGTCTAGAATTTCGGCTTTATTGTCTATTTGCTTCGAAGAGACTCCTAATGTATCATGAATTCAAAGAAGTTATGGCATTTATCGAGTGGGGTCCTATTTTGCTTTCTAATGAAACACCATAGGTACCCTTCTGTTTAGCAATGTCTTATGGTTTTTAAAGAAAATATAATTTTCTGCATCGGAGGACATGTTTAGCCATCGGTAGTCAATGTTTAAGGGATTTTTAGTATGAATTTAGTTTCACTTGTTTATTTCTTTACTCTTTCCACTTCAACAATTCGTCACTTGTCAGGGGACGGGGTCAGGGCGCAAAGAGCCCTCCAGAGGGCGCCGCCTGGCGTTCCCCCACAGACCTTATTGCATTACTGTCTGGCTATAGCACTGCAGACTTATAGTGTAGTGAACTTTTTAAGAGAAAATTTTAAAGGAAACTTATTTAAAACTGGGTAGATGAGTAACATGAGGAAAACTGGGTAGATGTTCTGAGACGAGACCCGTGCCCAACAGTGGGACAAAGAAAGGGTTGTGATGATGATGATGATGAGATGAGGAAACGGTACTACCTTCCTAAAGCATTTTTTAATATTTGGATTGTTATGAATGACGGGCTCGTTAACGCATTCGGTAGTGATCCTGCCTGTTACGCCAGGGGTGGTAGTTCGTCCCACTCAGGACAAATATTCGTGTGACGAACACTTGTGTTTGTTCAGTGTCTGGATGTTAATATCTATATAGGTATGTATTTAAAAATAACTATGTATGTATTATCAGTCTCTGAAACCCATAGTACGGGGTCGCATCTAGTTTGGGGTCAGATAGTCATGTGTGCGAAAGTCCATGATATTTATTGAGTTAAACTTGGCATAACGAAGACCATGTGCACATTTGCACAATACTTTATAGACTATTATCCTAGCTTAACAAATTCTCCTTTACGAACCTGGATTAGTTGTAGGGATTAAATTTTTGGCAGGTACTTTTAATTAGTATTTTGACCACACTTTTTTTCTAGACGAATGTTATTTAACAAAAATGTCTCGTTTCCTCAGATCTTTAAACTTCCCCGCACATTTAACTTTAATAGCATCAGGAAGACCCTTTCCAATTCGCGTCACAATACTCTCCGTTAACAATATCGACGGCGGGTTCCGGAGGGCGCCAGGGTGCTCACTCCCCGCCGCGTGGCTTATTGCATTACAGAGACAGGGTGTCAGTACGCAGGGTTTCTCGTTCGAAATGTCGACCCGATCAGAAGTTCGTGCGTCTATTATTACCTACCTTATTGAGTACCTTAACTAGCCTAGCTAGCGCAGTCAGGAGGGCAATTGCGTAGCTGTAAAACGTATGCTCAACATAGATTTTACAGCCCCTTTCCATAAAAATGCGTTGAATCCATGTCAATTACATAATAAACCTGTCACTTGCACCAAGTCAAGTCAGTTTTAGTTGTTAGGGCCTGAAAATAAAATTATCGCTGGGAAATGCATGTACGCATCCCGCTTGCCCGCAGGCGGGTATATGAGACTCGCCAAACAATTTGGAATACCCACTAAAAGCCAGCACCAGCTCCAACTTCTATGGGAATTTAACAGGTGCCGCAGAATAGCATAAGCACATGCGTAGACAAGCGAAAGATGCTATATTTTATAGTCTTCGATCAGATTTCCGTACCTATCTACTTTGGTAGTATATTACTTACCTTCAACAACAATTAGTTTATATAACGCTTCCTTAAATCCATCAAAGCGCGCCTTAACGTTCTACTCTGCATGGTAATTCACGTCACTCACTGACAACCAAAGAAATTATTGGCTTGTTTTGAACTGTCAATGAGTTACACAATTACTCCATCCACTGGTTCTACTCTTAAATTCACAGATTCAGGTTGAATGTTAAATTGTTTTTTTTTTTTCAGTACATGTCCACCACCCGCAACATTAATTTATTTATTTAACTTTTGTCTCCCTCTTTACAGACGCGGGCGAGCTATGTTCGAACAAAGGGTGCTGCGGGCCCAACGCGCGGGGCCGGCTGACGCAGCAAGCGCGGACTCAGCTGGAGGGCGCGCTGCGGAGCGAGCTCAGCAAGCTGGCGGACATCCTGGCCAACCGGGCGAAGAGATTCGATGGTGAGTCGCTTTAATTGCATCTACTGGACAAGAGATGGCGCTGTCTCACGAAATATCCGCTGCAGAAAATGGTGACCCCGACTTGATCCAAACGAGTGACTGGAAGCGCGACTAACATTCTTCTAGGAGCGTAAATGGTGAAATCTAGATTGCCCACAAGCTTTTCCTCCCGTAATAGGACTAGATATGGCGGTATCTCCTGCAGCGCTGGGTCTGGTACGCAGCGCAGTTAGAAAGCTCGGTACCAGTAAGTCCTGTCGTTTGTCTGCTTTGGGTTGATGGATACAATACCTATCAACTATTACTCTTGTCAGACATTCGGTTCCCTGAGAATACTCGACACCGGATTGGCCTAATCTTCTCGGTACCAGTAAGTCCTGTCGTCTGTCTGCTTTGGGTTGATGGATACAATATCAACTATTACTCTTGTCAGACATCTGTTACCTGAGAATATTCGACACCGGATTGGCCTAATCCCTCCACCAATCCGCATTGGAGCAGCGTGGGGGGGACGAAGACACAACTTTCGAACGGCCAATACTAAGTATCCACGAGTGGTTGGTCCGAGTGTTGGCGATCCCCTTCTATAGTAAAACCTAAGCCGAGGTACCGTACCCCAGAGGTATAGACCCTTGGATCAATCGCACCCACCCACTTCAAGGAGTCCTAATCCTTTACCTTTTGGTTTGAGCTCTTTGAAGCTTACCCTATTCGGTGACGCCGTAAAGGTATTTATGACCATACAGCAAAAGTCCATTAAAAAAAACTGTTCCCTAATCTGCCGGCAGCTGACGTCAAGCAGTGCAGTGTGCACTAACAAGTAGTTTCTATAAATAGCGGCGACGCCTTGACGCCTCGGGTTATCGAGTGTTGGAGTTGGGTTCGCACTTTACCGCGTCAAGTCTTCGCGAGTTTGCAGCTGAGACTTCACTTAGTATTGCTACTATAGAGGTACCTACTCTCAGCTTTGTCTCTATACGATATCAGTTGAACGTTGAAAAATTATAAATGAATATAAATTTATTTCGTCAAATTAAAACTGTTAGGTACACGAGTATCGTACAGTAATATGTCTATAAAATAAATAAATAACAGTAAATGATCTGCCGAAATAGGGCCACACTCATCTATGGTCGCAGCGAACCACGACCGCTGGTTTTTAGGACGACCCAGCGTATTGAGCAGTTCGGACAGTAAATGTACTTAAATTTATACTAACTAAATACATATACATACTACAATAAAATTATTGTAAATGAATTAAATACTAGTTCTACAATTGAACAATACAATATAACAGTTTAGAGAATACAAAAGACAATACAAAACACTTACTATTTAATAATACATAATACATACTGGGTATTAATGGGTACAAACGAGCGTATACGGGTACATATTTTAACTAAAGCTAGGTTAGTTTTAAATTGTTTCAAAATTATTTGGTTCTTCTTCTTAATTTGGTTAAATACATACTTAAATGTCAGGTTAATTTAATAGTCCGTTGTAACCCGTATCAAATGCTTTTCGACCGGAACATCTGTGCTTGCTCAAAACAATGTTAAACATAACATGAATGGGTGCGGCGGTGATACTGCCACATACGTTCGTACATGCGTACTGGTTTTTATAATCCATACTAATATTATTATAAATGCAAACTCTGTCTGTTTCCAACCAACCAATAATAGGACCTCTAGCAAAGCAGTTAGGTCCAATAGATCAACGAGACAGTTATTCCGGGTTTTACCATCATATAAAAGTCGTATTTGAACACATTGTATTCACGTGTCACATCCATTTAGGTTATTGCGTGTAGTAAACACAGTTCACAAGTCACAGTCGTGATGGCCAGCCGTTGAGATCATCAGCATTGACCTATAATATATGCTATCAATAAATTTATAAAACAATACATATAAGAAAAATCACTGAGAAAAATATCGTTGAGACCTTTGACATACTGGGGGAGATAAAAAAAATATTCGCTAGCTTTTCGATTTGGAAAATTTTTAGCGATAGCGTTTAGGTCATAGTTTAAGACGCAAGTATAACTCGCAATGTGTGCTTACTTTGTAATCTAAGTCAAAATATACCTACCCACTTGTTATTCAATTAGAGCAAAGAAAAATATGTATATTTTAATATATTTGTACTCTGATACCTACCTAATTCGAGGCAATAAGTTTATAAGTGTATTTCGATCGATGTTCATTATATCAATTTCTTTCATCTATCAAATTTTTTCAATCAAAGTTTAAAAATGTTGAAGGGTTTTTTTAAAAAGGTTTTGTTTCACCGTTAAACAATATTTTCTTTTTGGGCTCTTTCAATAATTAAAGCATCCAAATAGCTCAATTGATAGGTGGCTTGTCTCATTTTGTCAGTCAAATTACTTACTTGTAAATCAAGAAAATTTGATTTGACAAACACATTGTCTATTCTCAAGATGCAGAATACTTACCGATTACATAACCTTTCAATCAGTGTCGGCGTTTGGTTCTAACACGATACTGGACAAGCATTCCCGCTATTGGGAACTAATTACAGCGTCCGGTCCGGAGCTGGGCAAATATTGACGCCTCCTATTTCCACTCATAAGCTGCAACATGGTGCAACATCTCCCACGGTGACAATATGGCTCTATCAGGTTTGAACAACTGTTACAAGCAGTTATTAGTTACTAGTGGACGCCCGCAGCTTCGCTCGCGTGTAATTAGACATAACAATAGTTTCGTTTAAACCTAGTAATATTATATGGCCTATGTCACTTAGTGAAGATGCAGCTTTCTAAGCTCTCGTAAAGGAAAAACAGTTTTGTGCAGATTAATAAACTTTCTACACTTCAAACTTACCAGTGCAGAGACTTAAACGTAACAGTGATGTCAAAGAAAATAATAAAAGAACTTTATTTTTTGTTCTAATAGTTTCTTAGTACCAGAATGAACTGACGATATTATCGTAACAAGTTTCCATACAGAGCTATCACGTATCAAGCCTAGCCTAGCCTAGTAACATATGACCTAATAATTTGAAAGGGTTTTTTACAAGCACAATGAATAACGGCGTCCGGTTGGCGGACGCGAGAAATTTCTCGCCGAGGAGTAACTTTCGAGCTTCAACGCCTTTTTTGGAGCGCAGGTCCCGTTCACAGGGCTGTTGGAGCTCTCGCAACGATCTGAAATATTTGTTCGCCATAACTGCAAACCACACAAACTATATATTCTGGAGCATTGTCCTGTCACAAGTATAGATTCAAAACTAAAAGACAACATTTGGAAATAAGTATGCTATAGTGGTAGTGGTGCTTTAGTTCTCCACCAATCCGCATTGGAGCACCGTGGTGGAGTATGCTCTAGACCTCCCGCAGCTGTGTCTGTCTGTGGGGGAGACCCGTGCCCGGCAGTGGGACGTCTATGGGTCGCAGCGATGCTTTAGTGGACACGGAATGGTGAACGCCCGGCCACCACGATTTGACCTAGACTTGACCGCAGTTGGATGACACTCCCATCACCTCCCATGATCCTATCAGCATCTGGATTATACGGGGTGGCCTAAACATGGGACACACTGGTGCTGAAACATACAAATGTTTGCGTTCTTCACTCCCTATGGTCTCCTATATTGCATTCGATGCAGGATGAGGTCGTGATAACACTTGCCACAAAACAATGTATTTTCAGCGGGTTTTTTGGGTCTTTAGAAACCGTGCTTCGGAGGGCAGGTAAAGCCGTCGGTCCCGGTTGTTTTCAACTTTGGAAACAGTCGTTAAGCCTTGTCGAAGACCTTCGGGTGGCTTGAGAACATTCGACACTGGGTTGGCCACTAACCCCTCCACCTATCCGCATTGGAGCAGTGGAGGAGATTCGTGCCCAGCAGTGGGACGTCTATGGGTCGCAGCGAGAAACCAGGGAACCATGTTTTGAGTAAAGTTAAGATGACCAATTTTAAAAGCTTTTATTTAACTTCACTCGTATGTATCTATGTATGTCCTGGAATCTTGCAATCAATATTTCACCCACTTCCACTGAAGCTATCGAGCTGAAATTTGGCACACATATTTGGTTCCGATGACAATGCACGAAAATAAAAAAAAGTTATAAAAAGCTTTTTTTTTTTAAATAAATTTTAAGTAATTTATTTGTAGTATAGACCATAATCACAGCACAGCAACGGGCGGTGGATGATTGTCACAAAACGATTACTATATTGCAGCTCTTCTTGGTCTTTAAGGCGCCTAGTGGTGCAAAATGACCTTGAGAATCGGTGCACACATTCTCACAAACGACAACAGCGCCTCTAACGGAAAACCTCAGAACTACCTTACAGAGCATACAATGACATGTCATGAGGTACTGTATTAATCACCTGTATAACCCGCGCAGATAGAGAATAGATCTGAAAATGGCACTTAAAATACAAGCACAACACACAACACAAGCAAGGGTACTTAAAACACTGGATTGTAAAATTTGCCTTTATTAATTGTGACATTTCAGAATCAGATTATAAAAATAAAGAACAATAGGATGGGAATGGTATCAAAGGTTTTATAAACCGCTTGGTCCAGCAGTGTCCTGGTCATCTGTACCCATTACTGGTTCAATTCCCTCCATGAATTGGTTAAAATCTTCCATGGACTGGTCACTTTCACAGTCCTGGTCTTCAGAGTCGTCACTTTCATCTTCGGTGTTGCTGTTCAATTACATCACAAAATGTCAACGTTCGTAACAAAAACTTAACGAAAATAAATAACAATCAAATGTCACGCAAACAAAATCAACAATATCAACGAAAACAACAATTACTCGGAGTGCGTCAAGTAGCTTAGAAAGCGAATCCCGACTGATTATTTGTTTGCAGCTCGTACTTCACTGTGTGAGTATAGACAGCGATAGAGAGTGAGCGAGAACGCATGCGAGAGGACGCCATTTTCAAATCTATTCTCTATCTGCGCGGCTTATACGGGGAAGTGTTTCAGTAGATGGCGTTTATTTTAAGTAATAATTGACCTAACAAAAAATTTATAGGAAGGTACGACAACGTAATGAAATTAGATTTATGCAATTTTTTTAGTTACTTAAAATAATAACAAAAAAAAGTCATAAAAAAATAAAGAAAAAATTGAAAAAGAAAGGAAGTGTAACTGGAATTTGAACCCGAGTCTCTAGAGCGAGATTCTTACTCACTGCTAATGTCTATAATTTCCCCGTTATTGATATTATCTTTGGATTCTCTTTTCCTGTAATAAATACATATTATGACATATATAAATATTATTCGCTTTTTATTTCATTTGCATAAAATAATAACAAAAAAAAAGTCATAAAAAATAAAGAAAAAATTGAAAAAGATAGGAAGTGTAACTGGGATTTGAACCCGAGTCTCTAGAGCGAGATTCTTACTCACCGCCAACTCCCAACTACGCCATTTACAGTTATATGATTAGGGTTGAAAAACTGTGTACGTATCTATCTTTTTGTACTCTGCAAAACTGCAGAGAAAACAATGAAAATTAATAAGTGTTTGACAAAATTAAAATGCTTTTACCTCTTTACGTCATTCATATGTGTGACGTTTGCTTTATATGAATACTTTTGATTTATTTCCCATGTTTATTTACAAAATAGGAGTCCGTTTACGAATTTAAAAAATACATATACCGTTAAATTATTTATATAAATCAAAAAATGTATTATCCAATCAATAAAAGTAATGAAATAACGTTGGAATCTTGCAGAAATTTTGCGGCAGAAAGCGCGACACGCCCGTCTAGCAAGAGGCCTGAGCCGCGACTGTCGGTACACGGCGTTTACTCACACATGCTCGCCATTTCTCGCGAAATATGTCCGAAAATGAGAACAAGGGTTTTTTGGAAATTCTACAAAGTGGATTTAAAAAGTGGTACAACCGAAATATTGTATTTATTGTGATGAAAAATATATGTTAAATTGAAAAAAAAAATACGTATTTTAGAAGGGATTTGATTGTTTAGAAGATTATTTTAGAGGTATCTTCGTGATTTTTTTCTATCGAGTCAAAATTAATGTATTATGTTTTGAAGACCATAGCAATATAACATATATCCCCAAGAATACCATATATTTTTTTTATTTGATTCTCTGCAATGGTTCGTGTGATATCTTGTTTATAAAACTCGCGTTTAGCCTCTGTAGTCCTCTTAAGACAGGGCAGTTAGTATAGCCGTCGACTATAATCTCAGTAGGTACACCGAGCTGTACCGTAGGTCGTAATATCCACTCGCCATATTCGGCGAGGCGCCTGCGTCCCGTTGCGCGCAATCAGGCGGCGCGGACAGTTCATGTTTTATGTATCTGTGGACCGTATCAATGTACCGGCCCACCTGCAGTACTGCAGTACGATCGCGATGGATTGATAGGCGGAGAAACTTATCGATACAGTTTGTGGCTTTACTTCCGTGTTGAAGCGTGGTCCCGTGATAGTGTCATGCGTAACTGGGTTTAATGTAATTAGGTATTAGCTGCAGCCTGCGGCTTCGCCCGCGTAAAATTCATAGTATATATTATGTACTCAAAAAATATTGAAATTGATTTTTTATTCCTAGGAATAAAAAGTATCCTATATGTTAATCCGGGGTGACAGCTACCTCCATACCTAATTTTATCAAAATTCAAAAATCAAAAGTGAAATATAATTTCTTAAATCGCACATAACAGAAAAGTCATTGGTGCGTGCCGCTGGGGTTTGAACCCGGACCGCTCGAGTGAGAGGCGAGTTCGATAGCCACTGGGCTGTCACCGCTTATTTTCAATGATTTCAAATGCATTATTTGTAAAGTAATGGCTGCCATCCATTGGTCCTTGAAGGGCTTGACTAGAAGTAATAAAATAAAAAGAAGAAAGTCCATCTTTCAAAGAAAGGTCCTTGCACAATTTTAGGTCAGATATGGAGGGTGAACCCCGACCAGCTGCGTAAGATCACAAGTTAGCGCACGTGTAAAAAGTATTTTCGGAACGTCCCGTCTTTATCGCCCGGCAGCAATTCAGAGATACATTCACGCAGTTTAAAGCTTTATGCGTATTAGGGAAGGGAATGGTGTAAATCATTTTTAGTGTTCATAAGAGATTATAGTGGAGAAAGGAATTTGGTTGGATATATTAATCAGTTTTATGATTATTATTAATAATCTGATGCGTTAGGCTTAATGTGTTAATTTATGTTTTATCGAAGCGTTGACTGGAAAAGAGCTTTAGGTAGGTATGGTAAATAAGAATTTACTCGAAAGGTCCAAGATACAAATCCTTGTCAACCGTTGATAGTAAAAGCGTAATGTATGACTAATCTGAGGTAAAGAACCTGGTGAGAAAAATTTAGCTAAATTATCTCCATCCTGAAAGGCTACTGAGCAACAAACAAACAAACACACAAACTTTTACATTTACCATATTAGTAGGATTAATCGGATGGGTGACCGCTAGTGGCAAAATTTCATGGACGCTACCGTGCTTCGGAGGGGACGTAATGCCGTCGGCCCCGGTTGTTTTCAATGCTGGAAACAGTCGATAAGCCTTGTCGAAGACCTTCGGGTGGCTTGAGAACATTCGACACTGGGTTGGCAACTAACCCCTCCACCAATCCGCATTGGAGCAGCTGTGTCTGTGGGGGAGACCCGTGCCCAGCAGTGGGACGTGTATGGGTCACACCAGCAGGATTTATCTGCTGATTTTATTACGTACCGAATCGCTGCGACCCATAATTGTCCTGCTGCTGGGCATGGGTCTCCCCCACAAACAGCTGCGGGAGGTCTAGCTAGAGCATACTCCACCACGCTGCTCCATCCAATGCGGATTGGTGGAGGGGTTAGTGGCTAACCCTGTGTCGAATGTTGTCAAGCGTACGTACCGAATATAATTGCTTAACTAATTGATAGTTTAACAAGAATCGGGCACCTTAAGCCCATCGTGAGCGTCAACACTTCAGTCATTAGTTCCCTAATGAGATCGTGTAAAGGATTGCCGTCGGATTCATGTGACGCCGAACATCCCTTAAATTATAGGAACGACCGATATAGCCATGTCAAGATATTACTTACTGCTTGTCGCATTTATTTTTAATAAAGGTAATAAACGAGCACGGAGCCCTTTTATTCCGCTAGCACTTATATCTGAAATAGAAGAAGTTATATTTATTCAGATTCATTTAATATTTTTGCTATATGTTTACGCTTAATGTACGTCATTAAATTTTTTATCGACCGCTGGTTCACAAAATTGTCGCAACCGAGAAGAACACGACAAGAACTCTAAAATGAACTATCAACTATCAACTAAGTAAGTTGATGTCTAAAGTGTAATTCGAAGAGGATTGTTCTTATTTATGTAACTTTTTTCATATTTGATTTGAAATTTGTAATACTATGGTTCTATGAAATAAAAGACAGTCGCAATAAAATTCTCACTTGCAGAGTGGAGTATAGTAATCGGTACATGTAAATATTCGAGGTGGACTGATTACCTGAAGAAGACAGCGGGAAACCGTTCAGAGGACGCAGGATCGGGAGGAGTGGCGACGATTGAGGGAGGCCTATGTCCAGCAGTGGACCCAAAAAGGATAATGGATGGATGGAAATATTCCTACAAATAACTCATCATAGAAATGACGGAACTAACAGAGCAGTCATTAGGCACGCGTTAATTGATTGATCGCGCCCATCGGGAGGGCATCGCAAACACAGATCGGTCAGTGTTTGCTCAAACGCTCACGTTTCATTCAATTGAGTTGCGCGAACCATATTCTAATTCAAATGACTTACTCGTAAGCGCCAGTGGGTGGCGAGGCTTGTAATTTATCTAATATATATATCTTGGACATTCTCACACACGGCCAACTGACCCCAAAGTAGGCGCGAGCCTGTAATATGGGTGTCAGAGACTGATATACTACTACTAGTATGTATTTAAAATATCTGTGTATGTAGGTATATCAGTCTGTGACACCCCCATATTACAGGCTCGCGCCTACTATATGGTAAGATGGCCGTGTCTGAAAAAAAAATCAACATTTCAGTTTGGTTGTCTGAAAATGCGTGTTTTTAGTTTTTTTTAACGATGTTATTGAATCGATGAGTTTAAGCAAAATAAGGTGCTTTCAAGTAATACGCCTTTATATATTTTTTAACGAGTGGAAAAGGTACGGACGTCGTGGGAGCGACGCCGGGTTATGTGGGGTTAACCCACTAGAAACCGATCGGTCGCCTACCTCGGCGCTACAGGAGGGCTCCGGGAACTCTTAGAACGCCGGTGCCCTACAGCGCTGCGCCCAATACAATCTTATCCCGGTCTTCCTCGACCTTGACCGACAATCCCCACGCTGTGCAGCCACACACAGCGTTCTTTCCCCGGGTCACGTGATGGACGATTCGAGCTCCCACACTCACCGCCCGCAAACCCAGAGACCCCTTTTAGTCGCCTCTTACGACAGACAGGGGCTACCGTAGCACTATTCTGGTCCCGACATATGCCTAATTTGCTTTGTGGTAAACAATACATGCGTAATGTTACGCACGAACCGTTGTGTGGGCGAGGCATTGAGTATTCAAACGAGTATGAAGTGCTATTTATTTATTTAATTAATTGATTAGGCAATCCAACAGCGATAAAAGTAGGTACTATAGTTTTTCCAATATTATATATAATGATATACTAAAGGCAAAAATGGTTAACACAGTTACTTTCATCATCATCATCATCATCATACATCATGAGTGAGTGCGTTTGTTGTGTCCTTCAGTCTCAACAGTGCTCATGTCTCCGCGCCTTTTACCTGTGTAGCAGACATCCTCTAGACAGACAAATCTGCGCGATAGATTTAATTTTGTCTGTGGGGGAGACCCAGCAGTGGAAGTTTATGGGTTGCAGCTTAACACATAAGTTTAACTTCACACACTACACACAATTGCAGATCAGAAAAACCAACTTTACCGGAACTGGTATGACACATTGCTAACAGTCTACAATATTCCCGGACAGGAGAGCTTACGTTCGAAGCGGATATTGGCCGTCAAAAACAAACACTGGCGGGAAATTGCCAGAAATTGTTTTGCTTTTATACTCTGTACTGTATTCGCCTCGGGATATAAGTCTGTTGGTGGACAAAGTTATATGAGAAAAGGATGTTTATTTTTTGAGTGAATTTTTCACAAAAGAGAATCTTGTAATCCGACAAATTACAGATCCAATGATAAGATTATACTTAATGACAGATTACATACTTCGTTATATTTGTCAAATTTAGTAATTTACGCAACACAATAGAGAGCTTACGTTTTAATATAAAAGTATCGTCATTAATGCTATAGGACTTACAAAAAAGAATAACGGAATATAATAGACATTACAGGAGGTGTTAAGTGGGGGCCAGATTATCGGGGGTCCACTGATGTTTTTTTAAATACCTATATCTGTGTACACATATATATAAAATCTTTTATTTAAATAACTACGAAAACTACGTGTAATTCGTTATTAAGTACATATTATTTTATGCTTCATAATAATGAGACAAAACAAGGAATAACTCTTTTACTTTACTTATATACTTACTTTACTTACACCCTTTCCTTCCATACAATGTTTCTTCCATCGCTTCATGTTCTCCCGATGTGTCCGGATATCCGTACCAACAAAACATGTTGATAGAGCGGTATAAATATTTGTGATGCGGACGAAGTGTTTGCCAGCAATCCGCCTTTGTTTTCGTACATTTCACGCACCATTGAGGAGTTGGATTAGAATCGACGATGTGTATATCTGTGGGCGGCGGCAAGAATACATAATAGTACAAGGCGGGCACATAAACGCAAGGACACAATGCCTTTTTAGGTGAAGTCATTAACTTTATTGCTTTTTTCTGCCAATAAAGAAGAAGCAAGTTACTTATCTGTCTTTGATAACCTTAATTTGTTAGAACATGCTATCATCATCATCATCACAACCCTTCTATCTAACCCTTCATCTATGTCCCACTGTTGGGCACAGGTCTAGTATCAGAATGGGAGGGATTAGGCCTTCCACCACGCTGGCCAAGTGCGGATTGGCAGACTACTCTAGATCTTACTCTAGACACAGCTGTGGAGAGACCCGTGCCCAGCAGTGGGACGTCTATGGGTTACAACAGATAAGATTCTAGTTATAAGGCACTGGGTGGTAAGTCATCACCACAGAACAGTTAACCTCTTAACTGTTCTGTGGTCATCATTATTCTACTGTTGTGTTCTGTTTGTTAACAAATAAGTGGAAGATGGTTACCACGGAGTGCAATATACATAGGAGTCGATTAGTTTCACATAGGCTTATGTTCCATATTCAAATCGTCTGTTTAGTCTATGAATGTAAAAAGTTTGTTTATTCATCTCACTTACGTAAAGCCGGACCGTAGAATGTTGACATATTCAAAGCAGGCGGCAAAACTTCTGGATAGCATACAGGCATTTCATAGCAGCACACGCATAATCACAAGTAGAACACACGCTGGGTGCTACTTCCCGTTCCTACATCGTGGACCGAAAGTTAAAGAAAAGAAAACCAGAAACGCACCCGACGCGCTATCGAAAACAAACTTGTTTTGATAATTCATTAGATGTGTTGCATGGAAATATGTGAACAAAAACGTATCTGATCGTCCGTGAACCGGTGAGGAGCAAGTGGGTGAATAAGTGGTGAATTCATTTGCGGGCAGCGGTTCCTCGTGTACTTTTACTGGACTAGGCACCTTCGTGAAGCGCTCGTGGTGTTGTGGCAAGAATTATTGAGCAACCGTCTGATTACGATTGGTCTCTGTTTCCTGTCGGCAACGGTTGTAAATTCTAAGGAGTGACCCGTGCGCTTTGGGACGCGATCTTAAGCATGTCTGAAACAACGTAGGTCATTAGAAAGAAAGAAAGAAAAAGTTTTATTACCACAAAATGCAGCATACAAAAAACATTTAAAAAAAAAAATGTATAGAAACTTAAAACAAAGAAGAAAAAGATGCTACATTATGAGAAAAACGAACGCACTCAGTTTTGCCGCGGCGGTGTTAGAGCCACGATGCTGGTTTTCAGTGCGTCCGTCAGTGTCACGTAGTTCGGGTGGTCATTAATAAAGGTTGCGCGAGATAATGCTGCTGCAATCAAATCGTCCTATTCTACGTAGCTTTGTTATTTTATTTTTTTTATTGATTTCGAGTTTGCATGGTACGGCACAATGTGTACAATACCATTGTAGACAATTCAGTGTGGTATTAGCTAGTTACAACCCATAGACGTCCCACTGCTGGGCACGGGTCTCCCCACAGACACAGCTGCAGGAGTTTCTGCTCCTATGCGGATTGGTGGAAGGGATAGTGGCCAACCCAATGTCGAATGTTCTCAAGCCACCCGAAGGTCTTCGCCAAGGCTTAACGACTGTTTCCACCATTGAAAACAACCGGGACCGATGGTTTAACGTGCTCTCTGAAGCACGGTAGCGTGCATGAAATTTTGCCACTAGCGTTCCACAAACCGACTGCGCCCGTCGTGGCTTAATTAACGCTTTCGATCACATTGAATCGACGCGAGCCACTGGACGCTACAAAAAAACTGTTTTATTATTTATTTATTTACATATTATTACTTAAAATAGTTACACAGGTAAATTTAAACATAAAAGGTGTTACATAAGCTCATGAGTTTTTCTGTACACCCTGTGCCGTGTGTGCGCAACACTGTACTGTAATATTGGGGCTCAATAATATAACTAATAATAATAACTGTGGGCTCATTTGACCCTGTCACCAGCACTTTTATGGTCGTGTCGAGCGGGCTGGAATCGAGCTGTTTTAATAATAGAGCAATAGAGCTGAATATGCTGTAAGCGGAAAAACATGACGCGTCGCGTCGCTTCGACTCTGCGCCAATGTGAGTCGACCCTTAGGTGCAGAATTTAAACGGTCGCAAGGTTTATGTCTCCCGGCACCAAGCTAGTGACCGCCTCACCCAACATAGTCTCATTCAAATCATACGACACATTGTTCCATCTTGCTAAGCACCTCGTCACGGCGGGCGCTTGTCGTGCCGTGTCGTGTATCAATAAACAGTAACTTGTCATGAATGAATGAATCGGTAACCCGACCGAATAAATTTGTGCATGCATGATGCCACGAATCCGATGTTAAGGCGCTGTAAGTTTATAAAATAATAGAGTAATGGGCGTAGTTAAGGGCGATCGCTGGAGCTCTCCCTCTGCGACCACAGTAGCGTAGTAATAAATAAATGAAATAGATCTAACGTATTTTGACTAAAAACTTAATCTAAAACTGTAATAGAAAAAACAAAACTATCTCTACTGACTATAACTAAAAGTAGGTAAGTAATAGAAATTTCGAGTGGTGGCGGATGTTCTGTTCACAAAAGTTAATTAGTTTAAAAACATATACATATATGAATGACGGACCTCTAAATCACCATGTTTTAACATTACTGAAGTCTCTTTGGCGCGGTGGTAACTCTGACTGCCGAACCGCGGGTCTTGTGTTCGAATCCCGGCTGGGGCAGATTCATTTCGCAGATACATTAATTGGATGTTTTCTATGTTCATCCGCCACCCGCAACAGGCTCAGGGCAACTGCGAGGATGAGAAAAAAATCACACCTTTTAAGACAGATATAACTAAAACTAATTATTTTGAGGTTTATTTGAGGAAGTTAGTTTATTAGCTTGCATGCTATCAACAATAGCATGATTCCATGCAACGTAGGCATCCCGCGAATATGCGGTGCTGTGCTGTCGTCGACGCGACGTCCGCATCACTTCGCACCGCATCCGCGTAATTGCTGTCCGCGCGACTCGCGTGCAACCTATCGCCTCCGCGTCGCAAGTGCGGGTTAAGGCAAGTGCACACAGCAATTTTGTGCATTTTTACTAATTCGGGCGAGTGGTCTGTCTATTCATTCTATACTAATATTATAAAGACATTTTGTTTGTAATGTTTTCACACAAAAACTACTGGACCGATTTCAATAATTCTTTCACCATCAGAAAGCTGCATCTTCACTGTGAAATAGGCCAATAGTTGTTGCTCGACCCGGAGATCGAACCCAGGACCCCTAGCTTAGCAGTCGCGCTTGCGACCACTAGACCAACGAGGCGGCCTAGCTATATAATAAACTAGTGACCCGCAGCTTCGCTCGCGTGTAATTAGACATAACAATAGTTTCGTTTACACCTAGTAATATTATATAGCCTATGTCACTCAGTGAAGATGCAGCTTTCTAATGGTGAAAGAATTTTTGAAATCGGTCCAGTAGTTTTTGTGTGAAAACATTACAAACAAATGTTTCCTCTTTATAAATTAGTATAGATATATATAGTAGTATAACTTTGTGTGAAAACATTACAAACAAATGTTTCCTCTTTATAAATTAGTATAGATATAGTATAACTCGGAGAAGTAGATTTCCGCGACAGTTTTATCATTGTAAACTAACCCTTTCAGTGAAGCAGTGTTTCGTATTGAAGAGCACGCACAGCCTGCTCCCTGCTCCCTGCTCCCGTTCCGTAGCCTTTGTAGTTCAGAGGGCGATCCCGGGAGAGTGACGGCGCTTTGTGCGACTGCTTTTGAGGTTCACTTTACTTAGAAGATACGCTCTCTTGTACACGCTAGGGAATGTAACATTTTTACGGATTCAGTTTTAAGAATAATTTTATTTTTAAGTGCTTCAAATTTTTTTTTATGCTGTACTACGATTATTAGGTAGACGTTGCGTTGACATTGATTCATGTCGTACGGCAATACGGCAAAATGCATACTAAAAAAAAACAAGTGTAAGACTGCAAAACATTATATAATTAAGAAAATTAGGGAGAACAGTGGTGGGTGAACTGATTTTACATCGTTATATATCTTAAACTGTTTCCGTACTTGAGAGGGCACGTAAATTTTTATTTTATTGGAAGAAAAGCCGATAATCCATGTCAGGGGTCTTCGCTCAAAACTTCCGACAACCGGGTTCGCCACTAACCCGCCAATTCGCAGTTGTAGTGCGGGCTGAAGACTCAGCCAAGGCAATCTAAGTAATTACAAATTTTTTGCTTTTAAGTTTAAAAACCTCTTTCGGTTAAAGCATAGCGAAGACTCTTTATACTATGGTTAAAGTCACCAAACAGTAGAAACTAAAGTGACTAGGTTAATAAATTAGCATAAACAGGTACAAAACACTTTGTACAAACCACGGACTGTATAATTTGGATTGTGGTAATAAAATGTAAACGAATTCAGCTACGTCCCGGAGTGCAAATACGGCAATAAAATTGCTTTAAAAGTATAATAGCCTGCCGTTGACATTAATTCTGAGGCTAAAAATAGTGTAGGGTTGACAAATTAATGAAATAAATAAACCGACGACGCGTTAAAAAAGGTCAATCCCTCTTTTCTACGAAGAAGAAAAATAATTAGTGTTTTAGGAATCGTTTCGTGTACTATTGTCCAAATTGAGACTCGTGTACTAACCTTTCTCCCAATTCTCCGATACATACTCGTAATAATAAAGTAAGGTAAAGAAATTAATATTATCAACATTTAAAATTTTATAACATCGAGAAATCGGATAAATCTGAAGTTCCTTTTGTATATTTGAATTCTGCGAAAGAATCGGCAACGGAAAAATATAAATAGCATGAAAGAATCTTGTTACTCATTTTCAATTTGGCTCGAAGATCCGCTTTTAATATAATTCTTATTTCTCGCCTAGTTTTCCGTTTTCTTTTAGTCTCTAAATATTCTATTGAACGGCTTCTTGGGAAATTGAATATAACTTAATCGTGGAGAGCGAATCATAAACAGGAATATTATTCATTATTAAAATTGCTTTGGCTTCATTTCCCAGATTCGTTCGAATCTACTTTACGGAAACTTTTGACGTACCTATTTTCTGAGAATGCTCCATTTTTCCTTATTTCTTTAGATTTCATTTTCTCACTATCCTATCCGTTAGAATATTAATTCTGCAAACTTGTAGTGGTTTATTATTATGAAGCATCAAATACGCAACTGTAAATATTTATATTTGTGACGCACGTCGTGGAAATAGGGAGTGACGAATTAGTTCTAGATTTAGAAGCTTTGAACTTTTGATAACAAATTCAAAATACGAACCAAATCGACAAATTAATAACTACTATTGGGTTTTCCTAACTTGAAATTTGTAATGAATCCGTAAATGTGTTATACCTTATCTTTATTTTACGCCCTTAATTTATTATTCAAAGTTCATAAAAATTTTACCCACTTTTTTACAAACATTGAATGCCATATTTATTTATATCTAATCAACAGCCTAAAATATAAATTTTATGCTTCTAGTTCTTAAAATGACAATACTTTCATGCAACCTGTAACCCCCTTTTCAACCCTTTAACATTTCTTTCCATTTAAAAAGTAGCCTATGTCCTTCCTCAGGCTCTAGACTAGACTATCTGTATCTGTATACCAAATTTCATTTAAATCGGTTCAGTAGTTTTGGCGTGAAAGCGAGACAGACAGACAGAGTTACTTTCGCATTTATAATATTAGTATGGAATTTAGGATTTTAGATTATTGTTTCGGACAAAGAAATCGGATTTAACACCCAAGTCCCGAGTAGGAATACTTAGAGCTCAGCATAAATATTTGTTCCGGCCAGGAATCGCCCAAGTTATCGCTAGTCAGGGTCCCTAACTACAGAGTCGTCAAATACATTTCCAACTAAACCAGCTATGTTCTATTTCCAGCAGTCACCGACAGAAGGATGAATGGACAGATAGATGGAGAGATAGCACGAGGTGGCGTTGAATGGTGGCGCTTTAAAAATTCATTTGGAAATTGGCCTCAATACCCTTTGCTGGAATAGTTAAAGCTTAATGGTAGTGGTTTGTTTGAAATTTGAAAAAATTGAACGCTTCAAAAAGAGTGTGAAACGCTTCCTTCAAGGCAGGCAACGCACCTGTGATATCCCTGGTGTCGCACGTGTCCATAGACGACGGTGACCACTTACCATCAGGTGGCCCGTATGTCTGTATGTCCGTCTATATTATAAAAAAAATAATTAAAGATTGTTCTTGCTAACCATTCATGCTTTTTTTTGTATCGAGGGGAAATTAAAAGATACCCAGCCTCAGAAGGTAATAGATGCAGGGTTAAGTCAGTTAGTTAGTCGATTTGTTATACGTAGTCATGCATTTGGAAAGAAAAAGTCATGTAACTAAAAGGAATTCCATTGAGTTGAAATATTGTCGATGGAAGTTTCAAATTGTTAGATATGAAATAAAATTTATAATACGGAACTAGTTAATGTACGTGATTAACGCACATAGGTCGTATTAAAAATTAACTCGTTAAACCGCACCGCAATAGAAGTGAACCAATAAATTGGACTGAAGTATTTTTCAGCGTCTACTTGCCTACCGATATTTTTGAGTTACTCGACACTTAAATATAAGGGTGGTTGGTGAAATCGAATACATACTGAATCGTGCAACAGTTGCATAAACAATTCAAGTATCATAAACATTGACCGTAAAAAAAGTTGGGCTATGCATACAAAGATCAACAGCGTACATCAGCACAAATTAGTATCGTCACGCGATACTCTTCGTCAATCGTAACGACGGTCAACATTACACAGTAGCAGAAATAGCTTGCATGTATTAAATGGCCCATGACTTCTCGTATTGTATAGTCATAATATGTGGGTATGCGGTTTTACTTTCGGACATAATTATATACGAGTATTTGACATTTTTATTCGCAATGAATGTCGGCCGTCGAACCCCTGAATTCTATTCAGATTTAATGGCTTCTTGTTTTGTCGGAGCATTCCGGGAGTGCACGCGATTGCATTGTGGAGTTAAACAATGTTTCATAATATAAATAGTTG
The DNA here is from genome assembly GCA_944567765.1 of Carterocephalus palaemon. Classification (NCBI taxonomy): domain Eukaryota; kingdom Metazoa; phylum Arthropoda; class Insecta; order Lepidoptera; family Hesperiidae; genus Carterocephalus; species Carterocephalus palaemon. The sequence continues at coordinate 2,429,082 of OX155641.1, forward strand.
AGATTTTTATTTTGGCGAAATTAATGTCAATTAATTTCGCCAAATTAAAAATCGCGTAGCGTCCATAGCCCAATGGCTCGCGTCGATTCAATGTGATCGAAAGAGTTAAGCAACGATGGGCGCGGTAGGTTTGTGGATGGGTGACAGCTAGTGGCAAAATTTCATGGTCGCTACCGTTTCGAAGGCACGTAAAGCCGTCGGTCCCGGTTCTTTTCAATGGTGGAAACAATCGTTAAGCCTTGTCTTCCTTGCATTAAGACCTTCGTGTGGCTTGAGAACATTCGACACTGGGTTGGCCACTAACCCCTCCACCAATCCGCATTGGAGCAGCGTGGTGTAGTGTGCTCTAGACCTCCCGCAGAAGTGTCTGTGGGGGAGACCTGTGCCCAGCCGTGGGACGTCTATGGGTCGCAGCGATTAACGCGGTCACAGGCTACGGCTCGCGAAGATCCTACATAATGCAAGAGTCTGTTTATGGAGTAAGGATGATTCAAGAATGATTCAAATAAAGACTGACCATTGCGCCTTCGGTGTAAACCCGCCTGTAACCGAAAGGTTGGTAGCGCCATGGTGGTGATGCTCGTGATGTGTTCCAGCTGCGGGTGAGGCTAGTCCAACTCCGCACAGATCCGATCATGAATCTTCCACCAATCCACGAATCCGAGTATGCTCTAGGCCTCCCGATGCCGTGGCAGAGACCCTTGCCCTGCGCCCTTGTAGCTTAGCCATTTTTAACTCAATACGTTTCCCGAGGTTTTATAGGCAAAGTAGATTAACAAAACTGTAGGACTATTAATATATGTGGTTTTGTTAACCGTGGTTTCCCCGACTTTTTTGGGTATTTTGCTATTTTATTTTACGATTAGTTTGCATACGTTATTAGCACGCTCATTTTAATTAGGTCAACTTTATCCTGTCTGCAATCTAAGAAACATGTATTGACACCCGCGACTTGTGAGGACTAGAATTCTTCTGAAGTTTGCCAGAATATTTGTATCTATTCATATAATATTAACTTAACAAAAGTTATTTAAATACCTGTTCCCGCAATTGTCACAGTCCAAAAATGCACATGTTCAACAAATTACAGTGGACAGTCCACAATCTCTTCTTACTTTTAAATCTTAATTCTGCCTTCGATGTTTTTCCCACCGCCCAAAGGTTTGACTGGGAGAGAACAAAGGTTGACGGGGAGAGTATGATTTAGCATTAAGTCCGCCTTTGTACATTATGTAAATAAATAAATCTCTAGTCGCTAAAATAGCATAACAACATCAGGCGTAGACAGAAGTATATTATGTAGTACAAGTTCTAACCAATCTATTTATAGAGGAAACATTTGTTTGTAATGTTTTCACACAAAAACTACTGGACCGATTTTAAAAATTACTTCACTATTAGAAAGCTGCATCTTCACTGAGTGACATAGGCTATATAGTAGCACTAGGTGTAAACGAAACTATTGTTATGTCCACGCGAGCGAAGCTGCGGGCGTCCACTAGTGTTAATATAAAAGTCATCCTCCAATAGTACTCGATGTTATTGCTCGAGATAAACGAATAGTAACGAAGTTCACTCTATAACGGTCGAAGCGTGTGGTATTCCGTAGATTAAACTGTGGATTTAATCCTTATCTGGCGGTTACTTACGGCCAACGACCGGCATCGTTTGAGATAACGCGCTTAGCTCTAAGCTAGCTCGTTTCACTTATGAACACACTAATGATAATGTTAGTTTTTACCATTCCGTGACGCGCGGAAACTCAGTTATATTAATACAGACCAATTTATTTTCCTATGAGTAGGGCTGAGTAAACTCTCCTCTCGGATTGAAAGGGGTGGGGTAATGCCATAGCTGCAATAGATCTAGTTCGATTTATAAGCTAAGCTGCAACCCATAGACGGCCCACCGGTGGGCACGGGTCTCGCCACAGACAAATCTGCGGGAGGTCTCCGAGTAGAGCATACTCCACGGATTGGTGGAGCCACCCGAAGTTCTTCGACAAGGTTTAACGATTGTTTTTACCATTGAAAAATCCGGGATCGATGGCTTAACGTCCCTCCGCAGCACGGTAGCGCCCATGAAATTTTGTCACTTGCGGTCATTGCACTTATCCACAAACCGACCGCACCCGTCGTTGCTTAATATGGTCGAAAACATACGATCGACGCGAGCCAATGGGCAAATTTTCTTCTAATATTGACATTTTATTGCGGACTTACATCGGCTGTAACAATGTAGATGGTGTTGTTAGATCAAATTATAGGATTATCTCAGCCTTGACTCAGCGGTGCAAACCGCATGGGACATTTTTCGTGTTTGTCGGCATACTCTTCTGAAAACCCACACACTTGTGGTTTCCTTGCGGTTATGTATTATAGCCAAGTGCTATATATTTGCGTAATTTTCCTGTTGTGATCCATTTTATTAATGAAGCGAGTGATCTATTGACCTGTGATAAAGGCCCACTCATTGGGACAGTACGAGGTATTGGATGAGTCATGGCTTGGTTCACATTAATTACTTAGCAAGTGTCAACAATGAACTTAATACAGACTAATGTGGAAAGGGTAGTAGGAATGTGCTTTCATCGTTTCGTTATAGATTTAGAAGAAGAAAGAAGAAATAAGTAGTACCATTAGTTACCCTTGTACCATTTTCTTCCTTTGTTACTCTATTTATGTATTTTAAGCTGAAAAGTGTGTACATAAAATATTAAATAAATTAATAAGAATGAAAGTAAGAAAAACTTTATTTGTGCACCATTATTGCAACAAAGATAACACTAAATTATTATTGTGTAGGGTAGTTAGCTCTGTGCTACCTACCCTACACATTAATAATTTAGTATTAAAAAAAAAAAAAACAGATTATGTCTAAACGTTATCCCTATTGCAGTGAGTGACAAAATGGTCTACGCTCAGCATTATACTGTTGGCTCTATAAAAAAAACTAACAGCGCTGATTTTCAGTGCAGCCTACGTTGGGAGAGAATAGTTTGGCCAACCGAAAAGCCTGTACCTACATATTTTTATTCCATATTCGTATTTACTCGTGTTGTAAAGTGATACTTATAAATAATAATATCAAAACGACTTAATAATTTACGGTGCTATACATAAACAAAATGATAAACCTAGTTTTGTTATAGAGTGTTTTGCCTTCTTTATTCAAATTCAAATACAATTAAAAATTGTCAGAATGTGGCAAAACATTTTATAGCTTATAAGTATACACTTACCCTCGCTTTTGTTAGGTTTGTTCGGTGGATGTTAGGATCAAGACTAATAAAACATGAAACCTACTCTGTTTTGATAAAGTAAACTGCCAATCATTTATTTTATGACAAAACCTACTTTGGTGTTAGTGTTTGATGTTCAGACATGTTTACGACTTTCAGCCCGAAAGCTTTTATGTATTGGTCTGGCTAGGAGAATATTTGATGAAATAGTCTACCGTGTGATGCGAGTCGAGTTTTACAAGAAATAAAAGTCCGTCAATTTTTTTATCGAGAAAAGAAAAAGTTCGCGTCACCGTCACGCTATCAAAAAATTTTCAATTTGAACTTTGCTTGTAGGTACGGTCTATGAAATTTGTATATTCTTAAATAAATACTGTTGCTTAGAATGCTGATAGAAATGTGAATACCTCACTAATTTAAATTTCCAAATTATTAAATTATAATTTGCAATGTTACAGCAATTGGAAGATACCAGAAAACCATTCTGTTGGTAGTCTTCAATGACTGCATGTTTTTATTAGAATTTTTATCAATCGATTTAAAAATTCGATATAAATGGTTTCATATGAGAATATTGTTACACTGTTCTACAGATCTCATTACGCTCATGATCTCACGAACAAGATTAGGTCTACGATCGAATTCAGTTGAGTGTAGTTTTCTTATCAAAAGCACAGAAAACTAAAATGTATCCTTGGCCTATGTTAATCCACTACTCGGCATGAAAATATTCAAAACAACTATTACGAATATTAAGCAAGGTGGATATGACGCCACGACGTAAGGTGGCATGTAACGAATGAAAGAATACACAATCCATGAAAATCTCCTCGTAGAGACTACGTATTCTCTAGATAGGTCTGTTTCAACGTAATATCATTCATATTACGTTGAAACAGAATATTGATGCACGCGGCTCTACGAACTCTACGTAGAGACGTAGATCTAGAAACTACGTAGAGACACTGAATACTTAATACTCGTAGTACAAGGTAGAAAGTAGAGATACAGAGCATAGCCACACACAAAAATTCTTTCACCATTAGATAGCTGCATCTTCACTGAGTGACATAGGCTATATAATATTACTCGGTGTAAACGAAACTATTGTTATGTCTAATTCAACTCGATCGAAGCTGCGGGCGTCCACTAGTAACACTAGCAAAGTAGGTACCTACTGTATACTGTATATATTTCAGTAGTCACGATGAAATGTGAAGCGGTTTACGTCACCCATAGTGAGTAAGTTTCATTTTGTTTAAATAATATGATTATGACCGCGGAAGTTTAGTCTGCATCAACGTAAATATTTTGCTATTTATAGGCTATTGGAATAGCGTGGACCGTGCTGCGTGTTACAGTTGGTGCAATAAACCTATATAGAGTTACGAGAGAGATAACATGGTCAGAATACTCAGAATATATTACTGGTAAACCCTATCCTTTGGGTTTTCCATTCGAGCTTATATTATCAACTTGACAAGATGTTGATTGTTTTCAAACAATTTATTTCGGTCAGTATGTTGTGGTTTCTTGCCAATTTATTGTTATGACAGTATTAATGCATGGTTATAAATGTACAATACTATAATATATACTTCTACCGTAAATCCTAAGTACGGACTGTACCACGGAGTTCATGGTCTGTTTTATTTATGATTGTTATTTACTGTATTTTTGTGTTGTACAATAAAGCGTATTTAATTTTGTATTATATTGTAATGTAATGATATGCAGTACGAGTAGGTACCTATGTTATTATGTCGTTTAACACAGTAAGACCCATTCAGCCGACTGATCTTCTACATCACTGCTTGTACTGCGTGATGGTAGGTAAATTCGGTATTTTGATGATGTTAGTATAAAGTTTGTTTCCATTGCTCTTCGAGAAATATTTCCAGTGAAATCAATTTAGATGAAAAGTAAATGTATTCTTTCCATTGTCCACAGAATTCTTCCGGAAGCTGCTACAGCTGTCGCGCGAAGAATTCCACGCCATGTTCAAGCGAACTTACGGGATTATATACGAGCAGCACTCGTACGTCTTTGAGCAGCTCTTCGAACAGTTGGAGAGGTGAGAACGGAGTCACAGTACACAGTATACACGTAGCTAAAACCTGTAGACGTCCCACTGCTGGGCACGGGTCTCCCCCACGGACACAACTGCAGGTCCACCGCGCAGCTCCAATGCGTATTGGTGTAGGAATTAGTGGCGATCCAGTGTTTAAGCCAACCCGTAGGTCTTCGACAAGGCTTAACGGTTGTGTTTACATGGCTTATTACATCGGCTTAATCTTTTTTTTTTTAATCAGCTAGTTCAGCCTAGATAGTTTGATCCAATGGTTTGTCGGATGGTAGCGGCTTTGGCTAATAAGGACTACTTACATATATTGTGTTTTTGGATTTAAGGTTGCATTGTTGATTTAATTTTGAGCATGCATAGGATATCCACTCAGCATATCAATCGATTCGATCCTTTGCCCGCCTTTTGTCCCTATTATTTTTTATGAAACGACTGTAATGTTTTCTTCTCGTTATTAATTTGCAGGTATTACGCGCGCGGCGACACCAACTTCGACGCCATGATGGATAGTTTCTTCAGCATTCTCTACCAGAAAATGTTCACCGTCCTCAACTCGCAGTACAACTTTGATGAGAAGTAAGTGACAGTAATATTCCTTGTAACTACAAAGTAAAAGTTTGATACGACGGGCCCGTTGGCGAAATTGGTAGTGACCCTGCCTCTTACGACTGGGGTGGGTTCGAATCCCACTCAGGACAAACATTCGTGTGACGAACACTTGTGTTTTTCCTGGATTTAAAAATATGTATGTATTCAGTCTCTGACACCCATAGTACAGGCCTAATTTGGGGTTAGATGGCCGTGTGTGAAAATGTTGATGATATTTATTTATTTTAATTAGTATTATTGGTTTGTACTGTATTTTAACATTATTAACATGTTCGCGAACAGTGTAACTTAGAAAAGTCATTGGTGCGTGCCGCTGGGGTTTGAACCCGGACCGCTCGAGTGAGAGGCGAGTTCGATAGCCCTGTCACCGCTGTCTCACAGATGTGCTACCCTTAAAGTCTACTGCTAAGATGGTCCCCTTTATAGCAGTATAACCGGCAACAGAGCAAAGCATATGATATAAGAGTATTTCAAATTGAGAAAAGTATGGGAAAAAGCGGATCTTACGTAAATATTAAAAATGCTGTTAAAAATGGTTCCTGTGAGGTGAATGCACCAAGTGTTTGCGTTCTGTCAATCCTGCCGTGCTGTGAAGTAAATTGCGAGCCATTACTGCTATCACCACACTGTCACCGGCACGTGATAAATGGCTCGGTGGCGATCACAACACGCGATTCCGGTGGAAATTGGGGGTAGCTTTACGTAAACTGTTATGATTTATTCAACAGCTTACATTACTAAAAGCTTTGGATTTGTTGTTACGGATAAAAAAATAATACGAAAATGACTCTCGCAAACGAGCAGTGAAATTTCTAGGAAATGTCGGACTAAATAGATGCCTAGACAATTTTTCTACAATTCGAGTACCTACGAGTAGAAGTACCTACTGACAAATAGCTAAGCCCCACAGAGAAATCTACGGGAGGGCTAGAGCGTACTCCACCACGCTGTTCCAATGCAGATGGGTGGAGCCAACCCAGTGTCGAATGTTCTAAAGCCACGGGAAGGTCTTCGGGTCCGACAGCTCAACGTGCCCTCCGAAGCACGGCAGCGCCCATGAAATTGTGCCACTAGTGTTCATCCATCCACAAACCGACCGCGCCCGTCGTTGCTTAAATATGTCAATCATGTGATAGCCACTGGGCTATGGACGCTACAAATATGAATGTGCCAAATGTGGAGCTAAAGTTAACGCGTTAAGAAGAATCTATTATTATGTCTAATTCCACGCGAGCGAAGCTGCGGGCGCCCACTAGTAATACTCGTATATCTAATATTAAGCAATAGCTCAGTGTTGACGGTGAAGCTAGTCAAATTACTTCTATGACCGCGACATGACCGCAAACACGGTCAGTATGGAAACTATGGGGATATAAGGTTGAATAAAACATCCGTAGGGACAGTATAGCACCTACTTTGCACCTTGCAGACGGGCCGTCGACCCTGACTACACTCTTTGGCATGCAAATCAACTCACTTACAAGTAACTGCTAGACGCTAGACGCTTACGTGGTTCAGACTGTAGTACTCACTTCGAGAAATCTGGTTCGTTTTCATGTTCTTAGTAGGTAATTAATGGTTGGACCATGTATCTCGTGTTGTATCGACATATTCGTTGAAAACTTTTGTTCTTTGCAATATTAACATTTTATATTTAGACTATTTGTAACACGCTTTTATTAGCTTGGTATGTATGTATGTACGAAGTATATATGTAACGGAATCTTTGAGCGTAATTTTCGCCCACTTCAAAACGACTATTTTGAAACTGCACATTTATCTTACTTACTTATTAATGCAATGATATAAAACAATGTGCAGTTTAGTGACGTTATCTAAAATGCGTGTTTTATAGTTTTTTTTAAACGATGTTGTTAATATAAACACGGTACAAATACGGCACGATTTACACCATCAGCCCATGGTAACCGACGGTTGAGAAACATCGTTTTTTCCTTCCTTCTGAAGTCTTTCAATTCACACGCTTATGTTTTAAATGTTTATGGGGCACATTAATAATCATGAGTCAGAGTAACGCGATTTTTTACCCTGAATTTGTTATCGTGCGGAGCAAATGTTCTCCTGGAACAAAAAATAACTTTGCAAGGACAGACTACGCGTAAAAGCATCGGAGCTTTGAACTGTTATCATAAGTGTCTCTCTCTGCGACTACCGATCGTGTCTCATAAACTATCGCCACTAAGTAAGTGTTTATACGCTTGTCTGCATAAACAATAATAACATTGTTTCCAACAGCCAAAATAAGCTAAGGCAATTTGATCCTTACTCCCGACAGATTAAAGGGTCTGCAACATGAGATGTCAAGTATCAAGCGATGTGACTTTCTGGGCCACGCGAGTTTATTAACGCCATTTGTTATGCACTCAATTCTCAGTTAAATAGCTTGGTGATAAGGACGTAAATAGCTATTGTGGGGCGCCAAGTTATCAAGACGCATTAGACGTTATAAAGTAGAAATCACGTGTTAATGCGACACTGGAGCTTAACACGCAGACGTGATAATTATGGTTTAGTGCCCCTTTGGTTGCGGTTACGATGACATTAGGGAAGACCGAGTTTAACGCGAGCAAGGTGGTCCCGTTTGAATGCAAATTACATGGCGTTAAGCATTGCTAGACGGAGATGAAGAATTTTTTTTTTAAATTGCCTTCGCCCGCTTAAGTTACTCGTGTATGTAATGAGTTTTTCGAAACAACTTAAGGAGTTATTAGGGTCATCAATTCATCATCAAAACTACGACTACAATTTGACCATGCTTCAAGAACAATAATGTTCTAAATATAAAGTCAAAGTTAAAGTCAAAAGTTTTTATTCAAAATTGAAACATATAGAATACTTTTTGAAAGTCAAAATAACATATTAATAAAATATAAATATGGAAAATACTCAGGCAACTAATTCACACTAAATATTTTCTTCATCGTTAAAGTATATGTAAGCTGATATATTACTTCTTATATTTAGCCAATTAGAAATTAAATTAGCAAAAACTGTAAGAATTGCCTACATTTCAAAATATGTCTGATTTCCGAATCAAAGCTGTTTTCGAACCATAAAAATCACTAGTTATGTCATTGCGTAACAACATCCATTCATCCATGTTTACTGCATCCATAAACAGTCGCATTTATTATATTAGTAGGCGTAGGATACGATACGACCCATAAAATCGTTCGACGGAAGTCACAGCTTCAAGCAATGTTAAGAGACTTTTAGCTTGAAAAGCTTTGAGTTTAGTAAAACACGTAGCAGTTCCCTGAAATAGATGAGCCAATACTCCTGCGGTTTGCTTACGGACCATTTCGCAGATATCCGCTTTCAACAAATCGCATTGGATTCGGTTTACGATCGACGAAGCCGTAAATAGGCACCAGAATGTTTGTGGCTTCGCGGCCACAAAGAGAGAAAGTCACACTGAAGTAACAATGTTCACAGATATGTGGAATGTCTGCCCATCTTTACTACTTACGTACATGGACAGCAGTCTTTAGTCTAATTCAGAATAGGTGTAAGGCTGGCAAAGGTCCATTAAGACTCAACGGAGGCTTACACGAACGAAGACTTGAGAAGATCACACGGTGTTTGATGAACGAAAAAAAAATATATAAAAAGCTATTTAAAAAAAATGTATTTTTTAATAATTAAATAATGCTCTGTTCCAGGTACCTCAAGTGCGTGAGCGAGCACATGCGTGACATCCAGCCGTTTGAGGACGTGCCCTCCAAGCTGTCGGTCCAACTGCGTCGGGCGTTCGTCGCCACGCGCACCTTCCACAAGGCGCTGCGCTCTGGCGCCGACGTAGTCAAGAATATGATGCAGGTGAAACCACACCCGGTAGCGTCCATAGCCCAGTGGCTCACGATTTTATGTTCGACACAGTTATGGAACGACGGGCGCGGTCGGTTTGTGGATGGGTGACCGCTAGTGGTAAAATTTCATGGGCGCTACCGTGCTTAGGAGAGCCTGGTTGTTTTCAATGGTAAAAGTAAACATCGTTAAGCCTTGTCGAAGACCTTCGGGTGGCTTGAGAACATTCGACACTGGGTTGGCCACTAACCCCTCCACCAATCCGCCTGATGAGCCCCAGGCAGACTATACATCTTTTCTATGTAAAAAAGTCTACATATAATGTTAAGTATAAGCTACTGGTACTCGTATGTAGGAATAAGAAGCAGATTGTTTGATGACTCAACATGACTTAGTAAGAAAACAAACCTACAAGCTAAACTTATGATTATTTTTTTAAGGCAGATAAACAAAAGGTTTTCAACTCGCTCCTGAACTATAGATACAGTAGATAGAATGCCTGACAACGACTGAAGGACAAACCCTTAACCACTAGCTGCGCCCTTTCATACGCATGTACCTATGAGAAAAGTAACCTAAGCAGGGAAGTACACTTGCAAATACTAAGAAAACTGGTGTCTCTACTCTTTACAAACTCAACAAACACGACAGCAGTCTACAAGTTCGCAAATAATGACACAACAAACAAGACATCTTGAGAGCACGTAGTGGACTGAAATCCATTTTAGAACTAAACAAAGAAACCTACCTAACTTTGGTAAAAGAACAATTTGGCTAAGTGGAGCTCTTCTGAGCTGAAACAAAGGCGTACGAAAAGTCTTGTGCTAAAAAGTCTTTGTACGGCTTAAAAACGTTTTTCAACGTTACGTTTTCTAAGACTGACGTAGTGTAAAAAGTCTGCAGAAGGCAGATCCAGTTATAAATCCATCCAAAATGTCAAAATCAGAAAAGAAAAAAAAAATGTTTATCTTGGGCTTGGGTTTATTGTTCTTTATATTTATTTGGCTTGCTGAGTCATGTAGATTATTTGTATTATTTTGTATGTAGCGTTGCCAGGCGTCCGGATAAAGCCGGACATAGGTAGGCTTTTTGATATCGTGTCTGGCTTGTCCGGCTTTTGTTAGGCTTTTTACATTTTATTTATTATTACATTAGAATTTAACAAGATTTATGACAATAATCAAAAAAGCTTGATTTTACATAAAAAAAATTTGTCGTACCTAGACACAAAATCCTCAATAATGTAGGGTGGGTTTCTACCCAATGTCCGGCCAAACTGGCTGGTCTGTCCGGCTATTAGGGTTGGCGACCGGGCAACCCTATTTGTAAGTAACAATTTTGCCAGTTGTCCTTTTGCCATTTGCTTTATTAAGTTGGAATATCATTAGGTATAATACAATTATTGTGCATCTCAAATCAACATGTGGGCTTAAGAAACACATCCAGAACGTGACAGACAAAAAACCTTGATCGAACTTACTACATTAATATTAAAATAATTAGTCCTTTAGTAGGTTAGGTAGGTAGCTAGTCTGTCTATATTCCGACATGTTTAGACAGGCGCGCAGCCTCTCGCCTCGCCTCGCTTTTAGGCTAGCCGCAAGACACATTGTAAACATATCACGATTGCATATCATTTTGGCAAGCCGACCGCGATCGGCGGTGGTCTCAGATGCTTAGGTATTTATTTGCAAGTTAATTTGCATTATAACGATCTGGCAAAATTTAAGGCACGTGTAGATAAAATGTCAATGGCGAGACGTGTTTATACTGCAGATTGCTTATTACTCGTATCATGGTTTATACATTAATTTTGTTCAATTGTCAGCATTATCGTTGTACATAGACCTACTCTTTCAACGTTTTAGTGGACTTGTGTTCATATTAAAGAATTAAGCAGTTATAGAAGTGCCTATTAGAACATTGAAAATACAAGTGTGTAGAAGGCATCCTAGTCTACACTATTTACTCTATTATTCTTTTTTTTAATAAATTGAAGTCTAATGAGTAATTCAATATTATATTCTTGACCAACCATCGCTTTTAAAACTATATAGTTAGTAACGCATAGATTATTAATATGAATAATCTAAGTAGTAACGTAACAGTGATTCACCAATGCAAGAGCTGGTTCGAGACAGAGACAACTTGATGACTCGAGTTTATATTGATCCTCTCAACCAAAAACAATAGAGTGGAACTGGTTTAATACTTGGACCCGCCCATCGGCAGAACACATAACGTGTCGAATCTTAGCTTATATCTGTCCTTAGAACGTGACTCACCTCAGTACACTGCTCCCGGGCGCCGGATGACACATCCCTGCTAATATTGTAATAATTATTTCAACACATGTTTTAATGCGAATTTTTTTTTGTAGGCCCAAAGACCAAGTCGAGTTTAATACTGATTGTATCGTTATAGGGCTGCCTACGGCGGACGTTTGAATTTGAAGTTTCTTAAGTAGTCTGATCGGATCTAATTGAATCTAAGAAGCGTTGCTCTATCTGATTATTTACGCGACCTTAAAAGTTTCATTTCAGACGTTGTGCAATGCAAATTGCCTTAAGGACAAGAGGAACGAGCGAATAAAATAAATTCTTCAAGTATGAACCGCGAAACGAAACTTTAAAAAAATTCTTTTTTTTTTAATTTTTTTAATTTGACAACATAATTTTTTATGCTGGACACGATGGACAACCCTATTATAATTTAATAGGTTGTTCCTTAGTGATGTCACCACAGCTTGGTCAAGTCTTGTGCGCTAACTGCCTTACTGCCACACTGCTTGCCGATGGGATGGGCCGACTCATCGGGATATGATAATTAAACCATCAAGATGATTTAGATCCCAGACTAGGTCATTATCGTGTTTCCGTCAGCAAATTAACGCTAATTCATATTATAGTTTAGATTTGTATTATTTGAATGTAGAGCGGAGCGACTCTTTATTCTATGCTTTAGCGATGTTATTTTATAGTCACACTTTGTATTTTGGTACCTAACAGTCATGCTGCACTTGTCAATAATAGCATAAAACTTGAAATATTCACAATGTTTAATTAAACATCGTTTTAAAGTCTGAGATAAGGGAAGGGAACAAGTGTATATTTACTAAAAATTCAATTCTTATCGCAAAAATTCAAGAGTTCTTTACCTTATTATTACTTACTAGTAAAGTGATGATCTTACTTGACGTAGTATGTAGATATCTGAAGTCGCCGAGAACATTAGTTTTACGAACTGTTTGCAATCAGGGAAACGATAACGATAACCATAGATACATAAAGCGCTTTTACGTTTTTCTCAACATAGGTAAATGGCTGTATTTACAGTTCTCAACCTAAACTAACCGGAATTGCCTTATTTTGGGTGAGAGATATCATTGTTTCTTGTATACTCTATAAACATCGCATGTTGTTCCTGGGCGTTGCTTTCGTTAGGTTGACAGTACCTAATTCAAAACGCAATTATGAACCTACTTGCTTCTTTAGATTAATTAGGTCCAGTTGTCGTCAAACAGCTGTATTTTTTATCTCTACTCGTAGGACCACTCTAAAGTTCAAGGGCCTCTATAATTACAGACAAAAATTTTTCGAGAATTATTTTTAACTAGCCTAGACTAGAGCACTGTAAAAAAGTTTCTACGACTATAATATTCTAGCTGTTTGTGTCGGAAACCTACTGTTAGGTGACTTTCGAGAATTGGAATCTTACATTTCATTTATTTATTTGCTTTGTTGCTATACATGTCATAAACTAAATTCAGATCAAGGTCAGCGCTAAAATTAACCAACCCAAGAAAATACGTGAGACCGTTCAATTCTTAACAATTTTTTTGTGGATTTAAGATAGTAAACGAGCTTGCTGCACCACCCATGAAAAATGACTGACTTTGAACAAGACTCAAATAGGGACTGGGATGATTAGTCCAGTTAGCAGAGAGTCAATAAGAATATCAGTTTATCAGTTAGTTACTGGGTACGAGGGCTGAAGTTCTCTTGTGGTCTCTTCTTACTTCAGTCGTTTGACCTTAGGCTATTAATTTGTGTATAACTCAACTGTTATCACATCGAACGCTCTTTCCTTTCCAGGTGGGAGTGAGCCAGGAGTGCGTGACGGCGTGGGCGCGGCTCCGGTACTGCGGCGCGTGCGCGGGCGAGCAGCCGCCCGCGTGCAGCCGCTACTGCCACAACGTGGTGCGGGGCTGCCTGCCCGCGCACGCGGACCTCTCCGAGCAGTGGGACGCTTATGTCGGTGAGTACGAGGTGGTGGCCCCTCCAAGGCACGCTACGCCACTGCCGCTAACAGAACTTTGCATTGACTTCCATGCTCCATGACTCCGGTGGACAAGTTTGTGGATTGAATACGTTTGGGTGCAAGCACTGGCACACTTTTGGATCGATCTAGTAGAAAACAGAGTCCAAGTACAGAGAGTCGCTTCGCCTTTGCCAAAGTTGTGAAGAAGAAGAGAGCGTGGATAAAATCAATTAATGCATTAAATTTTTGTTCCTATTTAGGTCTTAGATACCTTCTTTGACAGCATTACTACTTGCCTTCCACACATTTAGTTACACAATTATATACATGAGCACGAGAATCATCCTAATCTCACCATTTCAGATGCGGTAGAAAAGGTAGCCGACCGCCTCCTCGGGCCTTTCAACATCGCGATGGTAGTCGAGCCCATCGACATAAAGATATCGGAAGCAATAATGAGTTTCCAGGAGCGCAACCAGGAGATCTCGCAGAAGATATTCTCCGGTTGCGGCAAGCCGGACCTGGGCGGCGGCGGCGGCGCCGGGCCGTTCTTCGCGCCGGACCGCGCGCGCCGCTTCGCCCGCGCCGCGCCCGACTTCGACTGGTACCACAACAACAACGACGTCGACGACTTCGAGATAGAAGCGTCGTTCGAGAGCCTCTACAACAATGACGCGTCGCTGCTAAGCCTTCGAACCCCTGAAGGGATAAGGAAAGCGACGGAGGAGCTGGCGGAGCAGGCCAAGTCCAGGGACAAGTTCCTGCAGTACATGAGAGGGAAGATCAGCTTAGGTGACTTCGAGGATCACGAGAGGAGGAAACGGGACGCCGACCCGGAGCCGGCGGCCGCGGGGGGCGAGATCGACTTCAGGGCGTACGAGTTCGACGGGAAACGTGGGTCGAAGAAGAAGAAGCCAGCGCCCAGTAAAGCTGAGGAAGGGCACGGTGAGTTCATGTAGATTACCCTCGTAACGTCCATAGTCCAATGGCTCGCACAGACACTTCTGCGGGAGGTCTAGAGCATACTCCACCACGCTGTTCCAATGCGGATTGGTGGAGGGGTTAGTGGCCAACCCAGTGTCGAATGTTCTCAAGCCACCCGAAGGTCTACGACCAAGCTTAACGACTGTTTCCAGCATTGAAAACATCTGGGACCGACGGCTTTACGTGCCCTCCAAAGCACGGTAGCGTCCATGAAATTTTGCCACCAGCGGTCACCAATCAAACCGACCGCGCCCATTGTTGCTTAATTCTTTCGATAGTTCGACATTGAATAGACGCGAGCCATTGGGCTATGGACGCTACCCATTTGGCTATGGACGCTACGGACGGTGTGTGTCACGAAACTTTATTTTTAAATTTAGAATAGCTGTTGGAAACATTAATTTGTGTGACATTACATTGAAGTTTTTGTTATCTGTACCTACTTTTACTATTATTCTGTGTCTGTGGAAACGACTTGTCTATTCTCTCTCAATAAATTCATCCGTCACGGGCGCACGCGTTTTTTACTCGGTTCGCAAAATTATAATTTTAAGAACCCGATTCTTGATTTTTATCAATAGCTTGCAAAAAAAATTCTTCTAGTCTTATCTAATTTATCAAATGGATAGTGCAACAAGTTCAATCTATATATATAAAAGGAGAAGGTGACTGACTGACTGACTGACTGACTGACTGACATATCAACGCAGGGCCTAAACTATAAGGGCTAGAAACTAGAAATTTTGCACAGGGGTTCCTTTTATAACGTAGGGGAGCACTAAGAAAGGATTTTTGAAAATTCACCCCCTAAGGGGGTAAAACGGGGTTGCAAAGCTAGTATGAAACTTTGCCGTTTTTGAAGTCGTTAGACGGGTAGACGTCGTTAATGGTTCTAATTCTACGCGAGCGAAGCTGCGGGCGTCCACTAGTATATAATGTTTCCGTGCAGGTGCCGAATCGGGCCCGGCGCTGGAGCGGCTGGTGCGCGAGACGCGCGCGCGCGTGCGCGGCTCGCGGCGCTACTGGAGCCTGCTGCCCGCCGTGCTGTGCTCGCCCGCGAGCGTCACCACCGCGCCCTGCTTCAACGGCACGCACTTGGCCAGGTCGGCAATACCACTGTTTTTGTTTGTTTCATCCATCCATCCATCCATCAGCCTTCATTGTCTACTGCTGCATAGCCACTACAACCAATTATATTTTAAGAAAGATATGTCACGTTCATACTGCACGCACAAAATAATCGTTCCGCGACACATACATACATATTTAAGGATATACACAAAGCGTAAGAGTGAAACAAACAGCTATCGCACGTTCACAATGAAGGTCACAGATCGACTGACTGAATTGGTCACAATTGACACCAATTCATGGCACGCGTTTGTGGCGTATCTACCTCATGTAATGTAAATAATATCATACTACAACCCTTTCTTTGTCCCACTGTTGGGCACGGGTCGCCTCTCAGAATAGGAGGGATTAGAGCTTAGTCCACCACGCTGGCCAAGACGACTTCATATGCCTTCGAATGGCGACCCTGGCAATTAAACACGTCACCTCACAATGTTGTTCGTTCGCAGCTACACGTCGATAGCGGCGGGCGACGGCACCGCGGCGCTGGCGTCCAACCCGGAGGTGCGCAGCGGCGCGGCGCCGGCGGCGGCGGGCGTCGCGCGCGCGCAGCTCGACTCGCTGCGCGCGCTCACCGCGCGGCTCAAGGACGCGTACAACGGCGTCGAGGTGCAGTGGAAGGATACTGGTGAGCATCTGGTTGTGGCTAATGACGGTATTATGAAGTATAGACGGACAAACAGACATACGGGCCACCTGTAAGTGGTCACCGTCGTCTATGGACACGTGCGACACCAGGGGTATCATAGGGGTAGCAGGGCCATGTCCTACACAAACCCTAACCAATTGTTCTCACTGCGGAATGCACTTGTAATATCCTAAACCCGGGTACACATTTGCGAAATGTAGCATGCAATGTAACAGAATTCCCATAGTGTGGACGGCTTGCGCGCACGAACCGTGCTCACTACGCGTACGAACAGAGCATTTCAACTCGTGCGCCCTGCGATCCGCCATTTGTCAACGCATGTTCTCGACAGACTGAGCTATGTTCGCCGCCGTGCGGAAACAGATGCGAGTGCGTAAATGCTCGGTTCGTGCGCGCCCTGCGTACACACTTATAAAATGCTCCTTTCATGTTACATTGCATACATTTCGCAAATGTGCACCCGCCATAACAATTGTGTTGTGTGTCAGCGGACGAGCTGCAAGAGGCGGCGGCGTCGGCCATGGAGTGGGCCGAGACGGCGGGCTCCGGCTCCGGCTCCGGGGACGACGACCTGCCCGACGACGACGAGGACCGCGACGGCGGGAACGACTACCCTGAAGGTATGGAACAACATATACCTAATATCATCATTGTAGGGTGTTTGGTGAACTCACCTTGCATCTGTTCCCGAATGAGCTGACACTTCTGTAAGGTTCGTGTTCACGTAAAACTGAGCGAGCGGGGGACGCGTGCAATGTGTGTTGCCAGTTGCATATGGATCCGAGACGTGGTCCTTTACCGTTGGTCTGATCCGCAAGCTCATAGTCGCTCAGCGACCTATGGAGAGAGCTATGCTCGGTATTTCTCTACGGGACGCTCTAGCTCGCAGGATCAGCGAACTGAAGTGGCAATGGGCAGGCCATCGTTCGGCGGACTGATAACCGTTGGGTGAGAAAAGTCTTCGAGTAGAGACCGCGTCTCGGAAAATGAACCATGACAACTGTGACTGACTTTTAACAAGACTCAATTAGGGACTGGGATGGTTAGTCCAATTAGCTGAGAAAGTTAATTAGAACATTAGTTGGTCAGTTCGTTAGTAGGTATGAGGACTAGGGACTGTAAGTGATAGTTAGTCCTGTTAGTTGGTGTTAGTAATAGTCCAGTTAGTACTTGTTAGTAGGAGTCTCGTTCTAAGTCAGTCACAGATGTGTTGCTACCCTTGAGGACTAAGATGGTCGCCTCTAAAGAAGTGTAACCGGAATCCACACCTTTCCAACCGGACCACAATTGCTTTAAAAACAATTATTACACGGCAGAAATGGTACTAGGTACCTTGGCGGAACCAATTAGCTTTCATATAAAACCTATTTGGTTCCCTATAGGCTCTACCACCTACAGTTTCTAATATTAAATTAACAAATTGCAGGCTCAGGCGACGACAGGGTGATCGAGAGCGACCGCACGCTCACCGGCGACACGGAGCCCGGCCCCGTCTCCGAGCCGCCGTTCGCGCCCTCCATCGCGGACATACCGGGCGCGCCGGACGTGCGCACGCGCGCGCGCGACCCCGCGCCGGACACCACCGAGCGCGCGGACGTGCACGCAGGTGACGTGCGCGGTGACGTGCACGCAGGTGACGTGGACGCAGGTGACGTGCGCGGTGACGTGGACGCGCCCGCGAGCGCCGCCGACCGCCCCTCGCTGCACAAGGCGCTGCTGGCGTACGCGCTGCCGGTCGTGTGCGCGTGGTTCGGCACTATACTCACTGACTTGTTCTGAATAGGTGCGGGGCGTCGGCGTTTGGTGTTCACAGAGTAATGATTGTACAGAAGGTCTTTGTTGACAATTCTGTCATACCTCTTCCATGTTTGCTAAATTACAATACGTACTAGGAACTTAAAAAGAAAATATTTGCTTATATAGTCGAATTCTGTGACAATTCATAACTCTTCCAAGTTTGCTAAAAAACAAATCTAGATACTTAAAAAGAAAATATTTGCTTATATCATCGAATTCAGAAATCTAATCGTCTCGAATTCATGTCTGGATTTCTTACATACAGTTCAGTCGTGCTTGTCTATGTATGTAACTCAGACTTGCTGTATAGGTATAGGACTTTTGCTACTAAACTAACTAAACTTAGAAACAAGTCACGTTTAATCAACAAACAACAAATCAGAAGTCAAACCAACATCATCAAACAAAAGCCCCATTAGGTATTGAATAATGTTATGATGTTAATAAAAAGAACTATTGCAATAAAGAGTGAATTAAACACACACTAAGTCACGTTTTAAAAAAACACCAAAAAGTTCCGACGCATCCACCCGGGGCAGTCAGGCCAGCCTAGTCAAGCGGCGGCGACGGTTCTAGCGGATCGCTCTGTGATATGAATTGTGTGGACGTTACTTGAACAAACAAACTTCGGACATTCAACCTATTAACCTTACACGGAGGTGTAGTGTAATTTATTTTTGTTTCCAACTCCATTTACGTGAAACTCACTGCCACGGGCGTTGAATTAATTTTGAATAGGTACTGTATTTTATTTTTATGACATTTTTAAACTGTCAATATGAAATGTCATGTTTGGTAAAGGTGACATTTCATCACATGCGTTTCGTGGCAGGGATTTTAAAGTGATCGACAATAACACTGCGTTTTATTTTCATGTTAATTGTTTTGTTTTACGGTCGCAATTCAAAAATGTTTTATTTAGTAAAAAGACAACCAAATCGTGTATTTATTTGAAGATCTTTTTGTGTAAATATTTAATGTAAATTATGATTATATTAGATAGTCGAATGTCTTACTTATTCTGTCGAGTAAGTTGTATGTATAATATGTTATGTCTTGGAACCTTGCGCCAAGTAAAGGAATTGTAGTCTAATTCGGATTATCAACATTCACAATGACAAAAGGGTCAGATGAATGTAAATATAAATTTTTGTAAATATGTTTTGGCGCAAAGTTGGAATAAAAAATGTTAATAAAATGTAAATAAAACTTAGTAGTACTCCTAAGCGTAAGTTAAGACTGATTTGCTTCGTTTTAAATTCTTTTTCTTGTAAGTACAGTGCAATTACAAAGGTGTTTTTTGCACGTCTGATTTATTAAAATTTCCGTCATTGGCTGGAAGGACTGTTTTTCAGGCCAAAAGGCATGTCAGTAAAAAGAAAAGACCCAATTGAAATTGGAATTTTGTTCTTTCATACTTCTCAACATTTTTGAGTATTCTCAAGTTTGTGAACATTAAGTTTGGCTAAATTTATGTTAAGGCATATTTATTATTGCACCATTATAAATAACCATTGTATTAAGAGCCAAAACATGTGTTTTAACAAATTTGAATTGAATAATCCTTTAAATTTATATTTCAAATATTACGCTTGTGGTCGCACTTTATCCGATACGATGCAGCTTTTATGACCAAATACGAGGGTTGATTAATTAATCTGTGGCAACTATTGAATCGGAAATTTCAAAGTGTTTCATGGCATAGTTTTTGTGCCATCTAAATGTTGGCGTATGTCCAACTTTATGGATCCATTGATAAAACAGCAATTTTACTACACTGACATAGTAATCTACTCCCGATTCAGACTAAGATTAACCGACTGACGTAATGATATCGCTTTATTAATTTTATATAATTTTACTATTACGCAATTATGTTTTAATTTTTTACAAATTCTGGCTTATCTTTATTTAGCTAGAGAATATAATGAATCAATAATTTACAGTTAAATGAAATTAATTATTCGATGGTCTTTAGTTTTTACTTTTTTGTTTTTACATTATCAATCAACTTTTTTTTATTTAAGTAGCCGAGAGATGACCTGTCTTACGCATCTAGTCGCGTACTGATAACGAATCTCCGAAACCTGTCTTATATCAAACTTTGTCATACTTTATATGGTTGCTTATATTCTATGAGTTAATTTAGTAACCCTATGTTTTGTTGACATGAACACTCAATGAATTGCAGGTTGAAATACGTATAGATAGTTAAGTAAAACCAGTGTATAGTCTACTTAAGAATATCTTCATGCCATACTAAGGTCGGATATATCAAATCTTATATTTATGACAACGCACAATATATATTATGGAAAATTTTGATATGAATTAAATCACGTGCAGAATGTGCGCAGTTGTATTAAAAATAAGTCTCATATCAACATGTTTGTTTTTAGACAAATAAATAAATAGTATTTGAGTAATTTTTTCATCTTTTTCATGAGAATATTGTGCAAGTTGTGGGACCAAAAAATTATGTAATATCAGAGTATAGTACCATCTACTTAAGATTGCTTCTAGGCAGTAAACAATGCTTCATACTCTAGAACTTGCACTATAGCTTTGCGGATAAATCAGTACAGATGGATTTAAACTGTAACATGTCTAGTGTTCGAAAGTTTTGAAGCTAGGTACCAAAACAATAGGAATAAATGCTACTGGTACCCTATCAAAAATTATTCTACTAGGACTATTTTGTAAGCCTATAAAACTGTCTTTAAATAATTTACTGCACCAATTATCTATATATGTAATATAATCTTGATACCAGTCAAGCAAAGTTACTTATCAAAGCTTTCGAATGCGACAACAAATCAGCATTTTGTTGATGTAAAAATTTCACGCACATATTTTAATATCGAAGAAATTTATAAATCCAAAATTATAACTTATTATAATTCATTTTTATACATAGCAATTTATCAATAATAAATTATTTTGTATTCATGCAATAAATACATTTTTAATTTTTATTTTGCCTTATTTTTTTGTTTGCCTTTTTATTATTTTATTAGCTAGATAAGATCCATTTCCACAAAAAATCTCTAAAAAAGTACTTACGGATCAGTACCTATGTAATGGATAAGTTAGGAAAAATAAAGTGTTTTATAGTAACTTTTTGTTTACCAAGTTAAATAAATAACGATGTTTATAAGCTCAACTATTCTTTAGTAAAACTTGAAAGTAAAGATCATTTTATTTAAAAATAATGAACATTAACATTTTTAATGTTTGATGTCAAATTGTTGCTAGTGGATGTAGTTTTTATACAGTTTGATAATATTTTTAATACACAGGGTACCGAGTTGGCTAGCGCGAAAGAAATTGGTTCTGAGCAGTTAATAAGTCCTCTCACAGTGAAATCTGAAATATGATTTATGTATACACCTGTACATAACTCATATAGATTTTAAAACTGTACGGAATGTTTGCAATTGTGTTCCAAAATATGTGGTTTTCGCATCATGAGCTTGATAACGGTCAAAGTGAGACTTGTATAAGGTTATTCACGTTTGTCGTGGACCGCAGCGGATATCCATAAAAAATGTTGTATTGGTAGAAAATGTTCCTTACAACATTACAAGTTGTACGTAAAAATGATTTATGCGCTATTTGGGTCAAACATTGTATTCGTATAAGAAAATTTAATTTAAAAATCGTATACGTAACATCTGTTGCTATTGCCACAGAATACATAATGCTATTGCTTACTTTTAAAATATATTGTTCAATGTTCAACATTTGTCAAAGATACACTATGAATTTACCAGCGGTAGCATAATGGAATATATGTTATACGTAATTAGTACCAATGTGTAAATAAATACTCTTATGTGCTTCTGTTTTTTATTAGCTTATCCTGTGGAATAAGTTGTTCTGTATTCGAATGCAAGAACGAATGTGATGGTAGGTTGTACTTTGAATGTATTATCACCGCAGCGTTTGGTAGTCTGCTTCTATATGCAGTCTGCCTATCCCAACGAGAGACAGGCGTGAGTTTATGTTTAAGATTTTTTATTTGATCTCGAGTGTTTTTTTTGTTTTGCTTATCTGCTTGATCTGTTTCTTACTCGAAAGGGTACATTCTAGTCAGGGCGATAATGTAATTAAAATAAGTATGTAATAATAAGGAGTCAAAGAAAACAATGAAATAAAGACAATTTTCCTTATATTTACGTCCAATTACAAATATGTATATAATAATTATTTACAAATAGGATCACTTACATTGAAAAATGAACTATATTTACTTGGCAGTAAACATAAAAAATCTGATTAAATTCGTGCACCTTTTCCTTAGTTACGCGTCAGTACATGACGTATTCTTAAAGTTTCAAATGATAACGACCGAACGAAATGCATCATTTTCGAACACAGAATACCAATATATCCACATTATAGTACAAGATCCCACGACACTTTCTGCGCTAATTTGTTTTTTTAATTAAAATGCAATTTTTTTATCGATAATTGTATAATGGAGAATACTTATAGCAGGGCTGTCAGTAAATTTTGGCCACAAGAACTGTCTATAATAATTTGAAAAAAAAAAAAAAATATTTGTTGAAAAATTGCGTTCATTTGTATTACGGATTATTCATATTTTATGTTGAAGACATCTTAAAAGTTCGGACTAACACTTCTCAATTGACCGCAACCACCTTATGTAATAACTGCAATTCTATCGAATAATTAGATTTATGGCGTATAAATTTACGTAAATCATAAACCAAATTAAAGCGAATGTTCACGAAAATAAGGCTGCCTATTTGAATGTGGCTGCAAATCAGGGCTGCCAGCTGTTAAGATGTCTGTGAGCGCGAAAATCTTAGGGCACCACACCGTCTATCGTCAATATCTATTAGAAATGCGTACCTATGTACTACAGTGTCGTGGAATCTTAGGCTAATACCACTACAGTTAATCTATATATATAAAAGAAAGTCGTGTTAGTTACACCACTTATAACTCAAGAACGGCAGAACAGATTTGGCTGAAAATTGGTAGGGAGGTAGCTTAGAGCCAGGAGACGGACATAGGATACTTTTTATCCCGTTCGACAGCGTTCCCGTGTGACTTGACATGAAACGTCAGTCACTATAAAACGTGGTATAATAAAAAAGAATCAGACTCGGAATAACAAAACGCAAATGACAGCTATGTAATTGACGTATAATGACAGCTATGTAATCTACTATATAAAAATAAGTCGGGTTTTCCTTCCTGACGCTATAACTCCAGAACGCACGAACCGATTTCCACGGTTTTGCATTCGTTGGAAAGGTCTCGGGCTCGGTGAGGTTTATAGCAAAGAAAATTTAGGAAAAATTTCAACAGAAAAGCGGGAAAAATCTTTTTTCACATACAGCGCCATCTCTGATACATAGCATGTACTACAAACCAATATTTTAAGTAGATGGCGCCGGTGCGTGATAGGTAGTGGTAGGGGTAGATGTAGGGGTAGTGGTAGGGGTAGTGTTAGTGGTAGGTGTAGTGGTAGGGGTAGTGGTAGTGGTAGGGGTAGTGGTAGGGGTAGTGGTAGTGGTATTGGTAATGGTAGTGGTAGGGGTAGGGGTAGTGGTAGGGGTAGTGGTAGGGGTATTGGTAGGTGTAGTGTTAGTGGTAGGGGTAGGGGTAGTGGTAATGGTAGGGGTAGGGGTAGAGGTAGGGGTAGTGGTAGGAGTAGTGGTAGGGGTAGTGGTAGGGGTAGTGGTAGGGGTAGTGGTAGGGGTAGTGTTAGTGGTAGGGGTAGTGGTAGTAGTAGGTGTAGTGGTATTGGTAGTGGTAGTTGTAGTCCACACACTTACATGAAGTTCTCCCAAAATATTCAGTAAAAATTATTTATATGGCAAAACAACGTTTGCCGGGTCAGCTAGTTATATAATAATAATTCTCACACACGGCCATCTGACCCCAAATTAGGCGCGAGCCTGTCTATGGGTGTCAGAGACTGATATACATACATAGATATTTTTAATACATACTTAAATAGATAATATTGACATCCAGACACAGAGCAAACACAAGTGTTCGTCACACGAATATTTGTCCTGAGTGGGATTCGAACCCACAACCCCTGACGTAACTACCGATTGCGCCAACGGGCCCGTCAAACGTTAACATCCAACTCTTTGTTTCTGAAATAAACCTATGACAGTTAATGTTAAAATACCAGTTCAATCCTCTTCAGAGTCGCCCTCGCTGCTCTCGCCGCCGCTGCCGGTACTGGAGTCGTACTCCTCGGTGTCGGAGCCCAGCCAGTCCGGCAGCGAAGGTTGCTCTATTATGGTCTTCCATTCGTTTAATTTGTGCAGATCTGGAATTAAAACAGCGGTCTTCCTCGAGAACAAACTTCTTTTAATGTTTGAGCTGATAAACCTTTTATAGTGAACTAGTGGACGCCCGCAGCTTCGGTCGCGTGGAATTAGACATAATAATATATTCTTCTTAACGCGTTAACTTTAGCTCCACAAATAATCCTAATCCCGCCCAATCTGAGAGGAGATCCGTGCCCAACAGTGGGACAACGAAAGGGTTGTGATGACACAGGGCATATACACATATCCAAATCTTGCTTGAAATTCTACTACAAGAAATTAAGAACAGTAACAACATACCTAAGCTATACATGTCGCTGAGGTAGAACTGCTTCTCGTCCCGCTCGAGTACCCCGCCATACACGTACAGCACTGAACGCTGCACCGCCAGCATGGCCGACATGCGCCCCGAGGGGCCGCGCCCCTGAGGGACCGCAGGGGCCTCGGTAGCCTGAGGGGCCGCAGAGGGCACGGCACCACCCAGTTTCATCGTGAATACTTCATCCTTGTAAACTGAAAGAAATTCATTTTTTAAAAGCTTTTATTTAACTTCACTCGTATGTATGTATGTATGTCCTGGAATCTTGCAATCAATATTTCACCCACTTTCACTTAAGCTATCGAGCTGAAATTTGGCACACATATTTGGTTCCGATGACAATGCACGAAAATAAAAAAAAAGTTACAAAAAGCTTATTTAAAAAATAATAATAATAATTCATTTTATGTTAATTTGCTATTTGGTTCAATATTTACTTCGCCCGGGGTAGTACCACCAGCCGCTACGGTACCTAGTACCATTTCTACCGTGTAGCAGTAATTGTTTTCAAAGCAATTGTGGTCCGGTTGGAAAGGTTTGTTACACTTCGACCATCTTAGCTCTCAAAGGTAGAAACGCATCCGCGACTATCTTTTTTTTTACCGTTCAACCACCTAAGTCACAATAAGTACCTGTAACAGTCTCCGGTGCAGGCTCGCTCTCCTCGGCTGGGGCAGCGTGGCCCACGCTGGCGGAAGCGGGCGCCCGCAGCGCCACGCCGTGCCAGCGCCCAGTCTCCAAATCAAGGAGTTGCAGCTTATCGCTCATCTCTCCGCGGATGTCCTCTTCTGTCTCTTCAACGTCCTGATATTGACCATTATCATCACAAAGCACTCATAGCTATGGCTCGCGTTGATCGTATGTCATCGACCGAATTACGCCGTCGGGCGCGGTCGGCATGAATGGGTGAGCGCAAATTTTAGCACTGTAATATTTAATAATATTTTTTTAGCACTGTAATAAGAGTCTATATATTATCTATATTGTCTACTTGAAACATATATAATAATATAACTTAATATAATATGTTCTCTGTGTAAGTTGTGCTTCCTTGTTGTAGTGACATTTTCACTGTGGCACCCAACACCATTTAATGTAATTTGTATAATAATCTGTGAAATGTTGTTAGGATGCCTTAACTCAAATAAAATAAAAATAAATAGGAAAATTTTCATGAGCTGTTCCGTGCTTCGGAGGGCATGTGTTAACCCGTCTGTCCAGTTGTTATCAATTGTAAAACAATCTTTAAGCCTCGACGAAGACTTTCCGGTGACTTGCGAATATTTCACACTGGGTTGTCCTCTAACCCCTTCGCCAATCCGCAATGGAGCGTGGTGCATAATGGTCTAGACCTCCATCGCGGGAAATATGTCCCATGTGGGACTTACCTACCCTTGCCCAGCTGTGGAATGCCTCTGTGTTTTTTAATTTGTCCTAACACCTTTGTTCGTTAACCGTGAGTTTCCCGGCTTTTTTTGGTAGTATGATGGGCTCTTAGCACACTTCGATCATAGAAAAAAAAATGGATACTGCATGTTAGTGCAAATCGTGTCACCAACAAAGGAATCTCATTTCAAAAAGATCTATCATTTTTCATATTCAGCCGCCCGAGGAGAGCGCGCGCCACGCCCACCCCTCCCCCTTGGCGCTCAGCCGGAACATGTCGCTGTGTGTGTGCGTGCGCTCACACAGTATACTCACACACACGCCGCCGAACACGTATCCCCTGTCGCTGTGCACGTTGACCGCGGCGGCCTGGCTGGCGCGCGCCGTGACGCCGCCCGAGGAGAGCGCGCGCCACGCCCACCCCTCCCCCTTGGCGCTCAGCCGGAACATGTCGCTGTGTGTGTGCGTGCGCTCACACAGTATACTCACACACACGCCGCCGAACACGTATCCCCTGTCGCTGTGCACGTTGACCGCGGCGGCCTGGCTGGCGCGCGCCGCGTCGCCGCCCGAGGAGAGCGCGCGCCACGCCCACCCCTCCCCCTTGGCGCTCAGCCGGAACATGTCGCTGTGTGTGTGCGTGCGCTCACACAGTATACTCACACACACGCCGCCGAACACGTATCCCCTGTCGCTGTGCACGTTGACCGCGGCGGCCTGGCTGGCGCGCGCCGCGTCGCCGCCCGAGGAGAGCGCGCGCCACGCCCACCCCTCCCCCTTGGCGCTCAGCCGGAACATGTCGCTGTGTGTGTGCGTGCGCTCCGTGCGCCCGTCGCGCACGCGGGAGAACCCACCGTAGATTATCAACTGTAAACGACGATTTTACACTTCATATAACAAAGATTATAAATAAGTGAAATAATTTTGGGGTGCCACAAGGAAACATCTTGGGACCAATAGTGTTTTTAATCGAACCAATTATCATTATCTATTTTCTACACATACCAGACGCACACAAAGATCTTGATGAAAGCAAAACAACTGTCTTGACGCATAACCGAAATAATTTTATTTTATTTATTGATTTAGTAAAAAATGCCTATGGTTGAATAACCTATTAAAGTCTCATATCATTATTAGAGCGAAGCAATATTTAAATATATAGTGAACTCATAGAGTAATTTCCGCTGACACTTAGTCGATTCCATAATATGTGTTAATAAAATGCGTCACTCAAATGTGACACTCGACTTCCTAGTACCGCAGTGATTGGTAGTTGGGTACAGCTAACCCCTCACCCCGCGAACCCCGGACGATTGCTCTGTCCAATCTAGAAGTCTATGTCTGTGTAGTCTAAATAATACTTGTCTGTGGCACTCACAGAGTCGTTTCCAGCCGGCAGCATGACGCAGGCGGACCGAGCCGTCGGGCCGCGGCCAGCGGGCGCCAGCTTGCTCCACGCGCGCGTGTCGAGGCAGAACGAGTGCACGTCGTCGAAGTAGCGGCACTCGCGCCCGTCGTCGCAGTAGCCGCCGAACACTATCAGCTTGCGCCCGAGGAGAGTCATGCGGTGCCCTGAGCGCGGGGACGGACCGTTTGGGGCCACTATCTGAAAGATTTTCTTTTAATTTATTTACTAAACCTTTATTGCATTATCTACAATGAGCGGACTTAATGCCAAAAGACATTTTCTACCAGTACCAGTACTCTTGGTGACAAAGAAAAGTTTAGGAAACATTTAACGTGAAAAAATAAAATAAAATAAAAAACTTATACACAAAATGCAAGATAAGGAAGAAAGTGACAGAGAAAGAAAGTCCGTTGAACACAGTCACATATTGAATGAATGAATGAATATAAATTTATTTCGACAAATTATCAAAAGTATCGTAACAATATGCCTATAAAATAAAATAAGTAAATAACTATAGGATCTGCCGAAATGGGGCCGCACTCAGCATGTGAGTTAAACGGCACTCAGATGTTAAAGTATCATTTCTGCTGTGTACTCATAATTTTTTGAACAATTCTTTTCTGGCTATAAAGGGATACTTTCCGGTTACATTTTCAGAACTAGAACCATTAGTTCTACTATCAGGATCTAGTTTAGGTGATCTAGCCTTAAATCGTGCGTGAGCTGGGTCTATTCTTTACTCAAGTATTTTCTCACTGATGAGATTTTTAATATGGGCCTTCCTTCTAACTTCTCTCCTAAAAACTTCTTCACAACATGTCACATACCTTCTCCCATTTCTTGTCAGCAAGTGAGAAACACCACAGATCCTTGTAGTGATAGAACTGGGTCTCAGACGGGCTGGTGAACTCTCCTCCAAACACCCATAATTCACCTCTAGGAAAAATCAAGAGAAATTTCTTTAACCATTACTTTTAAATCTAACTTTTGTACTCCATATTTTCCTTGTTTATAAAAGATAAGTTATATTTTGATCTTTTTTCAAATAATATATTTTTTTAAATCTTTAATTTCTCCAAAATGTATTTTGTCAGTACATGAATATGTCACCCAGGAACTACTATCTCTTACTAACTTACTATCAAACTACATCTACAGTAACTAATCATAAATAAAATATGATGCTTTATCAATTTTTGCTTTTGTATGGTAGATGAGAAAAATAATATGTAGGTTGATGCAATTAGTTATTACTTGTTTGCCTGTGTCGCAACGGCTTGATGCGCGCTGCGTGGTGGGGGGCCGCCTGGTGCCTTCACTCTCTTCCAAGTGCCATTTGAGGGGTTGAAAAACAGCAATTCATTATATACTTCTGTCTGAAAAATGTATGAGCATTATTGAATTAGTTATTGGCATTTAGCCCCTCCAGTGAGTTTTTGAATAAACTATAATAGTCTGCTTGGCTGGTCTAGTAGTAGCCTAGAGGTCCCGGGTTCGATTCCCGAGTTGGGCGACAACTAGAGGCTAACTTGTAGCAGCTCGGAGTCTGGATTTGTGTCCGGTGTGTAGGTACATACCACTGTTTACACTTTCAGGGAAATAAAGGCATAATGTAATTTTTTTTTCATATCTCATAACATATATATCATAGTTCTACTTTTCTATAGTAATATAAAATAGATTTTGCTGTTAATGAAGAATTTAAAAGAAAGATACCTATGATGTTTTGAAATGGAACTTAGTAGTAGATGGAACTACTAAGCCTTATTGGTGAATAAGGCGATGATAGTTAAGAAGTAGGTAGTTTGATATTGTTTGTTGATCTTTGGTATGTTGTAGGTAGAAATATATAAAACACTTTTGATGGCTACCTGGCTCGCAATAAACATAACTGGATAAATGGAACTCAGGAATGTAGGAAGTAAGGGATTCTCATGTTACCTTCTGTCCATTATGGTATTCCCCACCAAATAGTATTAGTTCATTATTGGTAGGATGAGGAGTAAGAGAGGCATATGCCCGGGCCGTTGGTGGTCCAGGGAGGGCCTTCTCCGTCGCAGCAGTCCTCTTTGCTTCCTCACGCTCAATCTCCGCTATTACTTTAGCTATGTCCTCCTGATTTGACAGTAAAATGGTACAGTAAGTAAGTAAGTGGTAAGAACATATCTTTTTATATTTTGGTATGTAAAAATAAAGCAATAAACCGGACCAACAGAACAGAGCATGAAATCTTCTGAAAAATTTCATATTATGACAATGATCATGTGTGATAATAGGCCACCTACCTCATTAGGTAGGTATATTTCATTGAAATATGAAATCTAATTTACAAAATACATGTGTCTGCTAACCTCTCCTAGTGTCGCAAGTTCTTTCTTCAATTTACTAGCTAATTTTTTCTCCGTCTTGGCAGCAGTTTTCACAGCGCCACTGATTTTGTTCTTATTTTTCTTTTTGCCCATTATATTTTTTTAGTTTAGTTAAAAAGTTAAATAAAACTATAATACAAAAACCAACACGAGATGAGATACATACATACATATAAGTATCAATCAAATCATCAAATTGTTTAAAAAAACAAAACATGTCAATGACAAAAAAGTTTGTCTGTCAGTCAAATAACAATGTCAAAGTCAATGCTCCATAGAAGAAGTAATTTAACATTGTAGAAATAGTGTTATCAATGGTAATTAAGGAAGTAATCCACCTTGCGCATGCCTTGTGTTCAAAAATGTTTACAGGTAAACTTGATCCCCACGAGTTTCATCTCGCCTAAAATGGGTTAGCCTAAAGACCCTACCGTAAACGTAGACCCCATGCATATCTTTGCCCCATGTTTACTGATAGATGATTCTTTTCATTAAAGCGACGGTTGACATTTTAATCAATTTTACTTGACACCTGACAGGCTGACACTTTTGTTTTGGCAAATTGCCAACCCAAATGTGCGGAAAATTTCTCAAATCACATAAATAACAAAAAATTACAAATTAGCAATAATGACGTGAAGGAAAAATTGTAAACAAATTCACCTGCCTATTTTTCTGTTGTGACCTCCCTTACCTTCCCTCGTAAAATAAGTACCTAAGCAGAATTACTGAAAATGACGACCCCTGGAACATCGGTAGGCCCTTTTCTAATTGTAATACATAATTTAATTTTCATGTTACATACCTTTTTAAATAAACCTATACAAAGAATTTGAAAAGAAAGAAAATTGTGGTTGGTTTGTGAGACTATTATGGCTACATACAATGTTTTTTTTTTTATTCAGCAACCGTCAGCAGCAGTGCAGGAATTCAAGATTCGAGTGCCAAAAAACAAGAAAAAGAAGTACCATGTGATGAGATTTAATGCCACCCTGAACGTAGACTTTGCAAAATGGACTCACGTGAAGATGGAAAGAGAGAACAACATCAAGGAGTTCAAGGGAGCCGAGGAAGATATGCCCAAGTAAGGATGACAATTGGTTTAAATTTCTCAGGAATATATTGAAAATTGATCATGAGTTCATCTGCATTTTAGAGGACAAATTAAACCGTTATTTCTGAAGAACATTTATTTGTGAAGATAACAGTCTTTATCAGACGCCAAGACAGAGGCCTTTAGGTGGCTTAAAGTCTTCCAAAAATCAGGTTGGACACCAACCTGTGTCAGTCGGTGGGGGAGTACACTCCAGCTGTGAAAGATACTCAGCTGTGAGAAATACTATATTCTTTGCTGCATTGGGAAGCTGATAGTGTATAGCCATCATACTTAACAATTTGTACCAACATTGTGTTTTTTCTTACTTCTGATTGATAAAAGAACTGTGTGTTAGTGTTGCTAGTAACATAAAAATTTTAACTTAACATCTCTCCTATATTTCACCTAAGGAATAGGCAGAGTGTACACACCCACTCACCAGTTATATTTAGGTCTCATGTAATAGGTGGTGAGCCTATTGCCATATCATCATCATCATCACAACCCTTTCTTTGTCCCACTGTTGGGTACGGGTCTCCTTTCAGAAAGGGAGGGCATATACCATTATTATATACTCATATACCATATACCTGGGCACAAATCCAGACTGAGCTGCTAATGGGAATTTCAAGTTAGAAAAACCCAATAGTTGTTGCCCGACCCAAAGATGCAACACAGGACCTTTAGCTTAGAGACTGTCTTTGCAACCAATAGACCAACAACAGTCAGTACCTATTGTAACTAACCTCGTAATATAACTTATAAATAATTCCTAGATTCGGTGCTGGATCAGAGTATGGTCGTGACGTAAGGGAGGAGGCCCGCAGGAAGAAGTTTGGAATCATGACCCGCAAGTACAAGCCGGAGGACCAGCCCTGGATACTGAAGGTTGGCGGCAAAACTGGCAAGAAGTAAGCTTGACATAGAAACTGCTGTGTTGAACGTATGTGTGACCTTAGGCTGGTACACATGCCAAAATTAAATGCTGGTTAGCAGTATTTATTAGCCTGTGCATTTTGCAAGAAAAAAAATTTAATTTTAACATTTTTCTTGTATATTTTTGTTAACAATCAATCAGTTTCTGTTTGTTGTAATTCGTTATTTAAAAATAAGACGCAGATAAATAATAAAAATAGGATTTTAAATACATAAATAATAATTTACTGCCAAAACAAATTTTGTTACATTTCTGTTTTTTTTTTTAAATTTGAATTTTTGTTTAATAAGAAATAGTGCCAAGATTGCCTATCAAACAAGACAGCTACACAAAGTATAAAAGTAAATACTTAACCAATATTAGAATTACATATTGATGAATAAGGTCTGAACCCCCTCATATTCTGAGATCTCAGACACTAGAACATAACTCATCAGAGAGGATTAGTTTTAACATGGACTACACACTAAAGGTTTCTTTTGGTCCTTACTCTATGGTTTTAATATGTATGGTAAATGTTCCAGGTTTAAGGGTATCCGCGAGGGCGGCGTGTCTGAGAACGCATCTTACTACGTGTTCACACACGCAGCCGACGGCGCCATAGACGCTTACCCGCTTCAAGAGTGGTGAGAACGCTATTTTGTATATAAATCTGTCTACCAACTCCCATGCCACATAAAAAAGT
Organism: Carterocephalus palaemon; assembly: GCA_944567765.1. Classification (NCBI taxonomy): domain Eukaryota; kingdom Metazoa; phylum Arthropoda; class Insecta; order Lepidoptera; family Hesperiidae; genus Carterocephalus; species Carterocephalus palaemon. The sequence goes on from OX155641.1 coordinate 2,462,190, forward strand.
TGTTATGGTGGTCTCTGTTGGCTCTTTTCTTTTATTTTATGCATTTATGGTGTCACTAAATAATTGCTATTCAGATACATATATTCTACTATTCAAGTGTTCTGCACTTTAACCACACTTTAGCCACAGTGGCATGGCATCGAATATCGAGAATACCTTTATAGACCTTTACAAATATACAAGATTAACTTATTACAGTATTACTATACTTAAAACAATATCATTATATTCAATTAATAGTTGTTTAAATTTTCAGGTACAATTTCCAACCTATACAAAGATATAAAGCTTTATCGGCCGAAGAGGCAGAGCAGGAGTTTGGGAGGTAATGCAGCATTTTATTGTACACTAACTTATCATCAAAAAGTATTTGCAGCATTTTATGGTACACTTATCATCACAAAGTATTTGCAGCATTTTAATGTACACTTATCATCACAAAGTATTTGCAGCATTATATGGTACATTTAACATCACAAAGTATTTGCAGCATTTTATTGTACACTTAATATCACAAAGTATTTGCAGCATTATATTGTACACTTAACATCACAAAGTATTTGCAGCATTTTATTGTACACTTAACATCACAAAGTATTTGCAGCATTTTATGGTACACTTATCATCACAAAGTATTTGCAGCATTTTATGGTACACTTATCATCAAAAAGTATTTAAGTTATTCATGACTACAGCTACAACTCATAGACAAGTTAAAGTTGGACACGGGTCGCCCCCACAAAATCAACTGCTGGAGGTTTAGAGAATACTCCACCACGCTGTTCCAATGCGGATTTGTGGAGTGATTAGTTAGTTAGTTAGGATAGGCCAACCCAATTTCGAATGTTCTCAATCCATCTGAAGGTTCTCGACAAGGCTTAACTAACGATTGTTTTTGCCATTGAAAACAAACGGGACCGATGGCATACGCTGGATTTCCTAACCTATCTTTAATAACCTATCTAAAGATAGATTTGGCTATCGGACATAGAAATTCGACACATTTTATATGGAACTTATGTCAAATTTCTATCTCCGATAGCCAAATCTATCCGTAGATAGGTTATTGAAATCCAGCGTTAACGTGCCCTCCGAAGCACGGTAGCGCCCATGAAATATTGCCACCCATTCACTAACCACCGCGCCCGTCGTTGCCTTACTCGGTCGATTAAGAACCTTACAGTAAAATTTTTGTGTCATCATCACAACCCCTGCATTGTCCCACCGCTGGGCACGGGTCTCTCCCACAGACGCTGCTGCGGGAGGTCAAGAGCATACTCCACCACGCAGCTCCAATGCGGAACTAACATAAAATCCTCTGTATCCTCTCAGACGCAACAAGGTGATAAACTACTTCTCGCTGATGTGTCGCAAACGCATGCGCGGCGACGACGCCGCTGATGATGGGGAGGACCCCGACGAGGCCAAGCCTAAGACCGCCAAGGCCAAGAAGGGTGAGTTATTGCACTGATAAATGGAAAAAAAAAATCAAATATCTTTGCACTCAAAAAGGTCATTGGCGTGTGTGGATTACTGGGCACAAATTCTCGTCCACTGGGCTGTAAGCGCCTTGTGTATCGTAGTATAGCGTAGTGTCTCAGTTTAATAATTCCAATTTAAGTTAAGCACTTTTCTTTAGTGTTGGCAATTGTATTTTTCCACATAGAGTATTGTTACGTGCTAAGGGTTCGAAGGATTTGGAGAGAAAGACCTGCTGACTCAATGAAGACTTTATTCACTAGCACTAACACAAAGCACTAGGTCAAACACTAAACACTAGGTCCAACACAATGCACTAGGTCCAAACACAAAGCACTAACGATGTCCTAGGTCGTAAGCCAAGTCGTAGGATCACTTGTTTCACTCCGGTATCACTAGTTTTCACTTCGAAGTCGCCTCGAAAGCTCGAACTGAACTGAAGTCGCCCGCCTCCATGCGGCGTATTTATACACGGGCCGACGTTTCCAGATCTTTCGGGATAGCCCGCGCAAGCACCCGATCGTTCGAGACTAATATTCCACTAACGCCATCTAGTATCGAATTGGGGTATCACGTTGTCTGTGCGTTCACTGAGTGGTTCCACCAGTCGGTGCTAGATGGCGCTAGCTTCCCTGTGCCTTCGTAACACCACTCCCCTCTTAGCGATGCTCGTCCCGAGCATCGTTGTTACTGCCATGGTAACGCGCCAGACGGTCTATGTGTACCACTTTGAATGCTCCTCTTGGTTGCTTTTGAATCCTATAAGTCACATCGTTCAGTCGGGTAACCACTTTGTATGGACCGTCCCACTTGGTCTGCAACTTTGGAGATTTTCCTTTCCGGCGAGTTGGGTTATGCAGCCACACCAGTGACCCTTCCTCGAAGCCGCTCGTGTTCGATTTCCGGTCGTATCTGGTTTTCATGTTCTCACTTGACTGTAACCCATTTTCCCGTACCAAGGCGTGTATATAGCGCATTTTTTCCCTTAAATCGCAGACATAGTCTTGTACGGTCTCTGGTCCCTCCGGTGACCCTCCTGTCAATAGATCTACTGGTATTCGTAGTTCTCTACCGTAATTGACATACGCCGGGGTAGCTTTTATGCTCTCATGCTCGGCGGTTCGGTACGACAGAAGGAAGAGTGGTATATACTTGTCCCAATCCTTTTGTTTGTCGTCTACCACTTTCGCCAAATGCCTCTCCAGAGTCTGGTTAAATCTCTCGACCATTCCATCAGACTGTGGATGGTACGCGGTGGTCCTCGTCTTATGCATGCCCAAAATTTTGCACACTTCCTGGAATACTTGCGATTCGAAGTTCCTGCCCTGATCAGAATGAATTTCTAGAGGCACACCAAAGCGACATATCACTTCTTCGACTAACTTAGAAGCGACCGTTGTAGCTTCTTGGTTTGGTATGGCGAATACTTCGGGCCATTTGGTGAAGTAGTCCATGACGACCATAAAATACTTGTTTCCCGATTCCGTTACAGGAAATGGCCCAGCTACGTCAACTGCTATTCGTTCCCACGGTGCACCGACGTTATACAACCGCAGGTTCCCACGGCTCCTGGTCTGTGGTCCTTTTACAGCAGCGCAGGTAGTACATTTGCGGCACCAATCCTGTACATCATCTCGACAATGCAACCAATAGAATCGTTCTCGCACTTTTGTTAACGTCCTCTTGACACCTAGATGACCTCCTGATACGCCATCATGTATTTCACGGAGCACATCTGGTACTCTCGTTCTTGGGACAATGATCTGAAGATGAAAGTCTCTGCCGTTAGTCTTCTCCCATTTCCGGTAGAGTATTCCGTTTTGAAGTATCAGACTGTCCCATTGCGCCCAGTACGCTTTAGTGACAGCGCCAGTGGGTGCAACCTCGCTCCAGATTGGTTTTACGTCACCCCGTTTCTTCCATGTGATGATGTGCCGAAGGTCGTCATCTCTTTCTTGGGCCTCCCTCATAGCATCATTCTCCCAGAGACCCAAAGGACTTGTTCTCGTTAGCTTTAATGTTATTTCGTTAGATTCCTGCTTAACACAATGTTTGCAGTCTTCCGAACACGGCCTTCGTGAGAGTGCATCGGCATTCCCATGTGTTTTTCCGCTGCGGTGTTCCGTCTCGAAGTCATACTCCTGGAGCTGTTCAATCCATCGAGCTACTTGACCTTCTGGGTTCTTGAATTGCAGTAGCCACTTCAAGGCTGCGTGATCAGTTCGCAGTAAAAACGGTCTGCCGATGAGATATTTGTTGAAGTGTTGTAGCGTCTTTACAACAGCCAAAAGTTCTCTTCTTGTCACACAGTAATTTCTCTCTGGCCTGGATAAAGATTTGCTGAAATATGCAATAACAACTTCTCTTTCACCCTGTTTCTGAGATAACACCCCTCCAATGGCCGTGTTGCTTGCATCCGTGTCGACTATAAACCGACCCTCCGGTTGTGGATACCCCAGGATTGGTGTTTCACACAGATGTTTCTTCAGTTTCTGAAAAGAATCTTCACAAGTCTCATCCCAAATAAATTGTCGTTTATCTTCTGTCAGCCGATGTAATGGCTTGGCTATCTCTGAAAATCCCTGAACAAAACGCCTGTAGTATGAGCATAGGCCGAGGAATGCCCGCACTTCGGTTTTGTCCTTAGGGGTAGGCCATTTTTGAACTGCTTCCAGTTTCTCCGGGTCTGTCTGGATTCCATCACTGGAGATAACATGGCCGAGATAATTGACCTTACTCCTGAATAAACGACACTTTTTCGGGTTCAACTTTAATTTGGCTCCCTCTATTTTGGCGAAAACTCGCTCCAAGTTTCGCAAATGGTCCTCGAAGTCATGGCCGACAATGATGACGTCATCTAAGTAGACTAAGCAAGCCTCTCCAACTAAGCCTGCCAGTACACACTCCATGAGTCGCTCAAATGTGGCAGGTGCGTTGCACAATCCGAAGGGCATGACGTTAAATTGCCACAAACCTTTTCCGGTCGAGAAAGCTGTCTTCTCCTTGTCCTTTGGATGAATTTCCACCTGCCAGTATCCAGATTTCAGGTCTAGGGTCGAAAACCATTTCATGCCACTCAAGGTATCCAAAGTGTCGTCGATTCGAGGTAACGGATAACTGTCCTTCTTAGTGACATCATTGAGACGCCTATAGTCCACACAAAATCTTGTGCTACCATCTTTCTTTTTCACTAATACAACAGGTGAGCACCACGGACTTGCAGACGGTTCAATAATCTTATTTCTTCTCATGTCCTCCAAAAGGCCTTCAACTTCTTTTTCCTTTGCAATTGGTATCCGTCTTGCTCGTTGGCGAATTGGTCTCTCGCTTCCGGTATCTATCCTGTGCTGAACCATCGACGTTCTTCCAAGGTCCCCTTCTTGACTGGAGAAGATATTCGCGTAGCGTTGTAAAAACTTCTTTGCTTTCATGCTCTGCGAATAAGTCAGATTACTCTTGCAGTCATCGAGTAGCTCAGTCACGAATCCGTAGTTGTTGCTATTTGCTGAGTCTGCGCCTGTCATCGAATTGCACTTTTTCATCCAGACAACTTCCTCGCACTTTCCAATGACGTCACCTTCGTTCAAGCAGATCTCGCGATCACCAAGATTCAGAACCTTGACCACAGCATTACTGCTTCCACTAACAAGGGTTCTCGCTGTCATCAGTTTTTGCGCTGATGTCTTGGTAGGTGTGTCTTCGATCAACACGCATCTGTTTGACTTTCTCTTTCCAGCTGGCGGCAGTTTCACCAGCACCCGAGTTTCCGCTCGTCCAGGTATGATGATCTTCTTTACACATGTGACTTTCCCGCAGGCGCCTCCAAGAATGAAGATTTCTTCTTCACCACACTTGAAAACTCCGTCAGCGACATTAATTCTGCAGTTGTGTTTCTTCATGAAATCCAAACCCAAGATGCAATCATCCATAATCTCAGCCACGATAACGTTATGAGAGTATGAGGACTCCCCTACATACATCGTGACTGACATTTCTCCCAGGACGGGTATTGGCTGACCGGAGGCAGTAAGAAGCCGACAGTTAATTCTCCTCTTGTGTCCCCTTGCGGCTTTTACCAGATTTGGGTTCACTATTGTTCTAGAGGCTCCTGTGTCTAGAGTCATTTTGCAATCCGTTCCGTTAATAGTCCCCTGAATCGCAAGACTATTCCCGCTGCATGCCTGGGAGATAACAGTTATCGGGGCTTCCTCCGCGTCAGCCAGCACTCGCCCCTTAGTCCTGGCTTTTATTCGTTTCCCTGATCCCGGGCAGGGGACGAAGCCCCTTGTTTCTTCAGCTCCTCTATTTGTTCCTCGATCCTCTTCATCCTTGCCACCTGGGTCTCCTTCTGCGGGCAGTTGAGCTGAAGATGGCCCCTCTCACCGCACTTGTAGCACATGGCTCCAAAACTTTTCCTCGTAGGAGCCCTAACCTCCTTGACTTCCTCAGAGACCTCGCGGATCTTATGGGTCGGCCGTATGTCATGGCGAACAGCCTCGACCTCCAAAGCATGCGCCAATGCTTCCTTTAGCGAGGTATGGTGACGAAGCCTCACTGCAGCTCTGACCTCCAGGTCTTTGATTCCGTCGACAAATGCTTGAACAATGTTCGTGTCTACCATCTTGGTGTCGGCTCCAGGGTGTGCCTTCCTGACTAGTTTTTCAATTTCCAACGCCCATTGTTGTAGTCCTTCTCCTGAGCGTTGGACTCTGTCACGCAGTTGGGCACGGAACACGTGCTCCAGGTGTCGCTCCCCGTATCTGGATTCAAGTGCCTCCATCAGGTCTCGGAACCCATTTCCTGTATGTGCTTCCAGGACCGACAGAGCTTGCCCTCTGAGCGCAACAGTGAGAGCGGTCAGGCATTGTTCTTCCGTCCACCCGTTGGCAGTAGCGACAGTCTGGAATTGCTGACGATAAGCGTTCCAAGAAGTAGTGCCGTCGTATGGTGGCACTTTCACTCTTGGTCCTTGCGCCACTACGGTAGTTCCACTAGACATCGCAACTCCCGTGGTTTCAAGGCGCACTACTTTCTTCTGTAGGTCAGAGAGGCCGGTTTTCACATTTTCAACCTCCAACCCTAACCCGGTAACTCGTTCCTCCACTACGTCGACATCTTTTCGAAGCTTAACCACCGTCTCACTAACATCGCTTATAGCCCCAAGCACTTTTTCTTGGAGGTCTCTTTGTTGCTCTTGTAAAGCGCCGAACTTGCGCTCTTGTGACTCTTGCAAAGCACCAAGCTTGCGCTCTTGTGACTCTTGCAAAGCACCAAGCTTGCGTTCTTGTGACTCTTGCATCGCTCTCATTTCAGCCCTTTGCAGTTCCATTAATTCAATTAAATTTTGAAGAGCCACTTGAGGGGCTGTAGAAGCTACGGTACCACTGGTGGGCGTGGCTTGTCTGGTGGGCGTGGCCCGTCTGGTAGGCGTGGCAAGGTGGGCGGGACCAGTGGGCGTGGCCCGGTGGGCGGAGCCAGTGGGCGTGGCTTGGGCCAAAGTGGGCGGGGCCTGAGCCTGGGTGGGCGGAGCCTGAGGGGCGTGGTCGATGGGCGTGGCCTGGTGGGCGGGGCCAGTGGACGGGGCCTGAGGGGCGTGGTCAGTGGGCGTGGCTTGGTAGGCGGGGCCAGTGGGCGGAGCTTGGTCCCCAGTTGTGGCCTCAGCAGCTCGTTGTGCCCTTGTCCTGACGCCCTCCTGTAAGTCCTCTCGCGGAGTCAATGGCATCTCCAAATCCCACTTCTGACACCAGTTGTTACGTGCTAAGGGTTCGAAGGATTTGGAGAGAAAGACCTGCTGACTCAATGAAGACTTTATTCACTAGCACTAACACAAAGCACTAGGTCAAACACTAAACACTAGGTCCAACACAATGCACTAGGTCCAAACACAAAGCACTAACGATGTCCTAGGTCGTAAGCCAAGTCGTAGGATCACTTGTTTCACTCCGGTATCACTAGTTTTCACTTCGAAGTCGCCTCGAAAGCTCGAACTGAACTGAAGTCGCCCGCCTCCATGCGGCGTATTTATACACGGGCCGACGTTTCCAGATCTTTCGGGATAGCCCGCGCAAGCACCCGATCGTTCGAGACTAATATTCCACTAACGCCATCTAGTATCGAATTGGGGTATCACGTTGTCTGTGCGTTCACTGAGTGGTTCCACCAGTCGGTGCTAGATGGCGCTAGCTTCCCTGTGCCTCCGTAACAGTATTTAACTTCTTAAAGTTTTTTAATACTCTTCTAATAAATTATTATTACATAACCTTATTGTATACCCTTTCAGATCTGAAAATATCAGACATGGACGAATGGATAGACTCGGATGACGATTCGTCCAACACTGAAGGCGAAAAGGACAAGGAGGACAGTGACTCTGGGGCCAAAAAGAAAAAGGCAAAGAAAGGTAACAAATAATTATGTTTAATTGATCGTGTTTGTTATTTACAAGAACGAGGCAGCCTCGATGGTGTAGTGGCAGGCAAAGCGACTGCTAATCTAGGAGTCCTGGGTTCAGATTCAGATTCATTTATTTTTCATTATATGGTATTTTGTATACGCTTAATGAACGTCATAACATTTTTTATCTACCGCCGGTTCACAAAGTTGATGCTACCGAGAAGAACACGGCAAGAAACTCGGTAGTTACTCTTTTCAAAATTTACAATTTTTATAATTTGATCACATTACATTATTATTGAACAATTTCGTTGTTCGTTCGGGCAATACGTATTGTGCTTTTTGTAACTTGAAATGCTCGTCGCTAGCAGCTAGGCAGTCTGGATTTGCGTTCGGTGTATAGCGCACCACCTATAACATGGGATTGGTGAAAAGTTGGTGAATGTACTACAATACACCTACAATGTAAGTACATATTAATAATAATGGACGCCCGCAGCTTCGCTCGCGTAGAATAAGACCCATTAACGACGTCTGCCCGCGTTCGAGTTGCCCACTTGACTTCAGAAACGGCAAAGTTTCATTTTCAAAAAACCTTTCTTAGTGCTCCCCTACGTTATAAAAGGAACCCCTGTGCATTCAGTCAGTCATTCAGTCAGTCAGCTTCTCCTTTTATATATATATAGATTACGTTTGTATTAATATTTTGACCATGCTCAATATATGTGATTACATATTTATGATACAATATAGGTACCAACCGTGACAGCCCAGTGGCTATCGTACTCGCCTCTCACTCGAGCGGTCCGGGTTCAAACCCAAGCGGAACGCGCCAATGACTTTTCTAAGTTATGTGCGATTTAAGAAATTAAATGTCACTTGCTGTAACGGTGAAGGACACACTGCACGTCTGAGAGTTCTTCATAATGTTCTTGAAGGTATGTGAAGTCTGCCAATCGGCACTTGGCCAGCGTGGTAGACTGAGGCTTAATCCCTCCCATTCTGAGAGGAGACCCGTGCCTAACAACGGGACAATCAAAGGGTTGTGATGATGATGATGGTATGTAATCACTTTCTATAGTATTTTGGCATGTGATTCCACACTTTTACTCAAGTGATTTTATTTGAGATCACTTAACATGCAGAATAATATAGTTTTCTTAATATCCATGCTTTCTTTTCTGATGATAAGATGGACAGCCCGGTAAGTACCACAAGGCTTAGAAACATACAAATGTTATCAACAGAGATTCTGGTTTATCTCTCGATCTAAAAACGAAAGTGGTTAAGATATTTTTGCCATTAGCAGTCACATACTCCCAACTGCCGCCGTGAGTTAAGCAGAATTTTAAGCAATAAAATATCATTATCTTGGATAATAGCTTAAGCTTGTTACTAAGAACGGTCATAAAATTTAAACACGTCGTGTATGTGGCTGATTTTTAGGGTTCCGTACCCATATGGGTAAAATGGAAGCCCATTAGTAAGGCTTCGCTGTTCGTCTGACACCAGGCTGTATGTCATGAACCGTGATATACAGTTACACAGATGATGTATTTCTGTTGCCGCTTTAACAAATAATAAAAATTTAAAATAATTTGTTTCCCATACAACAGACATTGTTTTGTCGTTTTTATAGAAAATTGTACGGAACTCTTCGTGCGCGAGTCCGACTCGCGCTTGTTAATTATACTACTGTTTCCCAACATCTATGGTTCGAGCACAAATTTTCAGCTTCGAAATAATAACAGAGCCCCGGCCGACAACTGTACCACAGAGTAGTTTTCGGAGAGGTGTCTATACTAATATTATAAAGAGGAAACATTTGTTTGTAATGTTTTTACACAAAAACTACTGGACCGATTTAAAAAATTCTTTCACCATTACAAAGCTGCATCTTCACTAAGTGACATAGGCTATATGATATTACTAGGTGTAAACGAAACTATTGTTGTCTAATTCCACGCTAGCGAAGACATAATACAAATTGAATGAAATTAATTTCGCAGGCGTGACCAATAAGAAGGAGAAGAAGGTGAAAGACGAGGCCTTCGAGGAGAGCGACGACGGGGACGAGGAGGGCCGCGAGCGGGAGTACATCTCCGATTCCTCGGACAGGTGAGGCGCGTCTCTTGGGGTCGGCACGACCTATTTCGTATCACATTGTTCAGGAACGGGGGTTTCAGTGTCTATTTCCAAATTCCAGTTTAAGTGTTTCAACGACTTTTATTTGCGAATATTATCGTTTACAAAATTTAAATGTCGACGTGTACAGAATGAGTGGTAGTAACGTATAAGTGATGTGTCCGGTGGGGGACGGAGAGGAGGGGGTCTTCCAGCGGACACTTCGCTATCGTAGTTTTCATTTCGCAAACTAGATGGCGCTGGGAGTCCCTTTTTGGCGCCGACACACATCCAATTTATTTATTTAATAAAAACTTACGACTAACTTTACAGGTTACCCTAATGCGTTGGCTTGAAAATCTACTATAATTAATAATTCGTACTGTACATTTCAGTGAATCGGACACAGAGAACAAGGCCAATAAGGAAATGAAAGGCGTCGCCGAAGAGGATGCGCTCAGGTAACAATTACCTATGACGTAATTACCTATGACGTAATCTACTGTGGTATTACCATAATCTACAAAAATTCGTTTTTTTTTTGGTTGTTAAAATCTTTAAAAAACTTACAGGAAACTGCTGACGTCAGACGAGGATTCCGACGAGGAACAGGAGCAGAAGCAAGAGTCGGAGCAAGAGGACGAGCCCACCAAGGAGGGAGAGGAGAGAGCGAGCAAGCTCACCAAGAAGAAGAAGAAGACTGATGACGCCAAGAAGGAGAAGGGTGAGTGTGCTGACGTCACTAGGGCAGGAGTAGAAGCGAGAGTCAGGAGGAGTATGAACCGATCAATGAGAAAGTTTCAAATGACTTCGACGCAGCATGCTTGAGAGTTCATAATAATGTTCTCGAAGGCATGTGAAGTCTGCCAATCCGAACTTGGCCAGCGTGGTGGACTAAGGCCTAATCCCTCTAATTTCTGAGAGGAGACCCGTGCCCAACAGTGGGACAAAGAAAGGGTTGTGATGAATAAAATAAAATATAACATTTTTCAGAATCGAGCAGCGAGTTCAGCTCAGACTCGGACACAGACCCCGAGAGTAGCAACAAGAAGTCGAAGAAATCCAAAAACGGCGCGGGCGACGCCAAGACCTCCAACTCGGGTGTGTTAAAGTTTTTATTTAACTTTACTCGTATGTATGTATTTCCTGGAATCTTGCAATCAATATTTCACCAACTTCAACTATTAAGCTGATATTTGGCACACATATTTGGTTCCGATGACAATGCACGAAAATAAATTTAAAAAAAATTATAAAAAGTTTTTAAAAAAAAAAACATATGTTTTAATAATCCATACTAATATTATAAATGTGAAAGTGTGTTTGTTTGTTTGTTTGTCCGGCTTTCACGTCGCAATGAAGCTATTATATGGTATGGTTTTGTGTGTGGAGATAGTGAGGAGGGTGGAGAGTAACGTAGGCTACTTTTTACCACGGTAAAACATCCCCATGGGAAGATATCGATGTTTTGTTATTTGCTAGATATTTAGTTCCGGATGTTGTTAATAGATGGCGTTAGTAAAATTCATTTGCAAGTTCTTATATTAGTATCTTTTAATCGTGGAACTGTCACTATTCATCCACCATAAATGTGTCATATATGATAAACAACTCATTGTTAATTCCCTTTGACCACGCGGGCGGGGCCGCGCGTAAAAGCTAGTTCAATTAATATTACTAGTCCTGAATACAATTGATTTATTAATCGATGCGGTATAATTGGTCAGCGAGCCTCCCGGGCAGCGCGAGCACGTCCCGCGCCGGCTCGCCCGCGCCGACCGCCGCGCAGGCCGCCGTCGCCGCCGCCAACCACGCCGCCGCCAACCAGCCGCAGCCCAAGCGGGCCAAGCTGGACCCCTCCTACACGTGAGTACAGCGGCACCATGCTCTATGTCCACCATCCTGCGAGCACGTCCCGCGCCGGCTCGCCCGCGCCGACCGCCGCGCAGGCCGCCGTCGCCGCCGCCAACCACGCCGCCGCCAACCAGCCGCAGCCCAAGCGGGCCAAGCTGGACCCCTCCTACACGTGAGTACAGCGGCACCATGCTCTATGTCCACCATCCTGCGAGCACGTCCCGCGCCGGCTCGCCCGCGCCGACCGCCGCGCAGGCCGCCGTCGCCGCCGCCAACCACGCCGCCGCCAACCAGCCGCAGCCCAAGCGGGCCAAGCTGGACCCCTCCTACACGTGAGTACAGCGGCACCATGCTCTATGTCCACCATCCTGCGAGCACGTCCCGCGCCGGCTCGCCCGCGCCGACCGCCGCGCAGGCCGCCGTCGCCGCCGCCAACCACGCCGCCGCCAACCAGCCGCAGCCCAAGCGGGCCAAGCTGGACCCCTCCTACACGTGAGTACAGCGGCACCATGCTCTATGTCCACCATCCTGCGAGCACGTCCCGCGCCGGCTCGCCCGCGCCGACCGCCGCGCAGGCCGCCGTCGCCGCCGCCAACCACGCCGCCGCCAACCAGCCGCAGCCCAAGCGGGCCAAGCTGGACCCCTCCTACACGTGAGTACAGCGGCACCATGCTCTATGTCCACCATCCTGCGAGCACGTCCCGCGCCGGCTCGCCCGCGCCGACCGCCGCGCAGGCCGCCGTCGCCGCCGCCAACCACGCCGCCGCCAACCAGCCGCAGCCCAAGCGGGCCAAGCTGGACCCCTCCTACACGTGAGTACAGCGGCACCATGCTCTATGTCCACCATCCTGCGAGCACGTCCCGCGCCGGCTCGCCCGCGCCGACCGCCGCGCAGGCCGCCGTCGCCGCCGCCAACCACGCCGCCGCCAACCAGCCGCAGCCCAAGCGGGCCAAGCTGGACCCCTCCTACACGTGAGTACAGCGGCACCATGCTCTATGTCCACCATCCTGCGAGCACGTCCCGCGCCGGCTCGCCCGCGCCGACCGCCGCGCAGGCCGCCGTCGCCGCCGCCAACCACGCCGCCGCCAACCAGCCGCAGCCCAAGCGGGCCAAGCTGGACCCCTCCTACACGTGAGTACAGCGGCACCATGCTCTATGTCCACCATCCTGCGAGCACGTCCCGCGCCGGCTCGCCCGCGCCGACCGCCGCGCAGGCCGCCGTCGCCGCCGCCAACCACGCCGCCGCCAACCAGCCGCAGCCCAAGCGGGCCAAGCTGGACCCCTCCTACACGTGAGTACAGCGGCACCATGCTCTATGTCCACCATCCTGCGAGCACGTCCCGCGCCGGCTCGCCCGCGCCGACCGCCGCGCAGGCCGCCGTCGCCGCCGCCAACCACGCCGCCGCCAACCAGCCGCAGCCCAAGCGGGCCAAGCTGGACCCCTCCTACACGTGAGTACAGCGGCACCATGCTCTATGTCCACCATCCTGCGAGCACGTCCCGCGCCGGCTCGCCCGCGCCGACCGCCGCGCAGGCCGCCGTCGCCGCCGCCAACCACGCCGCCGCCAACCAGCCGCAGCCCAAGCGGGCCAAGCTGGACCCCTCCTACACGTCAGTACTTAACACCTACGTCCTGCGACAGCGGCACTCTATGCTCTATGTCCACTATCCTGCGACAGCGGCACTCTATGCTCTATGCTATATGTCCAACATCCTGCGACACCGGCACTCTATGCTCTATGTCCACTATCCTGCGACAGCGGCACTCTATGCTCTATGCTATATGTCCAACATCCTGCGACACCGGCACTCTATGCTCTATGCTCTATGTCCACCATCCTGCGACAGCGGCACTACGCTCTATGTGCACCAGTGTGGTGGACTAAGGCCTCGCTGCGACCCATAGACGTCCCACTGCTGAGCACGGATCTCCCCCACAGACACAGCTGCAGGAGGTCTAGAGCATACTCCACCTCGCTGCTCCAATGCGGATTGGTGGAGGAACTAAGACCATACTTCATAGGACTAAGGCCTAATCCCTCCCATTCTCCTAGGAGACCTGTGCCCATTAGTGGAACAAAGAAATGGTTGGACAAACATTACAAAAATCAGTGAGCCGTTGATAAGTCTTGTTCTTAATTACAAAAATCAGTGAGCTGTTGATGATAAGTCTTGTTCTTCATTACAAAAATCAGTGAGCCGCTGATAAGTCTTGTTCTTCATTACAAAAATCAGTGAGCTGTTGATGATAAGTCTTGTTCTTCATTACAAAAATCTGTTTTTTACAAAAAGCATTCTTTATTACAAAAAGCTGTTGATAAGTCTTGTTCTTAATTACAAAAATCAGTGAGCTGTTGATGATAAGTCTTGTTCTTCATTACAAAAATCCGTGAGCTGTTGATAAGTCTTGTTCTTCATTACAAAAATCTGTTCTTTACAAAAAGCATTCTTCATTACAAAAAGCTGTTGATAAGTCTTGTTCTTAATTACAAAAATCAGTGAGCTGTTGATGATAAGTCTTGTTCTTCATTACAAAAATCAGTGAGCCGTTGATAAGTCTTGTTCTTCCGCAGCGAATGCGGCGTAGTTGATAAGTGTTGTTCTTCCGCAGCGAGTGCGGCGTAGTTGATAAGTGTTGTTCTTCCGCAGCGAGTGCGGCGTAGTTGATAAGTGTTGTTCTTCCGCAGCGAGTGCGGCGTAGTACCTAAGTCTTGTTTTTCCGCAGCGAGTGCGGCGTAGTACCTAAGTCTTGTTTTTCCGCAGCGAGTGCGGCGTAGTACCTAAGTCTTGTTTTTCCGCAGCGAGTGCGGCGTAGTACCTAAGTCTTGTTTTTCCGCAGCGAGTGCGGCGTAGTACCTATGTCTTGTTTTTCCGCAGCGAGTGCGGCGTAGTACCTAAGTCTTGTTTTTCCGCAGTGAGTGCGGCGTAGTACCTAAGTCTTGTTTTTCCGCAGCGAGTGCGGCGTAGTACCTAAGTCTTGTTTTTCCGCAGCGAGTGCGGCGTAGTACCTAAGTCTTGTTTTTCCGCAGTGAGTGCGGCGTAGTACCTAAGTCTTGTTTTTCCGCAGCGAGTGCGGCGTAGTACCTAAGTCTTGTTTTTCCGCAGCGAGTGCGGCGTAACAGAGGAGGCGGTGCGCCGCTACCTCGCCCGCAAGCCGATGACCACCACCGAGCTGCTGACCAAGTTCAAGTCGAAGCGCACGGGCGTCAGCAGCGAGCGCCTGGTGGAGACCATGACGCAGATCCTGAAGCGCATCAACCCGCTCAAGCAGAACATCAACGGCAAGATGTATCTCAGTATCAAGCAGACGTGATAATAAACGATAAGGCTGTGATTATATTACGTTGTTTTATTGTAGAAATTCTCCTTTCTGTATTATCTTTGTTGTCTTAGGATGGGTGACCGCTAGAAGCAAAATTTCATGGACGCTACCGTGCTTCGGAGGGCACGTAAAGCCGTCGGTCCCGGTTGTTTTCAATGCTGGAAACAGTCGTTAAACCTTGCCGAAGACCTTCGGTGGCTTGAGAACATTCGACACTGGGTTGGCCACTAACCCCTCCACCAATACGCATTAGAGCAGCGTGGTGGAGTATGCTCTAGACCTCCCGCAGCAGTGTCTGTGGGGGAGACCCTTGCCCAGCAGTGGGACGGTTTTTAGGCTAAATTACATCAATTATCCTTTTAGTGAAAGGCTAAATACATCAAGTATCATTTTAGCGGAAAGGCTAAATACATCAAGTATCTTTTTAGCAGAACGGCTAAATACATCAAGTATCTTTTTAGCGAAAGGCTATAAACATCTAGTATCTTTTCAGCGAAAGGCTAAATACATCAAGTATCTTTTTAGCGGAAAGGCTAAATACATCAAGTATTTACTAACTCCGGATTATTTTCTTGATCTAAGTGGATAAGGTTAAATGAAGTAAGAAAACAATTTAATGCAACAATTTTACTGTACAAAAATTAATTTGGTACATATAAAACTTGTATAAAATTCCTTATCAAATTGCTATTTTATTGAGAGTTGGTCACAGTGCATGAGATATTATAAATAAATAAATTATCTAAGCTAGAGTGTAAAGGTAGACGTGACAAAGAGTCTAAGCCTGCTAAATAGCGGTATCACAAATATTTAATCATAGCAGATTGTATAGAACCATTATATTAGTCCCACGAATCTCTTAAGTGTCTAGTGACAATCGTTTTCTGTACTGCAACTCCACGTTTTGTGACTCTGCTTTCCTGTAAATTAAATTAAATTATTCATTAATTCCACGGGAAATATTTAGATCATAACAATGACATCACGCAGGTGTTCCTTGACTTCGGAAAGACGCTTTTAATGAAATACATTCAAAGAACCATTATACATACCATACCATTACAATATTAAAAAAGTGGTAGTGCACGTAAATTCTGTTTTGTAGTGTAGTATCTTAGTTTTATTCATCTTAAAACAACCGGGACCGACGGCTTAACGTGCCCTCCGAAGCACGGTAGTGGTCATAAAATTTTGCCACTAGCGGTCACCCATCTAAAAACGGCGTCGCTTAACTATCGATCACATAGAATCGACGCAAGCCATTGGATGGAAGCTACTATTTTCGTTATTCAAATCGAATTAACTGAGAAAAAATAAATAAAAAAACACAAAGTCAAAGTCAAATAAGTAATTTCGCTATGAGGTGATTGGACACGCTTAACGAAAGTCTAGGTAACTACAAACTACTTAAAGAAAAGAGATTTAATGCTATTCTAAACTGATCAATATAAGGCAAAGGATTAGCTATTGATCATTGAATGAATAGCTAATCGGTAATCCTACACGGGCTTACTCAAAAAATCAAAAAGAATATTTGCCCATCTCCGAGTTAATTAGTTTCCAGACCGCTTTAAATTTATTGTCATAAGAGTTAACGTGTTCGGCAAGCGAGTCTCACCCGCACAGCGAGTGTCCCCTGACGACCGCTTCAGCCTGGTCGAAGGTCTGCGGCAGCGGGCGGCCCATGGTCTCTGGCAGCAGTAGGCCCAGGCCGGCGGCGGCGAGCGACAGCAGCGCGAGGGTCAGGTATGGAGCTGCCGCCCATATGCGGCCCTGGGGATTTGGAAAAGTTCATTTATATTTATTACATACATTACTAGTGGACGCCAAGAGCTTAGCTCGCGTGGAATTAGACAACAGTAGTTTCGTTTACACCTAGTAATATTACTAGTAGTGGGCAACCCGAACGCGGGCAGATGTCGTTAATGGGTCTAATTCTACGCGAGCGAAGCTGCGGCTGTCCACTAGTAATATTATATAGCCTATGTCACTCAGTGAAGATGCAGCTTTGTAACTATCTATTATCTTAGCGCTGTGCTATCTGAACTGCACTTTATTCTAACGTAGCAAAAGTCCCTATTTCTTTAATTGATTTTCGGGAGTGAATCTTCTGTTCTTGTACTATTATGTATTCTGTGCCGTGAGTGGGAACCGAACCCCTGGCGTAACAGGCAGGTCCGATTGCGCCAACGGGCCCGTCTCTCGCTACAACTTACCGAGTAGACAACGAAAGGCGAGAACATGATGGATAAGAATGATGTGACGTGGATAAGCGAGGAGCCGGAGGCCCGTACAGACGTCGGCAGCATCTCCGTGGACCACTGGATGGAGGCCGTGTGCGACATGTTCAGCAGGAAGCGCGCCGCCACCGCCAGCGACACCAGCGGGGTGCCTGGAACATTCCAGAAGGAACCATATATACAAAACCTACATCCAAAAACCTGCATCAGTCACCAGGCTCTCATAAAATATGGTTTGAATATACAACTACTAGCTTTTACCCGCGGCTCCGCCCGCGTGGTCAAAGGGAATTAACAATGAGTTGTTTATCATATTTGTGCTGGATAAATAATGACAGTTCCACGATTAAAATATACTTAGAGGAACCAGAGGTAGTGCTGACCGCAGATAAAGGGTACGTAAAGTACGCCATCTATTAACAACATCCGGAACTAAATACATATCTAGCAAATAACAAAACATCGATATCTACCCATGGGGATGTTTTACCGCGGTAAAAAGTAGCCTAAGTCACTCTCCACCCTCCTCACTATCTCCACACACAAAAACCATACCATATAATAGCTTCGTTGCGACGTGAAAGCCGGACAAACAAACAAACACACTTTCCCATTTATAATATTAAGTATGGATAAATAAGACTATTGTAAAAAAGACTGTGAGAGCAAATTAATAAAAAATCTTAAAAATCTTATACATATAAGTGCAGCGTAGCATCCATAAAAAAACATTCCATACATACAAGTATTGACAGGCCCGTTGGCGCAATCGGTAGTGACTCTGTCTTTTGCGCCAGGGGTCGTGGGTTCGAATCCCACTCAGGACAATAATTCGTGTGACGAACACTTGTGTTTGTTCTGTGTCTGGTTGGTATCTAATTAAAGTATGTATTTAAAAATATCTATGTATGTATATCAGTCTCTGACACCCATAACGCAGGCTCGCGCCTACTTTGGAGTCAGATGGCCGTGTGTGAGAATGTCCAAGATATTTTAATATTTTTTTTTAAATATAAGTGCAGTGTAGCGTCCATAGCCCAATTGCTCGCATCGATTCAATGTTATCGAAAGAATTTTGCAACGATGGCCGCTAGTGGCGAAAATTTCATGGACGCTACCGTGCTTCGGAGGGCACGTAAAGCCGTCGGTCCCGGTTGTTTTCAAGGGTAAAAACAATCCTTAAGCCTTGTCGAAGACTTTTGGGTGGCTTGAGAACATTCGACACTGGGTTGGCCACTAACCCCTCCACCAATCCGCATTGGAGCGGCGTGTCGGAGTATGCTCTAGAGGAGGGGTTAGTGGCCAACCCAGTGTCGGATGTTCTCAAGCCACCCGATTGTATATATGTACCTAAATCGATCAAACATTTTCTCTTTCGACATTAAAAAGATACAAATAAATAATAACATACCTTTCGGCACAAACATTCCGAACAGTATCACGACACCGGCTATTAGTATCGCGTAAACCGTTATGACTCTGCGACCCCATCTAAAAAAAAACAATCATTCCCTATTTGTTTATGTCATACTCGTATGACCGGCCCGTTAGCGCAATCGGTAGTGACACTGCCTGTTACGCCAGGGGTCGTGGGTTCGAATCCCACTCAGGACAAACATTCGTGTGACGAACACTTGTGGTTGTTCTGTCTGGATGTTCATATTATCTAGTTAAGAATGTATTTAAAAATATATATGTATGTATATCAGTCTCTGACACCCATATTACAGGCTCGCGCCTATATTGGGGTCAGATGGAGTGTGTGTATGTAACACACACTCCATCTGACCCCAATATAGTCAGTCCCGGTTGTTTTCAATAGTGGAAACGTTCGTTAAGCCTTGTCGAAGATCTTCGGATAGCTTGAGAACATTCTACACTGGGTCGGCTACTAACCCCTCTACCAATCCGCATTGCAGCAGCGTGGTGGTGTATGCTCTAGACCTCCCGCAGCTATGTCTGTGGAGACCCGTGCCCAGCAGTGGGACGTCTATGGGTCGCAGCGAGATGACCGTGACGTGAGCCAGACCTGAATTGATACATACTTATCAAGCACCAATTGATACATACTTATCAAGCACCAATTGATACATACTTATCAAGCACCAATTGATACATACTTATCAAGCACCAATTGGTACATACTTAACAAGCACCAATTGATACATACTTATCAAGCACCAATTGATACATACTTATCAAGCACCAATTGATACATACTTATCAAGCACCAATTGATACATACTTATCAAGCACCAATTGATACATACTTATCAAGCACCAATTGATACATACTTATCAAGCACCAATTGGTACATACTTAACAAGCACCAATTGATACATACTTATCAAGCACCAATTGATACATACTTATCAAGCACCAATTGATACATACTTATCAAGCACCAATTGATACATACTTATCAAGCACCAATTGATACATACTTATCAAGCACCAATTGATACATACTTATCAAGCACCAATTGATACATACTTATCAAGCACCAATTGGATACATACTTATCGAGCACCAGAATCAATATAATAATGGACGGTATCTCGGTGGCGGAGGTGAAGGTGAATGCGAGGAACACGTCGAGGCCCAGCCCTTCGGACATGCGCACGAGTGCGTCGAACACGACCGTCAGCATCATGTACATCACCACGAGGCAGATCACCATCTTGCGCAGCGGCGCACTGCGGAGTAGGGCGAGGATCGACTCGTCGCTCGGCTGGGTTTGAGTTGATGATACCTGACGGGTTTTTAAATTACTAGCTTTTACCCGCGGCTCCGCCCGCGTGGTTAAAGGGAATTAACAATGGCATCTATTAACAACATCTGGAACTAAATATCTAACGAATAACAAAACATCGATATCTTCCCATGGCGATGTTTTACCGCGGTAAAAAGTAGCATACGTCACTCTCCACCCTCCTCACTATCTCCACACACAAAAACCATACCATATAATAGCTTCGTTGCGACGTGAAAGCCGGACAAACAAACAAACACTCTTTCACATTTATAATATTAGTATGGATGTATTTTACTATCGAGCGTCGTCGTCTTGTTCATCTCTTTCTATCATTTTTTAATACAGAAGCTGCGTAGCTTGTACCGATTTAAGGTCAAAATCATAATCTTTTTAAATTATTTGCCTACTTACAATGAAGTTCTCAAGTTCGTCGTCTGGGATCTTCTTGCCGTTAACCCTTTCAAACTTTCTCAACATCTTTACCGCTTGGTTGACGCGTCCCTTTGTAAGAAGCCATCTGAAAATGAACGAAAAACAAATGCTTAAGAATGATGTAATTGTTTCACATAATAATTTACATATTTTAATTTTCTATTTACACTTTTTTTATTTTTACTGATTTTGTACTCTGACATATAATTTTTATCAAATTTTCAAATTTACTGAAATATGTTTACTTTTTTAGTATGTTTACTTTTATGAGTAATTTTTTACTTGTTTTATCCATTTTTGTTATGTATACTTGTATAAAGTAACCACAATATAAGATTTTTGACGTGTAAAACATTTTTTACCAATAAATAAATATGAACTCAGTGATATTATATACATTACAAGAGGTAGATACGCCACCAACGCACCAAACGCGTGCCGTGAATTGGTGTCAATTGTGACCATTGCAGTCAGTCGAGCTGTGACCTGTCATTGTGAGCGTACGATAGCTGTTTCTTTCACTCTTACGCTTTGTGTATTTCCTGTCGCACTTATAGCGTGTGTGTAGATATACAATGTTATTAAATATGTATGTATGTGTCGCGGAACGATTATGTTGTGCGTGCAGTATAAACGTGACGTATCTTTCTGTATGAACTATGATTAATGTGATATTTTGCATAGTTTAAATTTGAAGACGAAGTGCATGAACCAGATACGTAGATACACCGACCTAGCGCTCTCGGGGACCGTGAAAGGCACGATCACTATCAGCGCCAGGGGCCCCGCGGTCACCCACAGCAGCTTGCGCCAGTCCGCCAGCCACAGCGCCAGCCACGGCAGCAGCATGCAGCCGCCGCCGAAGTAGAGCGCCATCGAGGTGTTCGCTACCACCGTGCGGTAACGCGGCCCGATGTACTCCAATACTAAAACACGGGATGGACTGCTTTTTTTTATAATATTTTCACAACCACTCACAAAACACACAAATTCATACATACACACACACACAAACAGATATAACTGCCTCTTTAGAAATAAAAACTATACCGAATATAAAAATGTTAAAATTTGTAAAACCTTCCGTAGATATGGAAGAGCGATACATCCTAACACAGGTCACAGGTACACATAAGTGGCTTAGAAGGGTGTACCGATCACTAGTTATAAAAGCACTGTAAAGTTTATTCAATAAAGAAATTATAAAATTATAAAGAAGGACAAACAGACATACGGGCCACCTGATGGTAAGTGGTCACCGTCGTATATGCTTGCTATCTATACTTTCTATATTAACATTATAAAGAGGAAAGATATGTTTGTAATGTTTTCACACAAAAACTACTGGACCGATTGCAAAAATTCCAATTCAGTGCTGGGGGGTCGACTTAGCGTCCCTTTCAACACGAGCTTTGTAGCAAAACATACCTATTGAAATAAAAAGTTATTCAATTCAATTAAAAATGTGGTATAATACAATACTAAGTATATTAAACTTACGCAAAATGTAGGTAAGCATTAATACAGAGTCGAAAGACATTCCAGTGATGATCCGGCAGATGGTGAAGTCCAGAAAGCCAGTCGTAAAGATGGTGGCTACGCCTCCTATAAATGCCAATGAAGCTGACCCTGAAAATATCGAAAATTAAGCCTAATTATTTACTAAATATTATAGGACGTTGGTCGTTGATTGCTGTTTTATTTTGTTTCCTCGGCAATTCAGAATATATTTTATAGTATCAAGACAATAAGAAATTCGATGCTTCCGACTTCGACCAAGGCTTATTAAGGTGTTTGTAAATGGGATGATATGATGATGATAAAAACACCACAACTCGAAAAACGGAAAAGTAAAAGAACCATTTGCCAGTGAGCAGAAGGTAATTAGGATATTGTTATTATAAATTATAAGGTAATTATACTGTTACGAAGGCACAGGGAAGCTAGCGCCATCTAGCGCCGCTGGTGGAACCACTCAGTGAACGCATAGACAACGTGATATCCCGACTCGATACTAGATGGCGTTAGTGGGCCTGTATTCTCGCGTTTTCGGGAACACGCGGTATCTTTCCAGAATCGTCTAGTACTCGCGACGGCACGTATAAATAGTCGCGGGGAGAGCCGCGAGTTCAGTTCAGTTCGAGCTTTCGAGGCGACTTCGAAGTGAAAACTAGTGATACCGGAGTGAAACAAGTGAAACCTACGACTTGGCTTACGACCTAGGACATCGTTAGTGCTTTGTGTTTGGACCTAGTGCATTGTGTTGGACCTAGTGTTTAGTGTTTGACCTAGTGCTTTGTGTTAGTGCTAGTGAATAAAGTCTTCATTGAGTCAGCAGGTCTTTCTCTCCAAATCCTTCGAACCCTAACACGTAACAACTGGTGTCGGAAGTGAGATTTGGAGATGCCATTGACTCCGAGAGAGGACTTACAGGAGGGCGGCAGGACAAGGGCACAACGAGCCGCGGAGGCCCCGCCCATTGGCCCCGCCTACCAGGCCCCGCCCACTGACCACGCTCCTCAGGATCCGTCTACTCAGGTTCAGGCCACGCCCACTTCGGCCCAAGCCATGCCCACCAGTGGCATCGAAACTTCTACAGCCCCTCAAGTGGCTCTTCAATTAGGAAGTTTATTTGAATTAATTCAGGAAATGAAGGAGTCACAGGAACGGAAGTTGGGCGCTTTACAAGAGCAACAAAGAGACCTCCAAGAAAAAGTGCTTGGGGCTATAAATGATGTTAGCGTCACGATGATTAAGCTTCGAAAAGATTTCGACGTAGTGGAAGAACGAGTAACTGGGTTGGGGTTGGATGTTGAAAATGTGAAAACCGGCCTCGCTGAACTACAAAAGAAAGTAGTGCGGCTTGAAACCATGGGAGTTGCGATGTCTAGTGGAACTACCGGAGTGGTGCAAGGACCAAGAGTAAAAGTGCCACCATACGACGGCACTACTTCTTGGTACGCTTATCGTAGGCAGTTCCAGATGGTTGCTACTGCCAACGGATGGACGGAAGAACAATGCCTGACCGCTCTCACTGTTGCGCTCAGAGGGCAAGCTTTGTCGGTCCTGGAAGCACTGCCACACACAGGAAATGGGTTCCAAGACCTGATGGAGGCACTTGAATCCAGATACGGGGAGCGACACCTGGAGCACGTGTTCCGTGCCCAACTGCGTGACAGAGTCCAACGCTCAGAAGAAGGACTACAGCAATGGGCGTTGGAAATAGAAAAACTCGTCAGGAAGGCATACCCGGGAGCCGACACCAAGATGGTAAACACGAATATTCTTCAAGCATTTGTCGACGGAATCAAAGACCTGGAGGTCAGAGCTGCAGTGAGGCTTCGTCACCATACCTCGCTAAAGGAAGCACTGGCGCATGCTTTGGAGGTCGAGGCTGTTCGCCATGACATACGGCAGACCCATAAGATCCGCGAGGTCTCTGAGGAAGTCAAGGAGGTTAAGGCTCCTACGAAGAAAAGATATGGAGTCATGTGCTACAAGTGTGGTGAGAGGGGCCATCTTCAGCTAAACTGCCCGCAGAAGAAGACCCAGGTGGAAAGGATGAAAAGGATCGAGAAATTAATAGAGGAGCTGAAGAAGCAAGGGGCTTCATCCCCTGCCCGGGATCAGGGAAAGAAAAAGTCAAGTGAGGGCATGAAAACCAGATACGACCGGAAATCGAACACGAGCGGCTTCGAGGAAGGGTCACTGGTGTGGCTGCATAACCCAACTCGCCGGAAAGGAAAATCTCCAAAGTTGCAGACCAAGTGGGACGGTTCATACAAAGTGGTACACATAGACCGTCTGGCGCGTTACCATGGCAGTAACAACGATGCTCGGGACGAGCATCGCTAAGAGGGGAGTGGTGTTACGAAGGCACAGGGAAGCTAGCGCCATCTAGCGCCGCTGGTGGAACCACTCAGTGAACGCATAGACAACGTGATATCCCGACTCGATACTAGATGGCGTTAGTGGGCCTGTATTCTCGCGTTTTCGGGAACACGCGGTATCTTTCCAGAATCGTCTAGTACTCGCGACGGCACGTATAAATAGTCGCGGGGAGAGCCGCGAGTTCAGTTCAGTTCGAGCTTTCGAGGCGACTTCGAAGTGAAAACTAGTGATACCGGAGTGAAACAAGTGAAACCTACGACTTGGCTTACGACCTAGGACATCGTTAGTGCTTTGTGTTTGGACCTAGTGCATTGTGTTGGACCTAGTGTTTAGTGTTTGACCTAGTGCTTTGTGTTAGTGCTAGTGAATAAAGTCTTCATTGAGTCAGCAGGTCTTTCTCTCCAAATCCTTCGAACCCTAACACGTAACAATACTAATAACCAATAACCATAACTAATAACCAAGGCTTATTAAGGTGTTTGTAAATGGGATGATATGATGATGATAAAAACACCACAACTCGAAAAACGGAAAAGTAAAAGAACCATTTGCCAGTGAGCAGAAGGTAATTAGGATATTGTTATTATAAATTATAAGGTAATTATACTAATAACCAATCCTCCACATTACACTTAGCAGCTATCACGTGTCGTGTGGCTGATTTACGCATTATGTAATGACCTGAAATAGGAAACGGGAATCTTTCGAATTAGGGATTCTTTGTCGCCTAGTTGATGTAAGTAATAGCCCGTTACGATACGTTAGACCTAGTCTGGCTTACCAACCAAAGCAGGCACCCTCCCGTACGTGTCGCCCAGCCAGCCGAAGAGGATGACTCCGACGAAGGAGCCAGCGAAGAACAACGACTGCGCCATGGGCGCGTAGCCCGCGTACTCGCACACCCACCCGCGCTGGAAGCCCAGATATTAACGTTTATTAATCCATACTATCCATACTTCCATACTAATATTATAAATGCGAAAGTAACTGTCTGTCTGTGTGTCTCGCTTACACGCCAAAACTACTGAACCGATTTAAATGAAATTTGGTACACAGATAGTCTAGTCTAGAGCCTGAGAAAGGACATAGGCTACTTTTTAATTGGAAAAAAGGGTTGAAAAGGGGGATGAAAGGTTGTATGAAAGTTTCGTCATTTTCAGAACGAGAAGCATAAAATTTATATTTTAGGCTGTTGATTAGATATAAATAAATATGGCATTCAAAGATTGTATAAATGTTACCCTTATGGTTGGAAAATAAACATAGGGAGTATAGAATCTAACAGAAGAACCAGAAGGGTCAATCTTATTGTTGTGTACTCTGCTCATGCACCATTTTTCATGGCCGTGTAATACGCGTACCTATGTGTCGCCTTCTTAAATCAGTCGCAATAAAACATTCAACCAGTGCAGGTGTTTTAATGTCAAAATTCCGTTCAGTCAATCAAGATACAGTCCACTACAAACTTTAGTACCTCACATGTTGGTCCTTCGAGCCGGATGATTGGGAGTCGCTTACGACATTACAGCAAGCGGCGAGTGATCGACGTTCGGCGTAAACAACTTTTTTCATATGAAGTTTGTGCAGCGAGCGGCTTACAATTAACGGAATCAAGTACTTATTGCTTTTCGAAGTTACTAAGTTTGAAGTTAATATTGTTGGTTACTGACGATGTCTTCGGTTGAAGAATTAGTGAAAACAGCCCAAGATCTTATACATTTATTGGAAAAGGCTAGTGCAAATCTTAAAAAGTGCCCGAAAGCAAGACTTACTAGTGGTTATTTACAGTCAAAGATAAAGTGCGTCGATGAATACCGCGAGTGTTTTCGAGCCGCCCATATTAAATTAGTTAAGATAACCACAAAGGAGCACTCGGAAACTTTGCCGTATTTTAAAAATGACTGGCACAGCCATTTCGAAGAGTTGTTTTTAGAGTGTAAGGGCGATATGACTGACTTACTGGAAAACATAAAAAGTCAAGCCACGCAAGGTGCGACTCAACAAGCACGTGTACCGTCGGACATGGAGTCATCGAGTTTATTAGAAGGGAAGGTTAATTTACCTAAAATGAACTTACCAACCTTTTCGGGCGCGTATGAAGATTGGCAGTCATTCGAAGACATATTTTGTTCATTAATTCATAATAATGCATCGCTCAGCGACGTGCAGAAGCTTCACTATTTGAAGTCGTGTGTATCCGGGGAAGCAAAGAACGCAATAAAGAACTTTCAAGTAACTGAGAAGAATTACTGTGAAGCGTGGGATATGCTGAAAAGTAGATATTCACACAAGAGGCTAATTGTGGATGCTATTTTAAAACGTTTGTTTGCCACTAAGAAGGTGAATACTCAATCGGCGAGTCAGTTGAAGTCACTCATTGATAATACAAGTGAATGTTTGAGTAGTTTGAAGGGTTTGAATGTTTCTACTGTGTCGTGGGATCCAGTTTTAATATTTATAACTGTGCAAAGGTTAGATCCGGAGACACATAAAGAGTGGGAAAAGTTTGTAAGTAGCAACTACAAACAGGAACTGCCTTCATTCAAAAGCTTAATTAATTTTCTTGAGTCAGCTGTTCAAACATTAGTTTTAATAACACAACCAACCACAGTTCGAGCCACTAAGGAACGTTCTTTTCACAGTAATTCTGTACAAATAGTTTGTGATTTTTGTAGTAAAAACCATTTCTTATATAATTGCAAAGAGTTTAGTAAATTAATTCCTACTAAGCGACGGGAGTATGTAAGAGATAACCGTTTGTGTTATAATTGTCTTTCCTCAGGTCACTTGGGTTTTGTTTGCAAACAGAAAGGGTCTTGCAGAATTTGTGGTAAGCGTCATCATTCACTTTTACATTGTAATATAAGGGAACAGAAGGGAGAGACCGGGTCATGCGAGGTTATGGGTAATACAACCGGCCTGTCTTCTTTACACACAAATGTAGAAGCGGAAAACGATGTTCAGCAAGACATTTCTATAACTTCACACTTAGCGACTGGGTACAAAAAAGCACTGTTAGCCACTGCACTGGTTCCGGTTCGTAGTATTTCAGGAGATGTAACATTTCTAAGGGTTTTAATAGATCCCGGGTCAGAGGCGTCGTTTATTAGCGAAAGAGCAGTTCAATCATTGCGACTCAAAAGAACTGCAATCAACGCGACTGTGACGGGAGTAGGTTCAGCGACAACAAAGGTCAGTCACATGGTACAGTTGGAGGTCTTATCTAGGTATGATGTGGAATTCAGCCTCCCTGTAAGGGCTTATGTGTTATCATCACATGTGACGACTAAGTTGCCGTACAAATCAATCATGCCAAGCGAGCATTGGTCTCATTTGGAAGGTCTCAACTTGGCTGATCCACAATATCATATTACAAGTAAAATTGATATGTTGTTGGGGGTTGAAGTATATTCGCAAATAATTAAGAATAATTTAATCAAAGGTCCAGTAGGTTCACCGACGGCGCAAGAGACTAGTCTCGGTTGGATCTTGTTCGGCAATGTTGATGAGGAGAATCCCGATGCAGATACACCTTCTCTGTTGGTGATGCATCATAATGTCGATCTAGATAATATGCTTAAAATAATGTGGGAATTAGATAGTGACACGGATAGAAAATTGACGCAAGCAGAAAGGAGGTGTGAAGAAATTTATGAAGAAACACATAAAAGAAATGAAGAAGGTAGGTATGTAGTTAATTTGCCATTCAAAGTAGAAAACCCGCAGTCACCGAATGGCAACAGCAAAGAAATAGCAAAACGTAGATTCTCACAACTAGAACAGAAGTTTCAACGGTCACCGAAATTAAGAGAGGACTATACTAAGGTAATTGAAGAATATATTAGTTTAGGTCATGCCGAAGAAATACCAAGAGCAGATTACGAGAACAAAGCAGTATACCTCTGTCATCATGCTGTATTCAAGGAAGACAGTGAAAGTACTCCGACTCGTGTTGTGTTCGATGCATCCTGCAAGGGTACTAATGGCATATCTTTAAACGACGAGCTGTTGGTCGGTCCGACGCTGCAGGAAGATCTCAGAAGCATTGTCATGAGGTGGAGGATGCACGCTGTATGTTTCGTATCTGATCTGAAAAAAATGTACAGGATGGTATTAATAGCGAAAGAACACATAGATTATCAACGTATACTATGGAGGAAAAATACAAATGAAGAATTAAAACAATATCGTTTACTTACCGTTACGTTCGGCACAGCTCCAGCACCTTACCTCGCAGTGAAGACGTTGAGACAGTTGGCAGAAGATGAAGGCTCAAAATTTCCAATAGCTGCTAGGATCCTGAAAGAAGATTTTTATGTCGATGATGTTTTATCTGGGTTCGATACTGTAGAAGAAGCTATGAATGCAATGAAGGAGTTGACAGAAATTCTGAAGAATGGTGGTTTCGAATTGCAGAAATGGTGTTCTAACAGTATGGAGTTTATAAAATCAATCGATCCAGACAAAAGATCAACAAAGCTTCAGTTAAATTTAAATGTGGATGGAACTATAAAAACTTTAGGTATTTTGTGGAATTTAGCAAACGATACTTTTCAATACAATTTAGACTTACCTCCGGTTTCTACGATAACCAAACGAAGCATTTTGTCTGATGTACAAAAATTATTTGATCCGCTTGGATGGATAGCTCCATGTATTGTAACTGCAAAAATTATTACACAAAAATTGTGGCTAGAAAGATTAGATTGGGACCAAGAAATAAATGAAGGGTTAGCACAAGAATGGATTAATATTAGAAAGGATTTCGAAAACATTAAGAATATACATGTAGGAAGATGGATAGAAACAACAGCGACAAACAAACAATCAATGGAAATCCATGGCTTTTGTGATGCTTCGGAAAAGGCTTACGCCTCTGTTGTTTATTGTAGAATAATCAATTTCGACGGCACCATCGCAACTAAATTACTTGCAGCCCGAACTAGAGTCGCGCCAGTCAAGTCAGTGTCACTACCAAGACTCGAATTATGTGGTGCTGTGTTACTTTCAAAGCTTTTGAAGCATGTAATGCAAGCAATGAGAATACCTGCATCGCGAGTATTTGCATGGACAGATTCGACAATTGTTCTATCGTGGCTTTGCGGAGAGCCCTCTCGATGGAAACAATTCGTTGCCAATCGAGTTGTGGAAATTCTGGACAACGTCAGCAACACACAGTGGTATCATGTCAGAACAGAACACAATCCTGCTGACATTGCGTCTCGTGGGACACTTATTTCAGATTTAATGAACTGCAGAATTTGGTGGGATGGACCTATTTGGCTAAAACAAGATACGATTGAATTTAAAAAACCTATTGCTATAACTACGGATTTAGAAAAAAGAATCATTCACACAAATTTTAAAACTCAAGAGGAAAGAAGAATAAAATTTGAAGATTTTACAAACTTAACTGAACTTTTAAAAGTGATAGTGTTTAGTCTAAGATTTATACGTAGTAAAATTGATACAAATAACATTGATAAACCTATCACTACTTACGAACTTGAAGAAGCTTTGAAAAAATGTATAATTATAGCACAAGAAGATTTTACTGAAGATATAGAAAACCTGAAAATAAAGAAAAATGTAAGAACAAATAGCAAAATAAAAACATTAAATCCTTACCTTGACAGTGATGGAATCCTCAGGGTGGGCGGTCGTCTACGTCACTCAGCCTTACCGGAACAAAGCAAACATCCTGTAATCCTAGAAAGCAAAAATCAACTTACTCATCTGTTGATAGCTGATAAACACAAAAGAACTCTGCATGGTGGAATACAGCTAGTCTTAACTTACCTTAGGTCGAAGTACTGGATCCTGCAAGCAAAAAATACAGTTAAGGCATACATACACAAGTGCATAATATGTGCCAGGCAAAGAGCTCTCGTGAAAACACAGTTAATGGGCGACTTACCTCAAGCTAGAACAACTCCTGCACGTCCATTCTTGCACAGTGGCGTGGATTTTGCTGGTCCTTTGTTTGTGTTGAGGTCAAAGGGACGTGGAGCTAAGCAAACCAAGGCATACATTGCCATTTTTGTCTGTATGGCCACTAAGGCCATACACTTAGAACTAGTTGGTGATCTCACTTCTCAGTCTTTTATCGGTGCCTTTCGTAGGTTTATAGCTCGTAGGGGTCGATGTTCTCACTTGTACAGTGATCAAGGGAGAAATTTTGTAGGAGCAAACAAAGAACTCGCCCAAACTTTTCGAGATGCCCAACTAGAACTTCCAGGTCATCTGGCTGACATGTTCGCCTCTGAGGGGACGCAGTGGCACTACATTCCAGCCTATAGTCCGAGCTTTGGGGGCCTCTGGGAGGCCGGGGTTCGTTCAGTTAAGTACCATTTACGTCGGATACTTACCGGTAGTCTCACTTTCGAAGAAATGACTACTACACTTTGTGATATTGAAGCTTGTCTAAATTCTCGACCTCTGACTCCAATAGACACTACTGACCCAGACTCACTTGAAGCATTAACACCTGGTCACCTATTGATCGGTGAAGCTCCAATTAATGTACCTAATCCTGACGTAAGATGTGTTAATATTAATTATTTAGATCGATGGAAAATTACACAAAAATTGGTTAGAGACTTTTGGCATCGTTGGCAGACCGAATACCTATCGCGTTTGCAATCAAGACCTAAGTGGCTTAAGAAACAAGTAGAATTTAAAATAGGCGATATAGTGTTACTTAAAGACGAACAATTGCCTCCAGGCAAGTGGCTTTTAGGTAGGATAGTTGAAAAACATCCTGGAGCTGATGGTTACACTAGAGTCTATAGTATTAAGCATGGCAACAATGTTGTTAAACGTTCTCTCAGTAAATTGTGTGAATTTCCTGTTAATGATGCTGATACATAAATGTTAATTATGTATTAATATTTATTTCAATTTTCAAATTAGGTAAAAAATAACTCATAATATAACTTTGTCAAGCCAAGTGTCAATTGTAAAATTCAAACCTTTCTCAGTTATATTGTGTTTAGTGTTTAGTATTTGAGTGTGAAAACATGTAATTAATTTCAATTGCATAACTGTTCATCATCATCATGTACCTATTCAACCTTGTTTATGTTTAAGAGGTTTATGATCATTGTTAGGTACATCATTATTATAATTTTTTTGATTTGTAAAGTTCTGTCGTACTTTGGAGGCCGGCATGTTGTGTACTCTGCTCATGCACCATTTTTCATGGCCGTGTAATACGCGTACCTATGTGTCGCCTTCTTAAATCAGTCGCAATAAAACATTCAACCAGTGCAGGTGTTTTAATGTCAAAATTCCGTTCAGTCAATCAAGATACAGTCCACTACAAACTTTAGTACCTCACACTTATCCTTGTTTGGCGCTTGGAAAACATTAAAGACCCGGACATCGTGGGAGCGACGCCGGTTAATGTGGAACCCACTAAAACGACCTCGGTGGCCTTTCCATACGCTCAGGACCTCTATTAGTTTCGAACCATGTCAGTCTCTGAGACGGTTGAGTGGTCACACTTTACAAAGTCGTGCAACCACTGGATTTGCCGCCCGCAAACCCAGATGTCCCCTTTCAGTCGCCTTATGTGGCAGGACTTTATTCTGATATACCGAGTAAGCGGACACCATCGGCTATGGACAAGGCTCTGATATTTTACGGCCTTATTGAAACCAAACTCAGATCAAGATTAGCTTATTAGCTCTAAGATCATAAGTGAGGGTTCACAGCTCTAGTCTTACCTCGGTAACAACGGTGTGAAATGGTATATCAGTGAGCTCGAAGTCCCAACCATGCAGACATGGCGTCGTCGGCGTCGCCGGACTAGGCGGTGCCATCGTCTCCAACACGTGGGTCCAGTTGGCCGCGAACATCGAACATTTGTCCCAATCCTCGCCCAACCTTGGCGCTGTCAGGTTTCGTCTGGAATATACGAATATATAAAAGTTTATATATTTAAAAAATTTAAACATTGGATTGGAACAATATTTAAGGCAATTTCGCAAAGATTATTTTTCCTCAGGAGGAGATCCAAAGAACCTGTCCATATCGCTCGCTTGGATTTAGACATAGGTAGGATATATATATTAAAATCAGTTTTCCTCATTTTCCTTAATCATGATATTTGATAAAACAACCAACTGCAACAACTTAACAACTATCTAAGCATCATAATATTTTATCAGTGGATTGACTTATATTAGTAGTTGCGCTTTAGATTGTAATTTTTTATCTTGAGTCTTTTATCTCTATGAGCACTTCCATAGGTAACAATTTTCATTTTTATCAAACACACGGAAGTGAATGAATTTGATTGTAAAAGAAGCTAAAAACAATCAAAATTGTGTGTTCAAAATTCAGTGTTAAATAAAAATAAAAGTTTAGATTGTAATCTTTAGGACTACTTAGTCCTAGAGTATGGCTCGCATCGAATGACACAATAAATAGGTAACAACATAGTATAAAAAACTAAAAAACACTATTTTGTAACACGAGATAACCGAACTAAAATGTATAAAATGTAATATTTTTAAATCATTGTTACTCTGGTAATTGTACTTTCCATCACAGTCCCTTTATGAGTCTTGCTCAAAATATGTCGAGAGTTATGCTGTTGTATGTTAGTTGTTCGCTCTCTTTAAGCTGGGGCAAAATTATCGTGGTAATATTCGTGTCGCGTTGTCGCGATAAAAACATCGTAGAAATGTCGCGACAAAACCCTTTGATATGCAAAGCATTCGTGTTCGCCCGAATACATCGCGATTCGACGAACTACTAGGCCACATGTATCGCTATATTCGCCGCGAATATTCGCCGCATAACGATCATGTAGTCCCAACATTTCATCTAATTTTACTACTACAACTGCTCACTCACCTTACTTCAAGCGGCAGATGTGCCAGCTGTGGAACACGACACCAATACGACTGCGGCGTGAGGGTGATGAACATCTGCACGAAGTAGACGAACGAGAACATCAGCCCGAAGGGGAGAGCCCCCAGCACCAGCAGCTTCTGGTAGCGCCCCATGTCGCCCACGTGGGCCAGCATCGCTTCGAGACCGTCTGTCTCGGAGTCAGACTTCTTATTCTTTGCCACCCCATTCTACGGGAACAGGATCTTGTGAGGTGGAATGGTTTTAGCAGGACTTCGCTTTCTTTCAGGACATGAAAATATTATTTTATGCTAAGAGCACGACATAAGCTAAGAGTTAACAACCGACATTGATTGGATCTAAATTCTAAAAAGTTAAAATCAAAATCAAGTTGTTTACCTATTGTTGTAAATTGTACCTACCTAATGACTTACTTATATGTTTAATAATAATTATATGTATCGGCCAATAATTCTAGTATATCTCTGAGTAGCAGGTAGAAGGTGGGTAATGAAAGTTCTTATTTTTACCTCCAAGATACTTTGTCCTTCTTTTGTCATCTCGTTCTTATTCATTAGCACACACTAATTTATGACTATACCTCACTACTAAATACTAGGTCATAATATCACACGTCAGCCAAATATATTTGATTGATACAATATAGCCAAAATCTGATAGAAAATTGTATACGATAGCTGATAACTTTTATCATTTTCTGATATATCGCCGGCCCCGGGCAACAAAGCGGTAATATCAAAAATCAAATTTTACAGGAGAAATAAAACAAGCTAATTTGCTTATAGTTCAGCAATACAGTGATCCAAAACAGACGTTCAATATGTCAAATGAAAAGGTTATTTTTTACCAATTTAAAAGTTTAAAAATAATTATTGTGGTATACCTATAATGAAATTAATTGAAAAATTGTGAAATACAAATTATTGACGATACCGTTTCAATTGCAACGTCATTAAAGACTTCAAACACACGACCACTGAGATTCAGGAATGTAAGTACATATACAATACGTCGTTATTTTCACATTCGATCTTGAGCGTATCAGCCGGTTACCACCTTCTTCAGGGAAATTTGATATCCGTAGCTAAGCTGTATCATCCACTTATCACTATTTTAGAATCCTACAAATAAAATATTTTTTAATGTAACCATTGTAACAGACTGTAACGATATTCACCGGCGTTTTGTGTTATGTTTCAAAGAGTAATGCAATAATACATAACTTAGTCTAGTGAATGTTCCACGGAATAAAGCTGTTATTTTCATTCAATTTTAAAGAAATATTAATAATAGAATCTGAAAAAAATAGGAGTGAGATTGGTACTCAGAGAGGACAAAAATCAAATAACATTAGAAATGGCGTAACCGGCGCTTACCGCTTTGTTGCCCGGGGCCGGCGATATATTTTTTGGTCAAGTTTTATCAGATAGCTGGTGCTTCATTACTCAGCTGACGTAGTTATTAGGTAAGTATTTCGTTTTATCGATTTTCGCAGTTACGTAGCGTATAGATATTTAAATCAAAAGAACATTTACTATAAGTACTGGACTCATGGTCACTCACAGTCCCAGCATAAATGCATGGTTACATAACTTATATTAATAATCATTAAGTAATTATCAAAACCGTAGGAAAAGTAGGTAGGCTATCAATTAGCTTTCAAATTAAAAGGAGTTGAACTAACTAGGTTTAATGGCACAGGTTTAACTCTGCGTTTCACAGTAAATGAAACTAAGCATAATACTTCAGTATCTAATAATAAAAAAAGTAATAATACAGTAGATAGCTTTATTTATTCAATTTGTTTCATTTATGAAAATAATTGACCTGGATTTAAATTGACATTGAAGCTGTAGACCTATACATATATAATTAAGTAAGCAAAAATAACAGTTTTAATAAAAGTTATTAATAGCATACGAGTACGTATATAACGTTAACAACAATAATATCATAGATCGTAACCTACACAGATGTTGAATTAGTAAAATAAACTACTTACTTACCTAATTTATTTTTAATTTTATTTAAATTTAATTAAGGAATTATAAATACGGACATTACCACCATAATATCTATAAAATTAAATATGTAACTTCATGTTATGTTACTGTGTTTATGTAATATACTAGCTGACCCGGCAAACGTTGTTTTGCCATATAAATAATTTTTACTGAATATTTTGGGAGAACTTAATGTAAGTGTGTGGACTACAACTACCACTACCAATACCACTACACCTACTACTACCACTACCCCTACCACTAACACTATCCCTACCACTACCCCTACCACTACCCCTACCACTACTCCTACCACTACCCCTACCTCTACCACTACCCCTACCATTACCAATACCACTACCCCTAACCCTACCCCTACCACTAACACTACACCTACCACTACCCCTACCCCTACCCCTACCACTACCCCTACCACTACCCCTACCTCTACCACTACCCCTACCCCTACCACTACCATTACCAATACCACTACCACTACCCCTACCACTACCCCTACCACTACCACTACCCCTACCACTACACCTACCACTAACACTACCCCTACCACTACTACTGCCCCTACATCTACCCCTACCACTACCTATCACGCACCGGCGCCATCTACTTAAAATATTGGTTTGTAGTACATGCTATGTATCAGAGATGGCGCTGTATGTGAAAAAAGATTTTTCCCGCTTTTCTGTTGAAATTTTTCCTGAATTTTCTTTGCTATAAACCTCACCGAGCCCGAGACCTTTCCAACGAATGCAAAACCGTGGAAATCGGTTCGTGCGTTCTGGAGTTATAGCGTCAGGAAGGAAAACCCGACTTATTTTTATATAGTAGATTACATAGCTGTCATTATACGTCAATTACATAGCTGTCATTTGCGTTTTGTTATTCCGAGTCTGATTCTTTTTTGTTATACCACGTTTTATAGTGACTGACGTTTCATGTCAAGTCACACGGGAACGCTGTCGAACGGGATAAAAAGTATCCTATGTCCGTCTCCTGGCTCTAAGCTACCTCCATACCAATTTTCAGCCAAATCTGTTCTGCCGTTCTTGAGTTATAAGTGGTGTAACTAACACGACTTTCTTTTATATATATAGATTTAAAAGTAGATTTTTAATATACATAGTAATAGGTATTTGGATACCGAGCAGTATTGGACTACACAGGTAGATTAAGGATTAAATGCACTAGGTACAGTTAGCGGCATGAAATTCTAGCTCGGACCTTGTCGAATTTCATTCAGAGCTACACTTTCATGCCGAATATTATAGCACCGTCAATTTTTGTTTGTACCTCGCTGTTTCATCATATCAAATGAACTTGTGCCCTATATCGGAGCATGATGGTTCAAGCTCTAGCTAAAATATATTAACATATTAATTATAATTCAGGCAATGAGTAGACAACACACATCACTATTATAATTATCACAGTCCGTATTGTATCATACTTACTATTTTATTTCTTATGGAGCACATTTATTTAAAAATAGCTACCAAATATTTAAGTATTTTACATTCTACTGTTGAAATAACACATAATTGTTTTTGGAAGAGCGGGGTTCCCTAACTCAAATATATTTTAGCTGCAATCACTAATATTTTGATCACAAAGAATACAAGAAAATATTTGTAATTTATTTTATTTTATTTTTAATCTAAGTATTCTATGATTAGATAATGGATTCACTAAAAATGTTATAGAAGACAAAAATATTTCATTATTCATAATAATTCGAATTAACGCCAGAACTTAATCCAAAGAGAATTTTCAATCAACGTTGTTTAACTTTAGAATTGATAAAACCGCCCGATTGATAAAACCATCAAACTAGTGCCCTCCGTGAAAGTATGAATCATATTATAAAGCATTAAAAGATGTAGTAGTAGAGCATAGTGACGCTTTTCAATTTGATTCTCAGGTAGTTTTAAAACTCGATAGCAAAAAATGTTTACGTTGTAGCATGTGTTATTTATTAATGACTTTCAATGGGGCATCGCGTATAAAAACGGCAAATTAAACCGTGAAGTAGGTACCTGTTTGTAGGTAGTGTTTTTTTTGTTCTCTTGGAAATTTACTTACAAACAAGAAAACTCATTACGTAATTGCTTTTTCCATATTCCAACCTGCAATCATAATGTTACCAGATGTCATATGTTAACTAATAATTTATTAAATACTTATATTTATAAAAATAACTAGTTATATGTACTTACCTACCTATACTACTCGTAGCGGTAACAATTAAATATTTTTAGCAACTTATTTGTTCAATTTAATTGACTATAATATACTAGTTAGTATCCTTCTTTTGATTACCAGCTACAGAAACACAATACAACACACAATATTCTTTACCTTTCTTTACAAATACTTGGAACGAAAATACGAAGTTAAATGACAGCAACAATTTTCATTAATTCCCAACTTACCTTACGTTTTTTTTTCCGGCATACCTACCAAATAGACAATTAATTTGGGTTGGATGCCATGTTCAATATTATCAACAAGTTAAAGAAAAATATTTTTATGATATGATTAAATAAAATTTAAGTTTTCCTTATAAAAATAATTAAATTGCTTTTTGTACCTATATTGGAATAAAACTATAAAAACTACCAAATGGTAGATTAAGCAGTAATTCAAATGAATCTCAGGATATTGCTACGTAATCAGAGATTTTTCCTTATCTCGCTGTGCTTCTTTTTCGTCGTCTGATTCTCCTTTCCTGGAAATGCCAAAAGAACACTGTAAGGACATTTTGATTTTTGCATTATTCTATGAGTAATGTTTTATAGTAAAACGCGCCTTTTTGTATCCTTGCATGATGACATGCGTCTCATAATTTCAGGTTTATCATTAACTTCTCTGGGATCAGTATCTTAATGCACCAAGAAAGTATTGACCATGACCATATTTATAGAAGAAGAATTAGGTTTACTTACTGGTGATTTTCTACATTAAAATGGAAATTTTCATGAATACTTCTGGCATGAAAAAATAAATAACATGGTTTCCAAAATTTGACAAACAGAGGAAAAAACATCCATAACTTTTTTGTCCCAATTTAATTATCGTTAGGTGGGGTAAAGACTAACAAATGGTACACTTACACACACATAACACACTTATAAATATCTCATAATATTCGATCAATTTGATCGAAGCTCATAATGTTATAATTTAGGTACTCTGTCAGTCGAAACTACACGACCGTCGTCAGTCGACCAACATAACAAAATTGGATTAGAAATGTGAACAAGTGTTAGTCTTGCCCCACCTATTCTATATTTAAAATTGTCTTACCCGCATAGTGTATAAGCTCGAACTGTCCTCTCGCCTTCTTCGATGGTCTGCGGCATGGGCCTTCCCATGGTTTCAGGGAGGAGCAGCCCCACGCCCGACGCCACCAGCGCCGTGCAGCCCAGGATTAGGAGCGGTAACGACCGCCATACGCGTTCCTGAGGTTCACAAAGCATACATGATTTCATGCCA
The DNA here is from genome assembly GCA_944567765.1 of Carterocephalus palaemon. Classification (NCBI taxonomy): domain Eukaryota; kingdom Metazoa; phylum Arthropoda; class Insecta; order Lepidoptera; family Hesperiidae; genus Carterocephalus; species Carterocephalus palaemon. The sequence continues at coordinate 2,501,076 of OX155641.1, forward strand.
ATATGACTATGCCGGGTAAGCATGCTTGCTGCGTCGTACATGTTGATAGCTTGTTGATGATGGTGACTCACCGAGTGCACATGTTGATGGGTTGTTGATGATTGTGACTCACCGAGTGCATAATATGTTGTTGGCTTGTTGATGATGGTGGCTCACCGAGTGCACATGTTGATGGCTTGTTGATGATAGTGACTCACCGAGTGCACATGTTGATGGCTTGTTGATGATAGTGACTAACCGAGTGCATATGTTGATGGCTTGTTGATGATGGTGGCTCACCGAGTGCACATGTTGATGGCTTGTTGATGATTGTGACTCACCGAGTGCACGTGTTGATGATAGTGACTCACCGAGTGCACATGTTGATGGCTTGTTGATGATAGTGACTCACCGAGTGCACATGTTGATAGTTTGTTGATGATAGTGACTCACCGAGTGCACATGTTGATGGCTAGTTGATGATGGTGACTCACCGAGTGCACATGTTGATGGCTAGTTGATGATGGTGACTCACCGAGTGCACGTGTTGATGATAGTGACTCACCGAGTGCACATGTTGATGGCTTGTTGATGATAGTGACTCACCGAGTGCACATGTTGATAGTTTGTTGATGATAGTGACTCACCGAGTGCACATGTTGATGGCTAGTTGATGATGGTGACTCACCGAGTGCACATGTTGATGGCTAGTTGATGATGGTGACTCACCGAGTACACATGTTGATGGGTTGTTGATGATAGTGACTCACCGAATACACAATGAACGGCGAGACGACTGTGGCGACGTATCCGCTGACGTGGATGAGCGAGGAGCCGGACGCGCGCACGGCGGTGGGCAACAGCTCGGCGGACCACTGGATGGCCGCGTTGTACGACATGTTGATGGCGAAGCGCGCCATGATAGCCAGCGATACCTGCGGGATGCCTGAAAGGGACCAGGGATAAGTACTAGTGGGGTTGCTTAGGTTTTTTTTACATTCCAAACAAGGGGATGCCAGTTGGTTTGTGTTTCGCGTGGCATATTAATAAATACCGATTTATTAAGAAAAATTGCACATTTTGTTGACTCTAGAATCTTTAAGAATACGTGACATGCGAAACTAAGCAAAAGGGGAAAAAACTTTCTTTCTTTCTGAAATGTTTTTGGATAGTAAGTTGGTAACACTGGCTAGCTTTTTTTCTTTATATTTCATAAACATCGTGGAAGGCGGTCAAATACATACACATAGATAATATATTACAATCCTAACAAAGTAGGTATAACCAGTAAGTATTATGCAAAATATATAAGTTCTTAAAGAGAAGTTAAATTGCAAGCGCACGCAATAAGTCGTTGACCTACTTTCGGCCACTTAGTATTACACTAATATTATAAACGCGAAAGTTTGTGTGTACGTTTCTGTTTGTTACTTCTTCACGCTCGGCTGGACCAATTTTGATAAAATTTGATATGGTGGTAGCTGACACCCTGAATTAAGATATAGGATACTTTTTATCCCGATGCTGTTCCCTTGGGATAAAAAATTAATTTTAATATTTTTTCAGTATATAACTACCTATACATTTAACGCGGGCGAAGCCGCGGGCAGCAACTTAATTTTGAAGGTCTTCTAATATTTTATGTAAGGAAATAAGCATCTCCACGCCTGGTAACTATAACGAGTTATAACCAAGTAATGTTATAATAATGTCAATGATGTCTGGTTGTTTTCTGGTTCGCCTCCGCAGCAGCAAAGACATTAAACCGCAGTCAATATTTGATTTGAATCTGGGCTTTAATAATCTTATGTCAGCTGACATACATCATTCAATTTTTCCAAAGAAAGGCGAAATTCTAATTTCTTTACATTTTTCCGACTTCAAATACCTACTCAAGGGCTATTTAGCGAGATGGCGTTACTCGATCAAGTCCTAGTTCCCTACAAATCCTGCCGTCCCGATTCCTTCAGCCCACTCAATTATATAGCTACTGGTGGAAGAATCCTTTCTGACTGTATAAGTAGGTACTGTAGTCTCCATTAGAAGACTATTTTACCCATTTAAATTCAACACAGATTTCTTCAAATAAAATTTACCTTACCTTTAGGCACGAATGCTGCGATGAGGGATAGAATTCCTGCAATGGCTATCGGGCCGCACGTCAGGCACCTGCGACCCCATCTGAAACATTTAATTAAACTTCATATCTATAATATTGAGTAATTGTCATCTATACCTACTAATATTATAAAGAGGAAATATGTGTTAGTTATAGTCCAGCAGTCATCGTCTGTTTTTTTTAGTGAGTAATAACAGGCTGATTTGGCAATTTTCGTGAGCAGGTGAGCAGGTTCGGTTCGACGAGACGCCCAAGTTCTTCTCGATAGAGGTTGCTAATGTAGTACTGCGCAATGTAAAAAAGTCTCACCCACGACCCCTGGTGCAACAGACAGGGTCACTACCGATTGCGCCAATGGGCCTGTCCATGATATTTATGTGCCTAATTTAAATAAATGAATAGATATACAATGTGTCCCAAAATTCAACGTTAAGCGAGAACCAGAGGATGGGCCTGCTAATGACTACTTCAGAAAAAAAAAGAAAAAAAAATATCTCGATTTTTTTTCAATCTACATAATAAAATTTTCTGAAGTAGTCATTAGCAGGCCCAATCTCTGGTTCTCGCTTATCGTTGAATTTTGGGACACCTTGTATATGTGTAACCTCTAACCTGTCAAGCACGAACGCGAGCAGAGTGACCGAGGGTATCTCCGTAGCAGACGTGAGGGTGAACGTGATGAAGAAGTCCAGCCCCAGGCCCTCCGACATGCGCACGAGGCCGTCGAAGATGACCGCGCACGCCATGTACACTATCACCATCTGCACCATCATCGTGCGCAGGGGGGCGCTCTTGAACAGATACTTTATCGACTCGTTGGTCTGCCGCGTCTGGCTTGACGATACCTGCATTACAAATAGGAATATGATTTAGGTACTTGTAAGTAAAATTACACTAAAAACTAAGTAAACAAGTTGTAGCGGTATGTAGCAGTATGTAGCGAAAAGGTCTGTACTAGTGTATGTAGAGCTAGCAGCGCTGGTTTTCAGTACAGGCCTTCGAGGTGAATCTCCGAAATTGGATGTTCTCTTTTTTATAACAGGCAAACGTAGGTATCACATGATGGTAAAGGGTAGGTCGTACGGGTAGGTCACCATCACCGTCAGGTTAAGACGTCACAGGTGCTTTGAAAGCCTTGTAAGTAGGTATGTTGCGTTTACACTCTTTTATGATTTTGTAACAAAGAGGTAAATAGTAAACAGTTTTTAACGACAAGTAATCCAAAGCTAATACGTTTAGTTGCAGGGATACTTAACAGTAGGTACTTCTTTTCTGCGATACATGAAACGATAGCAAAATCAAGCAATTTAGTTAAATAAATAATAAATAATAATAAATATCTTTGACATTCTCACACACGGCCATCTGACCCCAAAGTAGGCGCGAGCCTGTGTTATGGGTGTCAGAGACTGATATACATACATAGGTATTTTTAAATACATACTTATATAGATAATATTGACATCCAGACACAGAACAAATACAAGTGTTCGTCACACGAATATTTGTCCTGAGTGGGATTCGAACCCACGACCTTTGGCGCAACAGACAGGGTCACTACCGATTGCGCCAACGGGCCTGTCAAACTCCTCCATTCGAGGCAAAAAGTTGGACACAACGTCTTTCTTCGGCAAGCACGAAGACTATGGCTGACCACCCTTATTTTTTTAAAGGACCTCCTGAGGCTTAGACAGTTTTTGCCTCGAATGGAGGAGTTGCTGTTTATTTTTTTTTTTTTCATTTTCACTTATTCTTTCCATAAGTGTTCGAAAATTGAAAAAATGATGAACCAGTGATAAGTATCTAATGTGCGCTTACTATAAATTCGTCCAATACATCTTGAGGAATCTTCGTCCCGTTGACCTTTTCGAATCTCTTTAAAACGTTCACGGCTTGATTCACGCGGCCTTTTGAGGAAAGCCATCTGAAAAATAAAATGAGAACTGCATTTCATGCTAAGTGCATTCAGGTATCCAACTGTAAGAGTACTGCGCTTATTGGCTCCAATCTTTAGGTAACTAGAATATACTGAAAGAACACGGTCTGTTACGGCCTTATTGGTTTAGTCAAGAGTGGTACTCTGCATCTAACAGCTTAAATTATTTACTAGATTTAGACCACCATTTATTCAGTTATTCACAAAACTGGCAGCCACTGAAGTACATCACTTAGGAATGGTGATTGGCGATTTTTAGTTGGCGAACTAACTATCTGATGAAGGGTGAAGGAACACACCCCACAAATAGGGAGCACAGCGTCAGCCACGACAGCACCAGGTGACCACTGAAGATATTCGCCGATAAACTGTCCGGTGTCTTACCTGGCACTCTCAGGCACGGCAAAAGGCACGAACACCACAAGCAGCAGCGGAAGAGTAGTGATCCACAGCAGCATACGCCAGTCCGCCATCCACAGCGCCAGCCACGGCAGCACCAGGCAGCCGCCGCCGAAGTACAACGCTATCGACATATTGGCCACCCACGTACGGTGGCTGGGGCCTACGTATTCCATCACTGCAACAATAACGGTACTTACGTGGGTCGGTGGATGATCATTGGTGAATCAAGATCAGTCTACTGGCAGGGATAGACGAGTCATAAATAAATTAATATCATGGGCATCACTCATACATACACATACATAGGTACACAACATAAATACATATCTACATATATAAATCTCGTGGCAACGTTTGCCAAAAAATGTAGCAAGACAATCTAACTGTGATTTTACTTACCATCCTTAAGATGGCGTTGGGGCTGTCAGGCAACCTGCGGAGTACATAGGTCACTTTTTTCCGCCACATGGCAAAAAGTCATCGACTCGCGTAACCGCAAACATCCTCGACGGACCTAACAGCATCCTAAAGACGTTATTGTTTTGGACTCGAAGAACATTGTAGGCACGCTGTGTGTATCTGATCCAAAAGCCATTTAAGTAGAAGTAATGGCAGATTTTTACTTCCTTACCACATCGAGTGAACCTGCGGGCTAACATGTTGCCTCTTACTGCCATTGCCCTGCGCTCCCGCTCCACGTGTAGATCAATCCTCAAATCCGAGGATAACATATATGACCCAGATATTTATATTTTTCTACTTATGCCTAGAAAAATTTCAAATTCTCTTAATCGACTGGGCGATTGACCATTTCGTGATGGAATGCCATACTTAACATACTTGGAAGATGTGATAAGAATAAATAGGATGAAAAAGTAGCTTTTTGGATGTTTTAATTCCTATCGCTAATTGAACTTACCTAAAATATACATCATCATAAATATGCTATCGTAGGACATTCCCACAAGGAACCGACAGAAGATGAAGTCCCATAGATCTGTGGTGTAGATGCTGGCGATTCCGCCGACCAGCGCCATCATTGTTGACCCTGAGAATTTCAATATTTTTAATATCTCATCCTTCAGCCCACATTAGTCGTACTGGACATAGGCCTCTCCCAAGATCCAAAGCCAAATAAGGCCGGTCTTCGGCCCTTCTAATCGCCCAGCTCGCGCCACATAGCAGAAGATCGGCAGCGTCACACACCGCACAACTCACAACGTTTTCGTATGCAGTCTCCACTCCACTTTATCGCCGTTTATTCCAACGCAGTTGTGGGTCCTCCCTCCAGTAGTTGTGGTCAGCCCATTGCCACTTAAGTTTACTAGATTTAATATCTATCTCGTTGACTTTTCCACGAATTAATTACCTACCTATTGCATTCACTTCATAATAATTTCTAAAAATAGTCATTATGGCAGAGTGCGATACCACGTCAGATCCGTGAACTTGTATCAGTTGCAAAAAATTCCTAATTTCAGTATGTGTGTGTTAGGTAGGTAGGTAGTGTATTAATTTGCTGGTTACATTTTGGATTTCCGCGGTCAAGATTTTTTATTTTTTATTGATTTAAAAACCAGTACAGGATGGGTGGTGCTGCAAGCTCGTTTGCTATCTTATATCCATAAAAAAAACACACGGTTTGTCTTGGATCCCAAGTCACCGAAAAGCATACATCACACCACAGCATCACACAATCTTAGAAATTAACATAGTAAGTTAACAACAAAAGTATTAATTGGTAGGTATGTGTCTGAGATAAAAGTATTTATTGTTATGAAAAAGTTAATCGTCGGAAGATTACCTAGCTTTTTTAGGTAAGTAGACATTGTTTTGTTACCATACTCTACGTACCTACGTCTTCTGGTAAAAATAATAATTGCAAGCAAAAAAAAAATAGCTCCGTTTTTATGCTTGGATTGTCAGTGTAGGTACCTAATAGACTTATGTATTTTGTGGTAATAATGGGCTCTGCTCAGCATTATACTGGGGTCCGTAGACAACCAACGCTGGTCTTCCGCAGGATCCATATGGTGATGCCACTTAATGGCACCTCGGAGGTCTATCAGCAGGTAAAGTACATGATAATAATAAAATAAAATAAAAATCCTAAGAAGTAAAAAAAGGGAAATAATAAGTGAAGGAAAATGTTTTTTTGAACAGTAGGTACATGTTAACACATTTAAAATGATCACTTGTGTCGTCTAAGCGGTCACGCGAGTCGTATCGAACCAATTCTTACCAACCAAGGCGGGCACGCGTCCAAAGTTGTCCGCCGTCCAGCCAAAGAAGATTCCGCCCACGAAGGAGCCCGCGAAGAACACCGCCTGCGCCAGCGGAGCGTAGCCCGCGTACTCGCACACCCAGCCGCGCTGGAAGAGAGGGGCTGGTGACGTCACCACCGTCTCACTAGCTTACACGCAGTAGCGGATCCAAGGAGCCAAATTCAATTCATTCTGGATCACAAAATCTACTTAATAATATAAAAAAATAAAAGTATATAACATAATAACACAACACCAACACAACAACACGTAATTTGAAAGGAAAGATGAAGGAGTAGAGTAGAAAGTACATTTTTCTTACAGTTACAAACTTGTGCAGCGACGCTACGCGTCGTTTTTTGCGGGGCCACTGGGACGGTTCGAGCTCCCAATATTTTTATTTATTTATTGTTACACCAAAAAGGTGTTAGTTGTGCAGACTTAATGAGCATGATATATGTATATTATGTATAACGAATGCAGTTGTTGAAAAGACGTTCTAATTTATTGAGAATTTCTTCCGATAGGTTCGGGTAACATACATCAGCGTAATCAAGGATGGGTATGACTAAAGTCTGTATAAGCAATGTTTTGTCTTATGCCGACGTTTTGCCTTATTTGGCGGGTTATACTGAAACTCCAAATTTATGAGACCAGTCCTCGAGGGCCTCAGTTTCAAGCTCCTCAAGACCAGCCTGCACATAAAGTTGGAGATCGTCTACGTACAGATAACACGAACAGTTTAAAACTGATGGGAGTGAATTTATAAATATTGAAAATAAAATTGGAGAAAGAATACCGCCTTGCGGTACACCAGTCTTCAGATTGGTCCATTACGAAGACATTTGCTGCGGAGGCGTGCAATGGAGGCCGCGAAGATGCGACAAGAACCAGGCTAAGGCGGAGGGTGAGAAGTTCAAACGGGAGAGAAGGGCGAGAAGGAGCTCATGGTCTACAGTGTTGAACGCTTTCTTCCGTCCCAACACCACAGCAGTTGCCTATTAAGCGTAGCCACAGCTCTATTCTGATCCAGAGCTACGGGATAATCTACATTACTATGGACTGTCACAGATAGTCACCAACTCACCTCACTAACAATGGTGGAGTACGGTATATCCCCGAGCTCGAAGTCCCAGCCGTGCTGGCATGGCACGGTGGGCGTGGAGGGGTGCGGCGCTGTCATGGTGTCCAACACCTGGCTCCAGTTGGCGCTGAACATGGCGCAGCGCTCCCACTCTTCGCCCAGCTGCGGCGCTGTGAGGTTTCGCCTGAAGAAAGGGAAGTCTTATGAAATGCACTTATAAGAAGAGAATATTATTCATTATTATATTATTATTCATTCCTACGATGATTTATTCTTAATAGGAAAAACCTTAGATACGTTCAATATTATTTTAATGACCATTTTACACGTGTCTACTTTGCTGAGCTTCTGCTTAGTAATCCGCATTGTGCATTCTGCATTCCGCGGTAATCATTGGAGTCTTCCAAGGAAAAATGTCGTTAGTCTAATTTCAACGACTTCGATACAGGTTGTAAGTATTGAAGCATGCAGATTGAAGCGAAGCGCGAATATTACAATTTATTTGTCACGTTGCACATAAGTTATCATAGAAAAAAGTTAAAATTGTAATAATTTACCAAGTACTTTTTCCATTTACGTACCTAAGTGTCGATATTTATTTACAACATTTACTGTGAGCATTTCAATAAAAAGTATATACTTACAATGATCAATTCGATGTCAATTGTATTGTTCAATATCATAGAAAAAGGTGATAAATCAAATTATTTATATTTTCCTGCTAATAATAAATAACACAGAGAAATGTCTTTGAAACCTATTAAGTTATTGCTGGTATCTATTGCTGGTCTCTATTACTAGCAAAGACATTTACTTAAAATTATATACTAGAAATTAAGATTTGCTTTATACAAATTCTATTTCGCATTTGTGTTTGGTGTAAACTGTAAACAAAGTGCTGATATAAAAATAAATAAATAAATAAATAAATAAATTTAACTACTACACTATTATTCTGTGCTACTACTAAATAAAAATGAATGTTGGTAGTAAGCGCATAACTAAAGAATGGTTGGACCATTTCGACTAATTTATTTTTTCGTATGTTCCTTATGATCCACGGAAGGTTTTGACACTAAAATAAATTTTTTTAAATCTGCTCATCATCAAAAAATAATTTATTTCCTTTAAGCACTTTAAGGCAGAACAAAGTCGAATTCCACGCGAGCGAAGCTGCGGGCGTCCACTAGTTTATAACAATTATACCAAAGTTCTGAGTGGAGTTTGTGTTTGAACATTTGAACTGAAGTTGTGGGTAGGTGGCAGTGGAGTGATTTTGAAGCACCAGATTACACACATTCCCGCGTATAGGCCTAGGCCTGGGCGGCGGGCGCACACAGAAAACAACACAATTTAAACGGTAAACAAACCACCATAGATGGTCCGCTCCGTACCGCGACCTTGGTGCGCTCCGTACCTACTGTCCGCCGCACATTATTATTATTTTCATCGGTACGACCGATGCGGACCTTTTTTTTTCGGACTTCATGCTCTATACTTGAGTCTGTGGGGGAGACCCGTGCTCAGCAGTGGGACGTGGGTCGCAGCGAGACTAAGTAGTACCTACGGTATTGAGTCGCAGTCGAGCGATAAGACACGCGGGCTGTTCAAAAATAGAGCAATTGGTCCGGTCCGCACCATATACTCACCAAGTCTTGTGTTTGATATCTTACCTGATAGCGGGATCCAGGTGTGCGAGCTCGGGCACCCTGCACCAGTGCTGCTGCGGGGTGGCCGTGATGAACATCTGGACGAAGTAGACGAACGCGAAGAATACTCCGAAGGGCGCCATTCCCAGAAACAGCAGCTTCTGGTAGCGGCCCATCTCGCCCACGTGGGAGAGGACTGCCTCCAGCGCGTCGCTGTCGCCATTGTTGTTGTTCAGCTTCTCTTTCACTTCCCCGTCCTGTGAACAAAACAAATGTTGTATTCCTGGTTTGTGTTACCAACAAACTGTCTGGTGAAGAATGAATAGTGGGGTGGAGCAGAGGGGCGGAATGAATAGCAGGCGGCGGAAACCCACCGCATCATCAATAATCACAACTCTTCCCTCTTTTGATCATGGACGTCTACCACATATATAAAATGTACTCTGTGGTCTACCAAGTGCAAGGCATTGACAGGCGTCAAGCCAGTCAATCTGTGGTGCATTTGAGGAAATTGTCTAGTATAGAGTAATAAATCTATGGGAAATTGTAAAGACTTTAAACCACAGAGTACATTTTACATACCTACTGAAAATTTAAACACGTCGTTGTGCCTGACGAGACACGTGAAAAATAAAAAATCTTTTTGTAATTACCGACTTAATTGACTACAATAATTCTTAACATGGTTTTCCCAGAAGGTAGCTGAATTACCTACCTATGAAATGAACCTACCTAGCTAACCGAACTAAACAAAAAATGTTTAGTTTTTCATCAAGTATAAAACTCGCAAATTTAATTGTAAATTTTATAGCATTTGATGAAGAATTTTACGACCGACGTGCTAATTTTTATTACTGTTCATCCATCGGCCTCTGGTGTTGATAGCTGGGCACAAGACTGCAACTAGGTAGGTACTTATATTAGCTGCAACAAATTACACCTAAGATAAGCATCTATTTTGTGATACTTACTGCTTTATCTATAACTTTGACTACTTCTAGTTGATTAGTTCAATTTTCAGTTCCTTCTTGTTTCTGATTATCGTAAGACAAACCTTAAAATATGGCTATAAACCTCTCTTATATGAATAGAATAGAATAGAATAGAATAGCTTTTATTTTCACCAGTGACCAGCAGTAGTAGTTTGTAGTAGTTTTTTTTTTTTTCAAAACAGCTGTTGTATGTGAGAAATTGGAGCTCAGCTTATGCTTTGGCACGTTTAATTGACGTTTCATTACCGTACAGCCATGAACTGGAAAATTCAGACTACCTAGATGTGGGCGACTGCGATTATGATAATCGGCGTTCATTACATGCATCAGCATTAGTTAGTTGCTGGCGTAAATTAAAACGAAAATAGTTGCCGGGCCTGTAGGCACAAGACCAACTCTATACTTGAGAAGTTAGCCCACTTAATCTGCAAGAAATTAACATTAAAAATAGTTTTGCTGATTGCCATATAATCACAGAATCATTTAAAGCATTTAGATTAAATCGTTCATATAATTTCAATCGAAATTCATAGATTTCGTTTGATTGTTAATAATGTTGTGTAGGACCAGTGTAGGTAAAGTGAGTGAGTGAGAATTGGAAAATTTTGAAAAATATGCAGGGTTGTTTAAATTTTAATGTAAATTTATCCTTCATATAAGGATTCTAAGATTTGTACAGTACAGCTAGTATTTATTCCATGGTAGGAAAGAATCGATTGTAGTCCGTGCTAAGAGTTTACGAAAAAAAAAAAGATTATTTAACAGTCAACCAAGTCAGTAGGCAAGCAGCCGACCTTACGAGTATGTCATCACATATCCACACAAAAAGTATGTTCACTCTGTGAATCCTTAAGTAGTTAAGTAAATTTAAATTATTCTCAATATTTGCATTAGGTATGGTGTATAAATATGCGAAACGAAGAAACTATTTGCTGAATGAAACGTTTCTTAAAAAAAATTATGTAACTCAAACAGATGTTTTTTTCTTTCCAATTAGCAGCAAATCTGTCACATTTGTAATTGTGGCTTGATTTCGTGTTATTTTTATCCGTTTTCAAGCCCAATCATTTTCCATTGATGTACCTACTTACGTATCTCTCTCTGCGAGAATGAGAATTGCGACAGATTGTCAGATAGACAGATTAAAACATACAGACAGACAGATTCTCAAGGTATCCATCTCTTTGAGATTCTGTCCTTTTGAGTGACTTATTAGGTTACTATTTTTACTATTAGGTACTAGGTTTTTTTTACATATTGAATGTCCTTGATTTTAAGGGAATTTTTCCAATTTTTTATATGGAAAACATATTTTTCGTCCGCGTTCCAATTACAATAAAATCATAGGCTAGGTATAGCTATCTTATTTCTATAAAAATATGGCTAGCATAGCGTTCTCGATTAAAATATAATCTTAGATGTTAAGTTTTGCACCATAAAAGTTTAAAACGTAATGAGAGATATATTTCACTTTTATTATTTTACTACAAATAATAATTACCTGAAAATATGAGACTGGTCACGTACTAACTTACGAGAATTGCTAATTTTATTTATGCACGTGTTGTCATTGCCTATAAATTGAAGACACATTAGCATAAACCAATTTAATATCTTTGCCATAAAAGGACCTTACTTAGCTAACATGTCCTAGTTATATAGGTACATCCCACTGTTGGGCACGGGACTCTCCCACAACTAGAGCTGCGGAAGATCTAGAATCTAGATCTAACGCAGTAAGTAACACCGGGCGCGGTCAGCAAAAATTCATAGGCGCTTCCGTGCTTCTAAGGGCACGTTAAGCTAACGATAGACCTTCCTCAGTGGGAGACCCGTGTCCAACTCTCGTACGCCTATGGATTGTATCTACGAGTTAACATTAGAATCATTATGACGTTGTAAAGTGCATTTCAATTATTGCTTTAATTCTATTTCTGTTTTAATTGCTCAGTTTAAGCGAGGTTGATGTAGGTCAGTCAGCTTTGCCAAGACGACATGAATATTTATTGAAACAGGTCAGGTATAATGGTGGAAATTAAGGTGATACTGATAATATTTTGATATCTTAAAGAGACAGACAGACAAGTTCCTTTAATGTACACCAAAAGGATAAAAGATACAACATACAGCAAGTATACAAACATAAGAAAACTAGTGGACGCCCGCAGCTTCGCTCGCGTAGAATAAGACCCATTAACGACGTCTACCCGCGTTCGGGTTGCCCACTTGACTTCAAAAACGGCAAAGTTTCATACTAACTTTGCACCCCCGTTTTACCCCCTTAGGGGGTGAATTACCTTCTCCTTTTATATATATAGATAGATAACAGAGTGGCGGCCTTATCACTATCACAAATTAAATAGTATCTTCGGAACAGTAACAGGTAACAACAACACTGCTACTATACCTTTACTATATGCCCATTGTGAATCCTATCCATTTGAATTTGGCACGGAAAATACTGAGAAAACACACTTTAATCATTCATCTAACCTCCAACCTTGATCACGTAGGTAACCTTTATTATTCTATGCATTTAAATTGCTTACAGTCGCAAGAAGATAATATACCTATTTATGTTTGATCTGGTTGAAGTCAGCAACCTTTACAGTTCGTGTAGTTTGGGTGGGTTCCAAGTTTACTACGAGGTAAATAAATAGAATCGAGAGTAGTCCATCGACATTTCTAGTAAGAATTTGGCTTAATATTACGGCCATTATCGTTCGAAGGACTGATACTGTGAAGAAGAAAAGTCCTCGAATGGAGATGACTCGGAAAAAGGAGTAGGTACAGGTCGAAAGATTTGTTTGTAATGTTTTGCACACAAAAATCTTTCACCATTAGAAAGCTGCATCTTTACTGAGTGATATAGGCTATGTAATATTACTAGGTGTAAACGAAACGATTGTTGTCTGGTTGTAACTAATTCCACGCGAGCGAAGCTGCGGGCGTCCACTAGTATTCAATAATTATTAAAAGTCAGTAAGGAGAAAGTGCTTTGAAAACCCACGTCTGGTTGCGCTTTTAAAGTTTTCCTCGTCATTACCACAGTATAGAGAGAGACCCCCCCCCCCCCCCCCCCCAGAAATTAAGTGTTTTTCACTTGAGGCTGGCTGAGGTTAAGTGTTTAAGCCACGTTTCCCGCCGATTTTAAACGAGTGTGAAAAGCCCATTACTGCCTCGTCGGTGTAGTGGTTGTATGAACTCTATATGACCCACTTAATTTAAAGAAAACTCGAAAGCGCGAGGTTTCCTTTTGTCAGAACTTTCATCCCCTTCACAAACATTCATACAAATACAGTTTTCCTGCCAACAAGGTGCCACTACCTGCCTTTGACCCGTGGTATGAGTAATAACTTCACTAAGTTTCATCTTAATCCGTCCACGGATTTTCACGAGACGAATGAAAGAACATGTTGATCAGTTTCATTTCCAAATTTTGAGCGATTCTTCCAAAATTGTATCCTCATTTTTTTTTCTTATGAAATCCGTTATTTTATAATCGAACTCTTTCGATAGCTTCTACTTTTTTTGACTCGTCGAGCAAAAGAACTCTTTAAACGATTATTTTGCAAGTAGCTACACGAATACAATAAGAAGGTATGTATGCATGTATCACAGTATAGATATACACATAAAGGAGTACTTATAAGTCGTTCAATGATTCTGGTCAATGATGAAAGAGAGCCATTATAGGAGGTTACAATTATGTAGATGATCTTGATCACATATAAGGAAGATTCCATTTAGGGAAAAACGTAGTGGTAGATTCATGTATATTCAATTCAACCTTAAAGCTTATTAAATTAATAGTTGACAATTTTGAAATTCTAGACTAAAACACTGAGCTAGTAATCACTACGTTTTAGACTAAATTAAACTAGGTAAAGTTTGAATTCATCTGACAGTCATAGCTCAAAGTCAATGGATATGAAATAATCCTGAATTACTCTCATAAATTAAAGATTTATACGCTGCATTTTTGTGTTTTTACCATAGATATAAGAAAAAAATTGGTTATGTCCTGTTTGTAACATGAAAAGGACGAGCTAATTCCATATACAGTGATGCCGTTAAGGTCTGTATGACCATATAGTAAAAGTCAATTCGAAAAAAAAGCGAGCTAATTCTATGTTTTCACAAAATCACACACTAAAGTAGTATCGAATCGGTGGTTATCGAATTTTGTATGTACCTATAATATTATTGCATGCTGTAGATTAAATAAAATTTGGTGATGATGCCAACTTTCGTTAATCAACCTACTTATATCTGCTTATCGTACTGTCTACCGAGTTTGCTCAGTTAAAAACATGCAATAAATTTACTAGGCCATTTTTATATTGCCGTGCAATGTTTACATTAATAAAATTCATTGACCGGAGTTCATCAGCACTTGACCTAGAGACAACGCTGTCGACCCGATCGGTTACAATGCTCAGCGCTTGAGTATGTGGGTTATGCATGAATGACATATTTGCTTGGCTGCATAATACATAGTATGTATTTATTAATTTGTTATTTAACCACTTACCATCAGGTGGCCCGTACCTATGTCTGTTTGTCCGTCCTATACTATAAAAAAAAAACTTTATTGAAATACGAGTACATAGGTGTAAGAATATTATCGAATTAAGAAGAACCTACAAGGACAAGGGCAGCCTTTTTGCTTCAAAACAATTTCTTCCGGGCAATAGTATATTAATTAATCTAAACATGTATTGTACACGCACACGGTTTCTGTCTTAGCGAACATATCTGACACTGTATCATCTACCAACTACCAACAGACTGCAATACAGAATTTGAATTAGAACTCATAGCGAGAAACCTTATTTATGTTAGTCGCCAAATGAAAGGTAAACTAGCAGATACATGCAAGTACGATAATATAAATAAAAGTAAGTATTACTGTTCATGAATAGTTTCCTCATTTGGCTTGAAAGATTGAGTTATAAAAGATTTTCCCTGAGAAAAACTGTTTAACCGCTAGATGCAGAGGATCTTTTAAATCGTATTTTAAAACAATGTAATTTGAATCAATATTTTCGGATACGCCATGACTGTTGGAACTCGCACTTAAAGGGGATCGTTTTGGATTAAACCATTTACCATAATATTTATTTTGTAGGCTGCATTTTTGTCATCATTCATCAATGTTTCACAATCGGCCCATCGCATAGTCGGATGATCCGTTATCAATAACAATTCTCGTAACATAGAAACACTTATCTATCGCTACCATCAATCATGTAAAAGATTTCGAGTGCACGCTCGCCGATTTCAATTTCATGGACCACTTGACTCATATTGAATAGTAACTAGCATTGACAACACATTCTGATAGGTACCTATATTATTTCTAGTAGATAAGTTCCTGCCTGTAAAATGTTTTACATCGACTGGCTATCTCTAGTGGATGCGGCATGCAAGCTTGTTTCTTTTCAAATAAAAGGGCATAGATATTTTTTATGAATAACTAGTGGACGCCCGCAGCTTCGCTCGCGTAGAATTAGACCCATTAACGACGTCTACCCGTCTAACGACTTCAAAAACGGCAAAGTTTCATACTAACCCCCGTTTTACCCCCTTAGGGGGTGAATTTTCAAAAATCCTTTCTTAGTGCTCCCCTACGATACGACATGTTCCACCGTCAGTATTGATTGCTTTAGCGATTTCATCTTTTAACAAATAGAAAATTATCTTATTTCTAAAAAGAGTTAACAACTAATTTTTACTCTGTTGCAGGATTCCTTTCTAGGTTACTACTAGAAATAAATTAATTGTCACGATGAATGACACATCGTGAGGAAACCTGCATGCCTGAGAGTACTTCATAATGTTCTCGAAGGCATGTGAAGTCTGCCAATCCGCACTTGGCCAGCGTGGTGGACTAAGGCCTAATCCCTCCCATTCTGAGAGGAGACCCGCGCTCAACAGTCGGACAGTGAAAAGGTTGTGATGGTGATGATGATGACTAGAAAACTAAATAACTATTTCCATAATGTTACATTAGCTACCTATTAATATGAGAAATCGTGTGTCTGTGTGTGTTGGATATGTGTCTGTGTGTGTGGGCATGTGTCTGAGTGTGTGTGGGTATGTGTCTGTGTGTTTGGGCATGTGTCTCTGTGTGTGGGTATGTGTGTGTGTGAGCGCTTGAACTTGGCTTTAATCCACAGCCGTGGTACATTATTGATCGAAGGCCGTGGGTCTCGATTATCATTTATTTATCTATTGATGTTCCTTTATTTTCACAATAGAGTAATTTAACTCATAGGTAAGAGAAGCGTGGAACGTGTTGATAAAATAACTGTCAGTTTGAGGACAATGTATTACAATAGTGTTTGCTCAAACGACCATTACAGTATCTACCTATTTAGATATGTACATGTATGCCACAGATTATGTAATAGTCTTTATTTGACTATGAACTAAATCCTATTTTGTAGCAAATACCTGTGCAATTTATAAATCTTCTAAGTGTATTTCTGGTTTTTGAAACCATGTACGCCCATTGTCAGCTTTAGAGTGCAAGTTTAAAGCAAATTATTCAAGCTCTGTATCATGCAAGGAATGTGAACCTAAGCGCGTGCCGCCAAAAAAGAGAAATTCATAAATGGAGTTTTTTAAGTCTCTTACTTTTTTTCTGTGTCTATGACTGTAGGGGGTCGCCACAGGTTACACGTCTTTAGATGTGACCATCTTAGTCCTTAAGGGTAGCAACACATCTGTGACTGATGAGGAACGAGACCCTTACTAACAATTACTAAGTGGACTACTAATACCAACAGGATTAACTATCACAGTTCCCAGTCATCATACCCACTAACGAACTGACCAACTAGTCTCAGAGCTAACTGGACTAACCATCCCAGTCTTTTGAGTCGACAAAGTCACAGTTGTCATGGGCGGCAACAGATGGGTGGTGCTGCAAGCTCGTTGCTATTTTATATCGATTAAAAAAATCTTGGAAAGGTAATTTGTTTACGTACTCAAAAAGATTGAGAACCACTGCTCTAGATAAACCGATTACTATAATTACGAGTTACTATAATTTATAATAATAAATATCTTGGACATTCTCATCTCACACACGGCCATCGGACCCCAAAATAGGCGCGAGCCTGTGATATGGGTGTCAGAGACTGATATATACATAGATATTTTTAAATACATAATTAAATAGACAATATTAGCATCCAGACACAGAACAAATACAAGAGTTCGTCACACGAATATTTGTCCTGAGTGTAATTCGAACCCACAACACCTGGCACAACAGGCAGGGTCACTACTGATTGAGCCAACGGGCCCGTCCGTTGGCCAACTATGTGGGCTATCTTATCATCGTAGCGTATCAACGCTATTCTGATTGGGATGGCTTGTTACCTAGTTAAATTTATGTATTTACCTGTATATATTACTTGAATGTCCAGGTGATACGCATAGCACCCTGTACAGTCAAGGTCGTTTCGGTCAGTAAGCAAGTAAGCATGACGCAGTTACCCTAGGATTTACGTAATGATAGTTGCTTAGTAACTGACTACAATCAAACGCTCGATAGCATACATTTGATAATTTATTTTTTTACCTTTAGGCGTTGGATAACAAACGATGAATAATGATGACTACAAGCTAAGGCTACTTGTACAAGAAGAAACCAACTTGTTCGATATGTTCGGTAGATATTTGAGCTTATACAATGACATATATGTACCGTTCATAGCCCTATCGCTGGAGTTGGTCGTGTTTGATCGACTGCATCGACTGACTTAAGCAACGACGGATGCGGTCGGTTTGTTGATGGGTGACCACTAATGGCAAAATTTCATGTGCCGTTCCGTTACTACGCTTCGTGAACGTTAAGACGTCGATCCCGGATGCTTTCAACGGTAAAAACAATTGTTAGGCCTCGTTGAAGACCTTCGGGTGACTTGGGAACATTCGTCACTGGGTTGGGCACTATCCAATCCGCATTTGAGCAGCGTGGTGGAGTATGTAGACCAGTCGCAGCTATGTCTTTATGGACAGACCCGTGCCCAACAGTGGGACGTCTATGGCATCTATGAGTTGTAGCTATACAATCTAAAGCTTACATAATATGTTATCATGCATAAAACATGTACCTAAGTACACTAAATTGCAAAGAGCTGTCTAACCTATTTCGACTTGTTGCCGAATCGTACGAGATTTGAATACTGACAATACAAAATTACGATTCAAATCATCCCACACCAAAGCGTTTAGTATTAGTCATGCTTAACTTATCACCCTGTATAACTCTAGCAAGTGATACTGCCTTGATTACCATGGTAATATTGCTAAACGGACATAATAAAAAAGGGCAATGAATTCTAAACTACATAATTGGTAACTGGTAATGGAATTTCATAGTTAATGCGGAAAGAACACCATTTTAATCTAAGATTGAAAGGTACGTTTTCCAGGGTTAACAGGATGAATGGATAGAATTTCAATGAATCTTGATTTCTTCTCTAGCATTGGCTTCTTACTTCCAAAGTAAGGCTTTCAGGGCAAACCTACTATGCAACATGATTGCTGTAGATATTTTATATTATTATAGAGAGTGTATTTTGTATTCTATTATATAAAGACGATAGGTGCTCATGTTTCCGTGTCGGGTCGCGTAACATAGTATAAAGAAAAAACATTTGTTTGTAATGTTTTCATACAAAAACTACAAAACGAAAACGACTTATCACGCGAGTAAAGACAGTTTCCAATAATCTTAATATATATATTTCTTGAGTACGTGTGTATGACAGTGAAATCCTCCTAAACAGCTGGATGGATGATGATGAAATTTTTTGTGTGTATTCAAGGGGATTCAAGAATGGTTTAGATTCACAATTTGGTCCACTGGAAAATGTTTTTTAAACACTATTTTAGTAATTTCATTTTTAACCGTCGCTCATTGACGTGAATTTATCGGTCGTTACCTCAGTCATACGACATAACTTGATACACTTAAGAGTTCACATATTATATTACCTACATATAAGTTTTTAAATTCAATAAGAAAAATGACAAGAGTTCCGTAGGTAGTGGAAATGTTGAGTGCAAAGCAAATACATACTTTTAGGGTCCTACAAACAAATAATATAGTATATAGATAGGATATAATAGGATAGAACAAATTACGAATAACATAAGTAGCCGTACGATAAACCTCGAGAAACATCCATTTACATTTACTTTTGTTAGGTGCCTACCTACCAAACAGACGTAAACAAGATGAGGTTACAGACTCCACAGAATCCTTACATCGGCGTGACAATTTAATTTTAAGCTCTCAATTTGTTAAGCATTCCGTGCTATTGTTTTGTATCTGTTGTGTCCATTGTCCTTTGTTATGTTCATTTCTTTTGGTCTTTATCGTGTAATGATCGGCCCGTGGCCAATTCTCAATCGGAATTTTACACGTATGTATATTTAAACGTATTCCGATATTACTTATACTAGTACTTATATACATATATCAAGCGTAGTGCATGTTCTAAGCTCTAAGCTGTAGCTCGGGACCAGAATAGTGCTACGGTAGCTCCTGCCTGTAACTAAGAGGCGACTAAAAGGAGGCTTTTGGGGTTGCGGACGGCAAGAGTAAGAGTTCGATTATGATGATTGGATTAAAATAAATATACTACCTGCTTAGTTTTTTTAATTTACACGGAAAAAAGTAATCTGTGACTTCATAATTCAAATAACTACACAGATAAGTTACACAACAGTTGAGGTAATGTGACATTATAAAAAAACATCAAGTGAATTAAAACTAAATCAAAATATGTAGTTATAAAATAAATATGACATCCAAGCTTTCCCATGTGGCATACAGCCCAGAACACTGGCACGTTGCTGCGTACAGCTAAGCTAATAAATATATTATAATATGCACCTGTTTATAAATATCTTGTCCTGCAAATAAATAATTTTGAATATGATTTTGGATTCGAGCCATAGATTAATAATAATATTGTATACTGGCGATCCGAGCCGTCCATCAAGTGACCCGCGAAAGACGACGCTCTGTTTGCGGTTGCACAGCGTTCTGTAGGGTGAAAGAGTTGACAATTACGATAATACCGTATACGAGTGCATATAGCCGGTTTGGACACCGCTAGAGAGCACCAGCGTCTTCTAATAGATCCCTAAAGCGTCACCGAGTGGGTTTTATTGGGTGAAAGTCCCACATAACCTGGCGTCGCTCCCACGATGCCCGGGTACCTCTGAAAGGTTTCCCACTTGTTAAACAATGAAAAAAGTACCTAATGCCTATCATTACTTCATACTGAAAAGTATCATAGAAGTGTAATGCTATGTTTTGTGCAACAATATTATTTCCTTCCATAGTAAACAAAATAATTAAACCTTCAGCGCTACAAATAATTAGGTACAGTCATTACAGGCAGCACCATGTAAGTACATTTTATTTGAGTGAGCTTGTTTGAAATCTAGTTATCTACATAGTTAGACATGCTAGTACCATAGCTCTGTCCTCTAACAGTAGCAATTTAGTACCTACTTTGGTCGAATTTGTTAAATTATTGACTCATGTATCTGGTGTGTATCTGTAAATGATACCTCCTGTCATAAGTAGGGACGTTAACTTCAATTTTATATCGATGTCTATCCGTCGTAAAAGTAAGACTCACACCAAAGTACCTACTAAGTAGATACCTATCTATTATTGCTATTCTGGAATTATTATTCTCCTGAAATTTATGTTAGGTACTTACTTGCGGCCGGTCGGTTGATCATCTTTCGGTCGGTTTTACTACTGATTTAAATAATTTTATTAGGTGCTTAGGTACCTAGCCAGCCTACATGCTGTAAAATGGCTACTTTGCCTTTGATTGAGTAAATTAATTGTTACTATGTTTATTCAAATTTATTAATTGTATAATGCCAACATACCATTTCACGTTACCACCAAAAGAACAAAATATTTAAAGACACAGATTAAAAATATTTGTCTATCACGAAATCACTAGGTCAATGCCAGCCGTCAATTGCCATGAGTAAAAAATTAAAAAGCACACTTTTTAAATAAAGAACATGCACTTTCAGTTGGCGCGACCGTTCATCACTTCGGCGCGAATGTACTGTCAGTCGACCATATGGTGTTATTGGTGTTACATACAGCACGAGTGTTTATAAATTACTTTTAATGTATTTTTAACTTTATTAGTAAAGTTAGAAAGTTTATAATCGTTAAAATTATGTTTTCAGCACGCGAAACACGCGAGTTTAAACGTAGACCCGCTCACGTGTTTTTATTCCGGTTCAAATAGTATGGAGAGAGCTCTCGCGAACACGGGTCGACGCACTGCGGCAATCCATTCTAGTATGAACCAATAGCAGCCGAGCTATAACTCCACCGACAAATCCTGAGCTTTGGTAGAAAGTGTCTTGCACGCGAGTAGCGTCAACTTTTATTTTATTCATACAAATGCCCTAGAATGTTTCCGACTTGAATGTGGTCAAAATAAAAGAGTTAAGTCATCAAAAATTAAAGACTTTCAATTTCAAAAATACAGTTTAGAGCTAAAATACCTAACTTCTCTGTGTTCGAGTTTCCTCTTAGAAAAATAAAGGGTTTAGTTAGACAGAGGTAACTGGATCAGCTCTCACCTCAGCTCAGCTTCACCCTCACATGAGTCATTGCCTACTCAATGACTAAAGGGTCATAACCTCTACGATGCTGTTGGAATTGGTGGTGTGGAACAGTACAACCATTTCGATATCCCACAGTTGGGCATGGGTCTCGTCACGCAATGGAGAGGCGATCCAGCATTTTGTTAAGAAGGACAAACCAGGAACGAACAAAAATAATCAATTAAAAATCGAACGATTATTACGATTATTTCACAGGATCCGTGCAATTCTCCAGGCCGTATACATACATCTATGCAAAATATCACATTGATCAATTTTTCTGTTGAGGAGGAGAAGAAGGACAATACAACAAACACACTTTCCCATTTATATATTAGTAAGGATTATCTGGCATGCAGGTTTTCTCACGATCTTTTCCTACACCGTTACAGTTGGTGACATTTAACTTTTCTAAGTTTATTGCAGGCAGCTTAAATTTGAAGCCAGACTCCTAGAGTGAAAAGCGTGTTCGATAGCCACTGGGCTGTCACCACCTCCTTTATCTGTTCTGTGGTCACCGCCCTGCCCTGTACGTCATCCACCAAACGCTCTATTCACATCACAACAGACCATATATTTAATAAACCTTAAAAAATATAAAATAATAACTAATACATATTATTAAAAGGAGTCCCCTTAGGCAAGGTTCCGAAGATACTGGCAGCGTTCCCCTTTGAATAGCTAGGCTAATTCTTTGTCCGAGGTAGCTGCCAGCTCTTCGGTCTCCTGTGATGTCGACTAACCTTTTTGCTATTTCATAGGACCCCACGGACCAAGGGTCTCGACACCGAATGGAATGTAATTACATATTTCTTCTCTATAATACTTATATCCACGCACAAACAGAGACGACTATAAACTACATGTTCTAACCAGTGATAGTAAATCAATTAAAATACACCTAAAGAAATAAAACTTTTGTCAGATTTTAAGTATTAAAACTGTTTTAATATACTTACTCTGCTTTTGTACTCCGTAAGCACTTTTGAGCGAACAATAAAATTACATATATATCAATAAGTGAGCGACTGTACAGTTAACTGGGCAGATAATCGAGCTCAACTAGAGTACGCGAGACCAATCAACAAAGTGGCTTCAATTAAACCGAAATAAGAAAGCGTTGTGAGAACACTTGCTTTGTTAAACACCATTTAAAAGGTAGGTAAATATAGGCTTGAAATTGCATTGCTAGTTAAATTTTGATAGTAGATGGATCTTTATTATTTCCCCTAAAGAATTAACAATAATTCACTCACTGAGAAATCAATAACAATTACAAACTTAAATAATAGCAGGCGTATGAAAATAAACGAACATTCGATGCTATATCGGATAAGGTCACGTCAAAGGAAAGTGTGTTCGACGTGCAACTGCGTGCTTCTTTGCTATCTGAATCAAAAACACTTCATGCACGAATGCCACCAGCTTCTAAAAATACTTGGCTAACTCACCGGAATTAATTCAATGTAATTAGCGACGGAAATAAAACAAATATCGCACCTAAAGAGACTTCAGACAATGCCGACAGAGACATGCTGCGACGGTGACGAATCAATATTCCAAAGATACGACGTGATTAGAAGCTTCACGGTGTACTAATTAAGCTTTATTGTAATTGCATACGCCAAAGGTAATATAAGAAAACAGAACGTCCATCCCTAAATATTTACTTTATTTTCCAGACAACATTGTCCAACTCAAATCTTTTGACGTTAGAGGATCGAGTATGATACTGAATTTATTTCTTTTCTGATAGTTAATTGTATCTGGCGTTACTTTGCGGAACTCCATTATTACAAAACAAGAATTAATCTACTTTGCAACAATCCGCGAACAAAAACGTATGGTGATGTATGTATACTTTTTTTGTACTGCTACGTGCATGAAAGTATACATACATCACCATACGTTTTTGTTCGCGGATTGTTGCAAAGTAGATTAATTCTTGTTTTGTATTTCTTTTCTGGTAAGTAAGATCACTTTAACCATCACCAAGGGCTGACTGGTGGAAAATGCCGCCCGGCATTAAGTACGCCCTTTGTACATGTGTACAAGAAGCTTAAATAAATAAATAAATAAATCACTAGAGCATACGGACGGAAGTTAAGCTCTGAACAAAATCCGGAGGCTGTCAGTGCAATGGACGGTTGGCCACCAATTAAGGCTTATGTTGACATGCTCGCCCCGACTTTATGTACCAATGACATTACGAAGTTATGTCTACTTATATCGGACATAACAGTGAAGTGAAGTGAATATCGTAAAGAAACCCGCGTTCCACGGCCCAGCCTCTTCCATACCGAGAGGAAACCCAACAGTGGGGCTAAGAAAAGGTTGTGGTGTGGTTGTGGTAGCTTTACCTTACCTTGTCGAATCGGTAGATATTACGCGGCAATATCTCCCTGGTGCGACATTGCGTTCACGATATCACAGACACTCACGTTTGTATTAATTTCCTTTGCATTTAGACAGCTAAACCAAAAGCATTTGATGTAACCTACCCGTGGTATTTTCGTAGGATATTTTAGTTCACGTGGCTAATCGAGTTTGGCTTTGAGAAAGACTGCTATGATGAACCGTTGTAAACGGGGATTAGGCTTTCATCATGAAGACATTTGCTTGAGTTTCCTCAAAAACACAGCATAACGATAACGATTTACCATGTAATCTAGCGACAGCATAATATGTCAATTCCATACATATTAGGTATTATTTTCTAACTTCGTTATCGTTTATAAATTGTTACTCTGACTAAGCCCCCAGGTGCTATTATCGTGCAGGTATGGTACCTGCAAATGGTAAATCCAGTGCTGTTCCTATTTTGGGGTAACTTCTTATTTAATGTGACAATGCAAATAACGTATCTAGATACCTAGAGATACCTAGAGGTATGTTATGAAAGAGACATTCTGTATAGAACTGTATTCTGTGGCGGAGTCATGGGGAGATCAATCAATTGTTCGGCGACTTTACACGTTGGAACAAATGGGAATACTGACAATTGGTGTTTTAACTAGTCATTAATAATTGATTTAAACTAGATGAAATTACACACGGGGGCTTTCACAGCTCAGTGGTTAACACTATGACATTGACACGCTCTAGAGACTTTTGTAAGTTAATTTATACATTGAATGTCAGATTCTGTAACAGTGAGGGACAATTTAAGTAACCTCGAAGCATTGTTAAAAATAATGTCTTTATTTATTAGATATGTTTTAACTAGGTACTTAAAAAAAATTAATTTCCCGCCACGAAGCGAAGCATCCAAGGTGCTTTTAAGCATTCTGTGCTTAAAGTAAAATAATAGTTTAGTAGAGATGAACTACGATAACATGGCGCGCCCCTCCAAAATTCAAAACAAAGGAATTTAAAAAGATTCACAAACTAATAACGAGTAGGTAATGATTGCACAATAACTATGAATAAATTTTATTGTGTCCAAATATTGAATGTTACCTGATATAATAATATACGTAATACGTAACAACCGAACGACTGCCGCTAAATTATGGTAGAGGACATGTTGAGTCTGCAAATCCCCACTTGGTTTGGTAGTGTATATCCACCTTTACCACTCTCATTCTAAAGAGAGAGAGGCCCAGTGATAAAGAAGGATGGCTTTGGGAAAGTCTAAGAACCCGCGGTTGCCCCTTTAGAACCTAAAAGGTGAAGCCTAATAATAAGCTGTCTACTTATTACTAACTAGTGGTCCGCCCCGGCTTCGCACGGGTATTTTATATAAAAATCAAAATTATAATACACACACATAAACCCTATTTGCATCAGGTTACTAAAAAAATAAAAATTTAACACGACTATATTTTACATATATAGATTATAACAATAGTTTCGTTTACGCCTAGTAATATTATATAGCCTTTGTCACTCAGTGAAGATGCAGCTTTCTAATGGTGAAAGAATTATTGAAATCGGTCCCTGCTGGAAACCGGTCCATTCAAGATTTGGCAGCGCACGCCAGAATAGCTCGCAGATGGTAGATTTTTTCCTACTTACTTGACACTTATCGTCATATTTTGGACAATTCACACAATATCTTTATAAATTTTAGCCTGTGTGTTATTCTGATGTATAAGCTATATTATTGTAAAGTTTCATTAAAATCCATTCAGTACTTTTTACGTGAAAAAGTAACACACATCCATCCATACACATACATACTTACAAACTTTCCCCTTTATAATATTAGTAGGATAGGATTAGTAAGGATTATACCTTATCAACAGCCTAAAATTTAAGTTTTATGCTTCTAGTTCTGAAAATGACAATACTTTCATACAACCTTTCATCTCCCTTTTCAACCCATTACAACACTTTTTTCCAATTAAAAAGTGTCTATGTCCTTTGTCAGGCTCTAGACTGTGTACCAAATTTCATTTAAATCGGTTCAGTAGTTTTGGCGTGAAAGCGAAACAGACAGACAGACAGACACTTCAAAACCAAACGTCCAATTTTAATCATTCAAAGACCAAATATTATCTACATAAACTGTAAATGTAGTCCAAAAAAAATTCAAGATAAAAAAATGGTTGTTGTGCCTCACTCGACATAGATAGGTATAGTGTGTCGCGGACTTTTTTATAGATATTTATAAGATCTATAATTAATTAGAACATTTGATGGTTCTATCTTTTATAGTTTAGGCAGCGTACGCAAAATAAGTAACTTTTCTGGTTGATTTTTTACACCTTGTGTCCGAAAAACCCAAATATCTTACGGAACCCTATTTTTTTCCAAAATAAAATTTAGCCTATGTCACCCGGGGATAGTGTAGCTTTCCAACAGTGAAAGAATTTTTCAAATCGGTTCAGTAGTTTTGAAGCCTATTCGATGCAAACAAACAAACAAACAAACAATCAAATCTTTCCTCTTTATAATATTAGTATAGATATAGATATAGATGACGGGCCCGTTGGCGCAATCGGTAGTGACCCTGTCTGTTGCGCCAGGGGTCGTGGGTTCGAATCCCACTCAGGACAAATATTCGTGTGACGAACACTTGTATTTGTTCTGTGTCTGGACGTTAATATTATCTATTTAAGTATGTATTTAAAAAAATCTATGTATGTATATCAGTCTCTGACACCCATAACACAGGCTCGCGCCTACTTTGGGGTCAGATGGCCGTGTGTGAAAGAAAAAAAAATTTATTCCAAAGCTTTGCCAAAGGTTATCTCAGTTATAAACATTTTTTGTTGTTTCATCTTTCTTTATATCATTGATGATGTCAGAACTAATCTGAAGTCAACGTTTAATACAGTTGACTACTACTATACTATACCTAACATTACTATAGTTTTTTTATCAACCTAAATCAGGTAAAATTATGAATGAATGTACGGTTTCAATGGTTTTTCCTTATTTACATTCTCCATACATTCATTAAATACCGGAGGTGCTAAATCTGGATACAAACAGAAACTTAACGATTGCAATTGAAAAAAGAAATTTCCTTAAGGAAATTCTTTTGCCGAAGTGAAATGGCGATGTCATACCAAACAAATACAAAAGTGGCAGATACGTGAAACAAGATCAAGATTCTAGATAAGAATAATGAGTATACAAGTAATCGTGTTCTTTTGATAGAGTAAGTACATAACAATATTGCATAAGGCTTAAGCATTAGTACGATTAGTGGATAAATGTGAGGACGGTTTTAAGATGTAGGGTTAAGAGGTGGTCTGAATGAATGAAGGGTAGAGATACACAAATAACGTTATCCATAGCAAGATTATTATTATTATTATTTGGAGTTATTGGCTCGAGCTTATTCAGCTCCGGGCGCTTCGACCATAACTGATCGTTTGTGCCCATAGCCAGTTAAAGTTCACCATCTAGTCCTGCTTCTTTGAGGAAAGCTAGGACTTTGGCGATGGTGATGGATTTAATTTCATCTGGATGCAATTCGTGCGCTCCTAGATGAATGCTCCTCAGGCGCCCAAGAGCACCGCATTGTGTGATGAGGTGCTTTGGACTCTCTAGGTCCTCCAGGCAGTACCTGCAAACTTCAGAGGCACTAAGTCCTAGCAAGGACATATGCCTTCCCAGTTTGCAGTGACCTGTGAGTGCTCTAGTTATAATTCTAATATTGGGTCTGCTGAGTTTTAGTAGCTCATCAGATAATTTCCTGTCATAGCCTCTAATCAGAGCTTTGGAGTGAGATTGGCCGGGCTCTTTAACCCATGATTCAAGAGCTTCCTCTCTGCACTGTTTTAGAAGCTTTTGACGGATCGTACTTTTTGGAATACCACAAAAAGGCTCCGGACCTATGAGGGTGCCTTTAGCACCTCTACGTGCGAGATTGTCAGCTTTGTCATTGCCGACAATGTCTGAATGCCCCGGAACCCACTTTAGAACGACTTTGTTCCTAGATCCAAGTACATTTAGCCGTTCTATACAGTTCTTGACAAGCCTTGATTCGATGCTAAACGAACTCAAGGCCAAAAGAGCCGCTTGACTATCCGAGTGGATAAAAATATTTTGATTTGCGTAGTTTCTTTTGATAATAGTCTCTACGCAAAGGATTATGGCGTAGACCTCGGCTTGAAATATGGTTGCGTATCTCCCCAGGTGGGCATACACTGCCGCTTTCGGTCGCTCACCATAGACGCCAGATCCAACGTCAGGCCCCATTTTGGAACCATCAGTATACCAAACGAGATCACTATCCCTATAGGACATATGGCCTTCTTGCCATTGTTCCCTGGTAGGGAATTCTACGCGATAGTGTTTGGTAAAATTGTGTTCTGCAATCATAACGTCAGAAATCATACAGAACGTCTTCTCCCTTTCTGTTAGTTCAATTAAGGTCCTAAACGATTGGGAGCGCCATGGTTTCTTCCTACCCAAACCGATCCTAATAATGCTGGCCTTCACTTGGCTGCGTATGAATATAGGCAGCGGTGGAAGGCCGAGAAGAGCATTCAAGGCGGCTCCGGGAGACGAAACCATAGCTCCTGTTGCAATCATGCATGCCGTCCTTTGAACGGCATTAAGTTTATCAACCGTAGTCTTTTGATCTGTCTTCTTCCACCATGTAATACAGGCATAACATACTATGGGCCTGATGATTGCGGTAAAGAGCCAGATCATGGCCTTGGGGCTTATCCCCCAACGGACCCCTACGAGTCGGCAACATAGACCCATTGCCATTTTGGCCTTGTGTACTATGTGGTCGATATGGGAGTTCCATGTCAATTTTTGGTCGATTATGACGCCCAAGTATTTGACTTCTTTGGAAATGGGTATAGTAATGCCATTCACTTTGGGAGGCATAAGCTTATCAAGCTGTCTCCTTTTAGTAAATGGTACTATTATAGTTTTGTCCGGGTTTACTGATAGTTGGTTTTCAGTACACCATTTGAGGACAACATTTAATGCTGTTTGGAGTCTCGATGATATCGTCCTTTGGCAGAATCCTCGAACGATGATAACCAGGTCATCGGCGTAACCCAGTACCTCGAAGAGGTTCTTGCTGAGGCGCTCCAGCAAAAGGTCCATCGTTAGCGACCACAGGAGGGGAGAGAGAACCCCACCCTGTGGGCACCCTCTGGTGGTTTTGATTTCACGAGTTATATCGTGAAGAGTTATCTTGATAACCCTTGTAGAGAGCATGCATTGAATCCATTTGATAGTCGTTTTATCGACTTTCTTTGCCTCCAGTCCTCGTGTAATCGAGGACGTTTGAGTGTTGTCAAAGGCTCCCTCAATGTCTAGAAAAGCACATAGGGCAATCTGCTGGTCTTCGATGGTCTTCTCTACCGCATCCACCAATTCGGCTAGTGCGGTTTCAGTAGACCTTCCTTCCATAGCAAGATGCAATACTGATATGTATGTACTGTGCAGCGCACGCGCCGCTTCGGTCAGCGGCGTAATGACCTTTTAACCGCCAGTAATAAACTACTGCTTACGCGAGATACCCGTGTTTCATTTAGTCGTCTCGTTACCGTACCCACCCGTTATTAGATATCTCACTGGCGACGAGGATGGGATAATTCTTGTAATATCATGACTAATTACATTGGGCATTTGAATGTCTTTGATTACAATGTACAAGAGTGGGAGATATTCAAAAGCAAGCTGCTACAATTTATTAAACTTAATAAAGTGTCAGTAGAAACAAAAGCCGCGCTTCTATTAACTCATCTATCAGACGAAAGTTATCGCCTAGTTAAAAATTTAGTGCATCCCAAGGAAGTCGAGACAGTCGATTTCGATGGATTGGTGAAGAGCTTAGATGACCACTTCACACCGAAGAGGTGCACATTCGCCGATAGGGCGAAATTCTACGAGGCGACACGCGAGGTCGGCGAGAGCGGCGGTCCGCTCCTCGACCGACTCTTGCCCGCTCTCTGGTTCCTCCCGCGACCGCCTCCCTTCGCTCTCAGCCCGGTCCGCGGCCCCCGCGACCACCGACGCGTCCCCCGCGACCACCGACGCCGCCCCCGGCGACACCGTCTCTGCGCTTCCTTCTTCCGTTACATCAACCCGCGCCGGCGACAGAGGCGGCGTCGCCTGCGGCGGCAGCGCCGGCGACAATCCCGGGGCTGTCGCGTGAGGAACCCGTTTACATAATTCGCCCTCTAGCGTTTGCATCGCGCTCGCTCACGGCCAGCGAACGAAACTACAGCCAAATACAAAAGGAGGCCACGGCAATTATATTTGGTGTGAAACGTTTCCACCAATATTTATATGGGCGGCAGGATCCGTTTATCTTGAAAACAGACCACAGACCCTTATTGTCTATATTTGGAAAAAAAGTAGGCATATCGGTTATGGCAGCATCACGGTTACAGCGGTATGCTATTATACTGTCGGCGTATAATTATGAAGTTCAGTATATAAGTAGCTCTAATAACGTCGTTGCAGATTATTTTTCTCGCGCGCCCGCACCCGAATCTAACAACTGCGGGGAGGACGATATATCATTTTTAAAATTTTTGGATGCCAGTGTAGCACCTGTAACGTTTGATTTATTGAGAAAAGCCACAAAGGAGGATAAGGTTTTGCAAACGGTCATTAAGTATATGAACTATGGGTGGCCGCGGAAAATTAATTGTCCTTCCATTCGACCCTACTTTTATTGTAAAACGGACTTGGAACTAGATGACGGATGCCTTTTTCGCGGTCATCGAATAGTCATTCCCACCGTTTATAGAAGTCAAATGTTACAGGAGTTGCACACTGGGCATCTCGGTATCGTCAAAACAAAATCGATCGCGCGAAGTAAACTGTGGTGGCCGCGGATAGATGGCGACATCGAGCGGTGGGTCAGCGCTTGCGCCGCGTGCGTGGCCGCGCGCCCCGCGCCCCCGCGCGCGCCCTCGCCCTGGCCGCGCGCGCCCGCCGCCTGGCATAGGATACACATTGACTACATGCAAATTGATAATAAAATTTATTTGGTTGTTATCGATGCGTTCAGCAAATGGTTGGAATGTTTGCATATGCATAGCGGTACCTCTACTCGGGCACTTATATCTAAACTTAAGGAGTTATTCTCGAGATTCGGTATACCAAATGTAATTGTATCTGACAACGATGTTAAAATTAATTCGACAGAATTTAACACCTTTTGTAGTATGAACGGTGTTCGATACGTTACGTCGCCGATTTATCATCCGGAGAGTAACGGCCAGGCGGAGAACTCAGTAAGAACATGTAAAAAAATGATAAAATGCATTCTTAATGATAGCAAGCCTTCAGGTAATTTCAGTGAGAAGTTACTAGGGTTTCTTTTTGAATATCGTAATACACCACACTGTTCTACATGAGTTTCACCAGCCAAACTTATGATAGGCCGTAATTTGAGATCGAGATTAGATCTCATTCTACCTCAAGCCGGACCAGGTGGTCAGACTAAAATTGGGGTACCGACTGGTAAAAATCCTAGAACATTTAATATAGGTGACAAGGTTTGGTTAAAATGGTTTACAGCAAGAAAGCAATATTGGGTTTTAGGTTATATTCAAGATGTAGTAGGAAATCGCATGTTTGAAATATTTGTTTACGAACATAATCTAACATGTAAACGTCACGTTGACCAAATATTTAAGTATACAAATTTAGACAAGGATATTGAGAATGCTGAGGACGAATTATGTAAACGGGTTCCTCACGCGACAGCCCCGGGATTGTCGCCGGCGCTGCCGCCGCAGGCGACGCCGCCTCTGTCGCCGGCGCGGGTTGATGTAACGGAAGAAGGAAGCGCAGAGACGGTGTCGCCGGGGGCGGCGTCGGTGGTCGCGGGGGACGCGTCGGTGGTCGCGGGGGCCGCGGACCGGGCTGAGAGCGAAGGGAGGCGGTCGCGGGAGGAACCAGAGAGCGGGCAAGAGTCGGTCGAGGAGCGGACGGCGCAGTCGGACGCGGCGCTCCAAAATCAGTCACCCGCTGCCGCGCCCGCTGAGCCGACCCCGCCTCGACGGGCCTTAAGACCCAGAAAAAGTGTAAATTACAGAATTTAAAGTCAATGTAAAATTGTCACCAGGTGTCAAAAATTAGGAAGGGAGGAGTGATATGTATGTACTGTGCAGCGCACGCGCCGCTTCGGTCAGCGGCGTAATGACCTTTTAACCGCCAGTAATAAACTACTGCTTACGCGAGATACCCGTGTTTCATTTAGTCGTCTCGTTACCGTACCCACCCGTTATTAGATATCTCAAATACATACTAAAGAATACATATTATTATGACCATATACAAATAATTTGGTAGGTAGAACGAGTAAATTAGAACGTTATGTTTATAAGCATAACAAAGTCTTCTAAATAATAAATCGCCTACAAAACAATACAGTACAAAAGTAAAATCAAAATAAGCATACGTTGCTGTCAGACTTTCGTTGATCGTTTTAAAAGTAGGTACTACTTGTGCAATAAATTCATCGGGAACTTTGAAATTGTGTGCATAAGTATTGCCAGTGTAAAAACTATTACTTTGGTATTATTAGTCATGAGAAGATAAATATTATAGGTATGATATGATAAGATTTTCTAGATATCGTAGCTCTATTTTTGAATCGCTCGTCTATTGACGAGCGAAATCTTACGTGTATATTTTTGAGTCACTAGAATGCAACGACTGATGTTACACACTCGACTGGCGAGCCAAGCATTAGACGAAATAGTACGGCAATATTTCTATTTAACGTTAATGAGTCGCAGTCGAGCGATTAAGTCACGCGAGCGATTCAAAAATAGACCTAAACTTGATTGGGGGGAACTGAAAGAAAATCAGGCGTAGTAAGATAATAATATGGGCCAACAAACATACGTGAAAATAACTGATATCGAAAACCCGAACGCACAACAAAAGTAAACAAACTGATTCAACATAAAGAATATAAACCAAATATTCAACATAAATAAAAATCTCTCTTATACAGGGGACATATTTATTATGCAGGGATTCGTGACCAGAAGATTTGGAGACAGCAGTCGTCTGAGCAAAGTCGCCTCC
Source organism: Carterocephalus palaemon (assembly GCA_944567765.1). Classification (NCBI taxonomy): domain Eukaryota; kingdom Metazoa; phylum Arthropoda; class Insecta; order Lepidoptera; family Hesperiidae; genus Carterocephalus; species Carterocephalus palaemon. The sequence goes on from OX155641.1 coordinate 2,534,655, forward strand.
ATAATAACTTGCCACAATTGTCGGATATGAATTATCCCTCTAACCATTAGATATTACTCTGTGCTATTCCTATAGGCCTGCCCAATGATGTTATCGTCGCGCATCGTTACGAGAAGCCCCAAGGCAGTCACATGATATCTATACTAATATTATAATAAAGAGGAAAGATTTGTTTGTAATGTTTTCACACAAAAACTACTGGACCGATTTCAAAAATTCTTTCACCATTAGAAAACTGCATCTTTACTTAAATCTTTACTTAGTGACATAGGCTATTATAATATTGAAGCTATTGAATTTATTGAAGCTGCGGGCGTCCTAGTAGAAAATATATCTTCTGACCTATGCTGCTTTGAACGCTGGAAGGTTGCAATCCAGTTGCAACCAATTATAATAATAATAAATTGAGTATGTAGAAGCATAAATATTCTAGAAGTTGCTCAATGCAGTTGGTTTAAAAACACTGGGGTTTGATAAAACGCTTCATCTCGAGACGTACTACGGCGCAGTTCAAACAAAACTAGTAAATAATCCGGACACTGCAAAACTAACTTTTACTGGTTGAACGGAATGATAAGGCGAAACATTTTTTTTATCTTGATTACGTAATTTATGTATTGGTTGGTGGTACATCTGTTCATTCGGCAACGAGAATGTATATAAAGAGGACGTGTGAGGGGATAATTAAGACAAATATTTTTAAACCGAATAAAAAATGTCACCTAAGGAAGAGTTCCCCGCGATGGAGGTTAGAGTGTAAACTATAACTTCGGAGTGTTACGAAACAGTGAGCATAGAAGTAGCATGCTATTGGCTATAATCAAATTGATAATCAAAGTGATTTCAAATAAAGAATGTTCACATATCGTGTAGTAAACGACCCCCTTTTTTGTCCCACTGATGGGCACGGATAGCACTTAGTCCACGCTGACCAAGTGCGGATTGATCACATGCCTTCGAGAACATTATGGAGAACTCTCAAGCATGCAGGTTTCCTCGCGATGTTTCCTTCACCGTTACAGCAGGTGCATTATTTCTTAAATCGCACGCAACTTGAAAATTCATTGGTGAGTTCCACTTGGATTTTAACCCTTACCGGACAGCACAAATGTCTTTCCATAAATGATATGCGATTAAGGAATTATACAGGAATGTAATCAAATATGGAATAGTACCCCTAATATGTAATTTTGTCTTAATTTCTACCGCAATACAGGTTAAATGCCGTATTTGGGGTACTATTCCATATTTGGTTCGCTGCGACCCATAGACGTCCCACTGCTGGGCACGGGTCTCCCCCACAGACACTGCTGTGGGAGGTCTAGAGCATACTCCACCACGCTGCTCCAATGCGGATTGATGGAGGGGTTAGTGGCCAACCCAGTGTCGAATTTTCTCAAGCCACCCGAAGGTCTTCGACAAGGCTTAACGACTGTTTCCACCATTGAAAACAACCGGCACCGACAGCTTTACGTGCCCTCCGAAGCACGGTACGGTATATTTGGTTACTTTCCCCTATATGTGACATGCTGTAACGGTGAAGAAGAACATAATTAAGAAACCTGTACACCTGAGAGTTCTCGAAGACATGCGATTTCGGCCATGGTAGACCATGGTCTTATCCCTCCCATTCTGAGAGGAGACCCGTGTCCAACATTGGGATATTGAGAGGGATGTGTAGGAAATCATGCAAACGAACTGATGGTAAATGGGCGCCCATGGAGACGGACAATACCATGAAGAGTTTTTCAGAAGAGATGAGGCCCTTCAGTTGAAAGCTCTGCACTGTTTTCAAGTTTGTGAGAAGAATATCTAAAAGCAAAAAACATCCATTATGTTGACATTAATTTGGCCTTACTTATCTTAAACGAGAAAGACTATCAAATATTGTACTTGTGAAAGCACTTAAATTACTTAACGCGAATAGGTATCTATTTAAAACGCGAAATTATTGAGTGATGTCATTCCTTCAACTAGAGTACCTACCTTCGTGTTGTTTGATTCCTTCGAACGCCAATGCTTCGAGAAGTCAGTGATACTGGGCTTTTGACGCTTGGACACAAAGTCAACAAACGAACCGTGCCCTTGACTCGTTGGACATTTTTATTTGATTTGTGGGCTGACACAGTATAAATAAAACAATCGTACTAATTAGTGATTACTTAGAATTACCAGCGTAGCGTCCATAGCCCAATGGCTCGCGTCAATTCAATGTGATCGAAAGAGTTAAGCAACGACGGGCGCGGTCGGATTGTGGATGGGTGACCGCATGTGGCAAAATTTAATGGACGCTACCGTGCTTTGGAGGGCACGTAAAGCGGTGGTGGCTTGAGAACATTCGACACTGGGTTGGCCACTAACCCCTCCACCAATCCGCATTGGAGCAGCGTGGTGGAGTATGCTCTAGACCTGCTAAGCTCCGTCTGTGGGGAAGACCCGTGCCCAGCAGTGGGACGGACTTAGAATTACCATTACTATTAGGTATTCTGTAACCGAGGTCTGCATCGCCGCTCTCAACTAAACTCTGTCCCTTTCCAGCACATAGCAGCGAGAGAGAAGCTAAACTCAAGCGCCGAGGACAATGACCCGCTGGAAGCGGTGCTGCACCACGTGGGGGAGATGGGCCGCTACCAGTGGTTCCTGTTCTGGCTGACGCTGCCGTTTGCGTTCTTCTTCGCGTTCGTCTACTTCGGCCAGATGTTCATCGCTGCGACGCCGCAGAACCACTGGTGCAGCGTGCCTGAGCTTAGTCATTTGGAGCCGGCGTTGCGGTAAGGATGGTGTTTTTTAATCTTCAACGTTTACCTCCCATTAACTATTAATGGGAGTTTGACTGTGGCTCATAGGTTTCATTTCAGCATGTAAAGTATTTATTTTCTTAGTTTAAAAAACACTACATACCCAATCATTCGAAACAATCAATTTATCTACCTACCTACTACCTACTGATGAAGTTTAAAGTGTAGTGAAGTACAATAATTAAACCGTAAAAAATTTGTTTAAAAAAAAAGCTTTTTAAGTATGACTTTTATTTTATTTTCGTGCATTGTCATCGGAACCAAATATGTGTGCCAAATTTCAGCTCGATTGCTTCAATGGAAGTGGTTGAAATATTGATTGCAAGATTCCAGGACATAGATACATACGAGTGAAGTTAAATAAAAGCTTTTAATAAAAATGCTCCAGAGAAGATTTGTGTACGAATTACAAGCCATAACGAGCATCAATTTTTTTTAGTTATTCCGAAGAACTTCGGTTACTGACACATATCTAAGCAACCAGGAAGCCCAACATAACGTGTCCTCCGAAGCACAGAAACTCCAATGAATTACAACTTTCGGTCGCTCATCTATTGATCGTCTAACGTCGTTTATTCGTCATTCGTCATTCTAAGCATTTTCTTACAATTTCCAGTCGGAATTTGACAGCTCCGAAGATAGGAGATGACTGGGACAAATGCTCAATGTTTGTGGCCAACTGGAGCGAAGTCCTGCAGACCCTGACTCCTCCGGATCCCACCACGCCGACGGTGCCGTGTCAGCATCAGCACGGCACCGTCGGCGTGGTGGGATCCGGAGCGTCAGCCAGAACAGGAACCACTGGTAGCGGCCCATCTTCCCCACGTGGTGCAGCACCGCTTCCAGCGGGTCATTGTCCTCGGCGCTTGAGTTTAGCTTCTCTCTCGCTGCTATGTGCTGGAAAGGGACAGAGTTTAGTTGAGAGCGGCGATGCAGACCTCGGTTACAGAATACCTAATAGTAATGGTAATTCTAAGTCCGTCCCACTGCTGGGCACGGGTCTTCCCCACAGACGGAGCTTAGCAGGTCTAGAGCATACTCCACCACGCTGCTCCAATGCGGATTGGTGGAGGGGTTAGTGGCCAACCCAGTGTCGAATGTTCTCAAGCCACCACCGCTTTACGTGCCCTCCAAAGCACGGTAGCGTCCATTAAATTTTGCCACATGCGGTCACCCATCCACAATCCGACCGCGCCCGTCGTTGCTTAACTCTTTCGATCACATTGAATTGACGCGAGCCATATCTAAGCAACCAGGAAGCCCAACATAACGTGTCCTCCGAAGCACAGAAACTCCAATGAATTACAACTTTCGGTCGCTCATCTATTGATCGTCTAACGTCGTTTATTCGTCATTCGTCATTCTAAGCATTTTCTTACAATTTCCAGTCGGAATTTGACAGCTCCGAAGATAGGAGATGACTGGGACAAATGCTCAATGTTTGTGGCCAACTGGAGCGAAGTCCTGCAGACCCTGACTCCTCCGGATCCCACCACGCCGACGGTGCCGTGTCAGCATCAGCACGGCTGGGACTTCGAGCTGACTGACATACCCTACGATACCGTTATCAGTGAGGTATGACACGAATGTTCTACAGATTACATTGATTAACGAATCTGTGCGTAAATGGTATCGATTGCCGGGCTCGGTTCATATCTGAGGCAGATATTTATTTTGTAGATAAAATATTTGTGTGAAACGATTATTAGACCCTTAGATATTAACGATATGATGAAATGAACATCCGTCCATCCAGTGACCCCGGGAAAAACAACGTTGTGTGTGGCTGCACAACCGACATCTTTGTCGTCCGACACGAGCCTGTCATGGACACAGCGCTGAGCTGGAGGGCACCGGTGCGTTCTGTAAGAGATCCCGGAGCCCTCCACCACAAGCGCCGAGGAAGGCCACCGAGGGGGTTTTAGTTGGTGGAAATCCCACATAACCCGGCGTCGCTCCCACGCTGTCCTTTAAAAGGTTTCCCACTCGTAAAACAAAAAGGCCTAGGATAATATGATGATTATGAATTGTGAATATAAGGTACAAATCCGATGAATACTACGCTGCACATATACTTACATATGATTTATTTTATATATTAACTGATAGTAAAAGTAAAAGATGAGATTCTTATTGCAACTTCTCCAACAGCGCGGATGGGTCTGCCAGCACTCGGGGCGCGGCCCCCTGGCGCAAGCAATCTTCTTCGTTGGCTCCCTCGTTGGAGGCATCTTCGTGGGCTGGCTTGCTGACACCTACGGACGAGTGACTGCTTTGCTCGGTAATATCATTATTATCATCACCATCATTATTCAACACCATAACGTAACAATAATAATGCATGCAAAAAGTCAAACATATTAAGTTCTAGGTACGTAGTAAGCAAACGAATCAAGGTGTTGTAGTCTAAGCGAAAACCTCAGCTTCTGTTGCAGCGGTTAAGCTGATTTTCAGCACTGATTTTCAGTGTGATCGTTATCTCGCATAGTTCGGACGATGGTGAACTGTGAACTAAATACATACAATAAAGCAGATAAGATAATACGACGCGGGAATAATTCCACAGTTGGACATAAGCTTCCCTTAATCCCTTTTCCTCGTCATCATCATCCTACGCTAATCCGATTTTTTATGAATATATGATACCAAACGAGCATGCGGCACCACGCATGCGCACCTCGATGTCAACAAACCTTGAACAAAATGATGTTCTACATCGATCAGATTAAGATGCAAGGATTAAGATAATTCAAAGTGAACATATTCTGAGTACTTGGATTTAATAGTTGGCCTACAATTTTTATACATTTTCTCATACGCCTGCGTCCTGAGGTCTGCTCTTACCTAAACCAGGCAATTTTTAATCGTTTAAATTCAAATGTAACATTCACGCTTTCTCTGGCTCAGTTTGCTTGTAGAATTACATTATTTTAAGTTAGTTTCTCCTCCATCCATTCATTCATCCTTTTGAGGTCCACTGCTGGACCTCTCCTAAACGAGGGTAACGGCGGGGCCAGGGGCTATAATCACCGGCAGAGATCCGGCTACCAACAGCAGAAACTAACACTGCACCCTGGCCACCTATTCTAGTTCCTCTTAATCATCATCAAATAACAATAAAATGTTTAATAATAACTACGTTCCATGACCAGCTGCGAACACGATGGCGTTCGTAGGCGGAATAGCAACCATCTTCACGACGGGCTTCTGGGACTTCGCCATCGCCCGGTTCGTCGTCGGCGCCTCCTATGACAGCGTGTTCATGATGATGTATATTTTGGGTAACATTTTCTCGAATTTTCCTCGTATAAGTACCAATTGCTATTGATTTTCATCCAGTTTTGAATTAAACTTTCTTTAAAATATAACTTTAAATATTTTTTTTAAAAACAAAAGCTTTTTATAACTTTTTTTTTATTTTCATGTATTGTCATCGGAACCAAATATGTGTGCCAAATTTCAGCTCGATAGCTTCAGTGGAAGTGGGTGAAATATTGATTGCAAGATTCCAGTACATACATTAATAATGGATACATACGAGTGAAGTTAAATAAAAGCTTTTAAAAACGTTCCTGATAATTATTTCTAAGTTTGTATTTTACTACCTATCGGTAGGATAGTTCATCCCTTGTACTTTATAATGCATTTTGTAAAGTACCTTTATGTATATGGCAATAAGATATTAAACTAGCATGCAGCATTCGCTGACGCCCATAACAAAAGTGACTTACTTTGAACAAGACCCAAATAAGGAACGGGATGGTTAGTACCACAGAACAGATAAAGGATCTTTTCTGATCCTTTATCTGTTCTGTGGTTAGTACCGTTAGCAGCTGGTGGTAATAAGAAGAAAAGTTGGCCAGTTCAAACAATAGGACTGGGGCAAGGAAATTAAGTGACAGTTAGACCTATTCATTGGTTTAAGTACCTAATAATTCAGTTAGTACCTACCTAACTGTTACAGCCTCGTTCCAAGTCAGTCACAAGAAGTTTTACTGTGTTTTTTACCTATCAAAAATTCTTCTTTTTCAGTTCTAGAATACGTCGGACCAAGTCACCGCACGTTAGCCGCAAACATGCCGATAGCGATCTTCTTCGGCGGGGCCTGTGTCCTGTTGCCGTGGATAGCACTGTGGATCTCTGACTGGAGGAGGCTGCTCTGGATCACGACATTGCCTATGTTGATGAACGTTGCCGTCCCGTATTTGGTACCTGAAAGTGCTAGGTGAGGGTTATTCTTTATTATTCAACAAGTGGACGCCCGTAGCTTCGCTCGCGTGGAATTAGACATAACAATAGTTTCCTTTACACCTTGTAATATAGCCTATGTCACTCAGCGAAGATGCAGCTTTCTAATGGTGAAAGAATTTCGAAATAGATCCAGTAGTTTTGTGTGAAAACATTACAAACAAATGTTTCCTCTTTATAATATTAGTATAGATTAAGGCTGGTTTATTGGGATATCTTTCCAACTCCGATTTGATGGACTCCGATACTTGTATCTAGTCTCGAATACATTCAGAATAGCTTTCACACAAACTGGAAATAACCCATTTTAGATGCTTAGTTACCTACTCAGCATCTAAAATGGCTCAAAGATCATCGCATTATTGAAAAAATAAAGAGAAACAATCATTCTTCAGAAAATTTTTACTTAATTTAATATAAGCAATTTTTTCTAGATGGTACGCATCAAAAGGTCGTACGGATCGAGCAGTGAAAGTGTTGAAAAGGTTCGAAACAATTAATGGCACGAAAATTCCACAAGATGTATTGGACGACTTTCTTGTAGGTATCTCTGTACTTACTAGTACTTAGTAGGTTCTAATTTGTGCACTTTAAATTGATTTAAGAAAAGGTCTGGATGCGGTAATGTCAGTCAAAGAAGCTTTGGCTGCGCAGGCTAGCACAGATGAGTTCAGTTGTCATCGGTGAGGGCTCTTCCACGAAGAAACTATCAATATAACAACCCATAGACGTCCCACTACTGGGCACGGGTCTCCCCCACAGACACAGCTGCAGGAGGTCTAGAGCATACTCCACCACGCTGCTCCAATGCGGATTGGTGGAGGGGTTAGTGGCCAATCCGGTGTCGAATGTTCTCAAGCCACCCGAACGTCTTCGACAAGGCTTAACGTTTGTTTTACTTACCATAACAACCGAGACCGACGGCTTAAACTGTCCTCCGAAGCACGCTAGCGCCCATGAAATTTTGCCACTAGCGGTCACCCATCCACAAACCGACCATGCCCGTCACTGCTAAACTCTGTCGATCAGATGAAATCGACGCGAGCCACTGGGCTACGGACGCTACGCTAGTAAGTAAGATGCAGAAGGCCAATTTACCAAAATCTCCTAAATAATCTCCCCCAGATATCATCAAGCCAAACGCAGCATTCCAAGGAGACGATCGCGTCGCTGTTCACAAGCGGCCCCATCCGCACCATGTTGGCATATATGGTGGTCGTGTACATGGCGTGCGCGCTCACCTTCGACGCACTCGTGCGCATGTCGGAGGGGCTCGGGATGGACTTCTTCGTCACCTTCACCCTTACCTCCTTCACTGAGATACCTTCCATCACTCTGCTCGCGGTAGTGCTTGACAGGTAAGGCTTTTTGTATGCATATACTAGACTACTTAGTTTAGTTTTAGGAGATCCCGGAGCCTCCCCAGATGCGCAGGATGGCTGACGAGGGGGGCCCCTGAGGCTGGGTATCTTTTGAAGATTTCCCTCCCGATAGCAAAAAAAAAAAAGACTACTTAGTTACTGAGCCTACTTGATGTCGGTGTCTCAGATGCACTCCAAAATACCAGGTTGCTGTTATTTATCCTTGATAATTTTTGTCCAAACGTAACGGGCTGTGTATCAGGAATGCTTTGTAGAACATTAGTTAAGGCTTGATATTGGCTTGGCTTGACTTCTAATAAATTTCTAAACGATCCGTTAACCTCCACAGATGGGGCCGAAGGAATCTGGCATGCATTCCAGCTATGGTGGCCGCAACCTTGTGTTTGATAGCAGCATTCGTGCCAAAAGGTAACAGAATATTGAAATAAGATTGTAATGTAATGAATGAATAAAAATGTTAAACAACAAAAAATAACTTTTCTGAAACATACTTAATTTACCAGAAAATTCAAAACAAACATCCTGGAATTGGGATGATGAAAATAAAGTTTAGCATGGATTTAACGTCTAATACGACGAAATAAAAAAAAAACTAACCCAACTGTGCCTACCCCTTATTTAAAAAAAAATATCATCGACATTCTCACACACGGCCATTTGACCCCTAATTAGGCGCGAGCCTCTGATATACATAGATATATATTTTTAAATACATACATACTTAAATAGATAATATTCACATACAGACACAGAACAAACAAGTGTTCGTTACACAAATCTTTGTCCTGAGTTGGATTCGAACCCACCTGGCGTAACAACACGATTACGCCAACGGGCCCGTCCTAAAGTCCTAAGTTATTAAATTGTGACCTAGTCATATATTTAAAGTTGTGTCTATTCAACATCTTCCAGGTATTCCTCAAACCGCTCTAGGCGTAACAGCGCGGTTTTTCATCAACATGTCGTACAGCGCGGCCATTCAGTGGTCCACGGAGATCCTGCCTACCGGCGTTCGCGGCACCGGTTCCTCTCTCATTCACGTCAGCGGTTATGTCGCCTGCATATTGTCGCCTTTCGTCGTTTACTCGGTTAGTTTATCCTTCAAAAATTCCTATCAACAATTCATAACATGAACTTTCTTCTAGACTTTCTTTGCTGCGGGCTTCTACAGGCAATACGCAGCAGGGCTCGGGGTCTCTGGGCCGCGGTAGTAATGCTTAGCGATCCCGTGGCGTCTCATATTGTCGCTGAAGGCCCTGCTGGGTTTTAGCGGGTATTCTGAAAAATCGGTGCCGGCGAGGTCCACATACCTGCTCAGGTCACTAGTACCTGGGCAGGATGCGTAAAAGCATTTCACAGCGAGAAAAAAAAGGGCTAACAGGTCTCTAGGACGGTTTTCTCTGCCAGAATCAACTCACTCTGAAATGATGTTCCACAGATATTCTATCCCACCAGCGCTCGCGACACTTATCGCGCAGCGTTTACGAGTACTTATCACCTCGGTGGCCTTTCTTAGTGCTCGTTGAGGACTCTAGAATTTACCTCCAGTCTACCGTGATGCCTAAACACGTCTCGGAAAATATGTAAAGTAAGAAATCTGTATCATATAAATAGATACACTAACTGGTTATGCCTTAGTTACTGAAAACTGGTTCACAGGAGCGTATCTGGAGACCGCTGCCCCTGGTGCTGATAGGCTGCGTGGCTTCGCTGGCGGCTGGCTTCAGCCTGCTCATCCCGGAGACATGCGGGCGCCGGATGCCGCAGACCGTGGAAGATGGCGAGAGGCTCTTCAGGGAATACTCATTGTGCGGGTAAGGAAAATAATGGAATGGTTAGTAGCAGACGTGTGCATGATCTGTAGTAAAGCATTTTGGGGGACGATGACGGAAACTTAGGCCTCATTTCTGCCCGACAATGCGACACTGCTTTTGCGCAGGCGCCGCTCGCAAGTACAAGTGGCGGAACGGAAGTGTAGCGTGTTGATTTGTCTTTTCGATTTACTAACAAATTATGGATATTTGCTACCTTCAATATAATTGATTATGATTGATAAATGTTGTATATATAAAATATATTGTTTAATTTTTTGCAGGAATGCCGTGGATGAAGATACTGAATTACAATATGAAAAGCATAAAACTCTTGATACATAAATTAAAAACTTTTAAAACTACACTGAAGACGTCTCCTGGAACTCAGTATAACAAATAAGAAAATAGTGACTATGACAATAGAAAAATAACAATACAGCAAAGTAACCAAATATGGAATAGAACCCCTATTATGGAATTTAGGTTCGATTCCGTATATAGGGTACTATTCCACATGTGGCTACTTTCCCCTACAAATAAATTTTATGGACACTAACTCCGCAAACACCGATCTCCCGCGAATATAAATCCATAGAGGATTATGACGCGTGTGTGTATGATTAATTCATTAATTACCTGGTACTGTATGCCATCGATTCCGGTTGTGATAACAAAATAAATGTACCTAAGTATTTTAAGATAATTGAGAAATATCAGTCTTATATATCTGCTTAAAAATTCTAAGTAGGTACGTTTTATCTGTTTCAAAAATTATTCCCTACCGTTATATATTATCCATGTTATCAATAAACATTATCCATGTATAACTATACATGGGTAATGTTTATCTATGTATGCAGGTGTATCTATGTAATCTTTAAACACCGATTACACGGATTCAAACGCTTTTGAATTCGTGCAATCGGTCATCGGTGTTTCTACCTAATAAAATGTAATGCAAACTAAATAAATATAGTAGGTAATTACATAGCCAGTTACAACAATAAGTTAAGTTTAAATTCATAGATTTAAGTTCATAGATAGGTCATAGATAGGTAATTTTTAAATAAGGTAATAATTATACCTAGTAAAAGAATGCTAAAAGAATCTTTTACTTAGGTTAATGTAAGTTTCTTGTATAAACTACTTGATAGAATAAAGACAAAGAACTGAATCTGTTGTAACGACTAAGCTAGAAGTTTTATTATAAGTTTTAAATTGGTACGTATAATATTAAGACAATTATTAGTACATACATATATACTTATTTATAAAGATTGTTTTATTTGTAAACCTACTTACTACCTACTGCTATCTAAAAAAACTGAAAATTTCACCAGGCAAAATTTTTCACAAGGTATTAACATCATGTTTGCAAATCACTAGACTTGAACAACGAGGCTAACTTAGGTACTTAAACTACAAATCTGGATTCAATTTAAAGATCATCATCATCATCACAATCCTTTTCTATGTCCCACTGTTGGGCACGGGCCTCCTCTCAGAATGGGAGGGATTAGGCCTTAGTCCACCACGCTGGCCAAGTGCGGATTAGCAGACTTCACATGCCTTCGAGAACATTACGAAGAAGATGAGAAGAGTTGTGTCCTTCACCGTTACAGCAAGTGACATTTAATTTCTTATATCGCACATAACTTAGAAAAGTCATTGGTGCGTGCCGCTGGGGTTTGAACCCGGACCGCTCGAGAGAGAGGCGAGTTCGTTAGCCACTGGGCTGTCACCGCTGTATAAAGATACATAAATTAAATTAAGTAAATGAAATTATTCACAAAAATAAAATAGATAAACTGACGAGAATCAAAATCTTTATTTCTTTCAACGAAGAATATCGTATATCATCTGTTCTGCTCCCCATCGAGTGCCGCAGACTTATTTCTGTGGAAAAACAAACAAACATTACTTATTTCATGAGATACAGAAACATTCTTAATAATATAATTCCTTCATAACAACTGTGAGAACGACAGCGTTGCTGAAATGCTGGGGTAATTGTGTAAGTTCATTAGAATCCAAAAACAGTCTCATCTGACAGTTAAAAGCAGTTAAAATCAGTGAGACTGGTGGAGACCTTCCTGTGCTCACCTGCCAAATGCGCGGCGGGTGGCGGCGAGTTGGCGCCAGTCGTCCATCGTCTGCGGCATGCGGCGGCCCGCGGTCTCAGGTAGCAACAGCGCCATACTACCGCCGATGACGGCCACTACCGCGACAAGGATCAACGACAGACCCTCCCATGCTCTGTCCTGCAAGTGAGTTAGAGATGCACAATTTTACCATTTAGTAATCTGTGCTTTTACGTCCGGAACAAAGATGGAAAACTTAAAGATCGAATCTCGGCTTGCCTGCTCGCTAGCAATATCCCACTGCAGGATATCTCTCAGTTCCTCATAAATATGAACAACTAAAGTATTCTCCGCAAGGATTAGGAAGGCTTAGGAGCTACTTAGGTGGCTGTTGATCAGATAGTTCGGAAAATTTTAAGCCAATGGCCTTCAGGCTCTTTGATGTGGCTCAACGACATAGTAAATAAAGCACCGAATGCATAACGTGCTTTTAAAAGCACGGAAATGTTCAAGAAATTTACCATTCTTTTGAATAAAAATCCTGGAGCTGCCCGAAACCAATTTAAATCAACTTCTTCAGTTAATGACTCCATGCACGGCACGGCTTGAACTCGTGCTACTTTAAGATTAGCTGGGATCAGGAACTGCTAATACCTAGAAACTCATGATGAGAACACAATGAAGGGAAACAGCAATAGGTGTGGCCAGAAACAAAAACTCACCGAAAAGACGATAAAAGGAGACAGCATAATGGAAGCGAATCCGCTGATGTGCACAAACGAAGCCCCAGAAGCTCTGACTGTCGTCGGCATCAGCTCTGGCGTCCACTGGATGATCGCGGCGTAAGACATGTTAATCAGAAACCGCGCCGCTACAGCCAGAGACACTGCCGCCACACCTGGAGGGGAAATGGTTCTAGGATAACGAAGAAAGGCAAGACAAACACAGCCTATATGAATCAAAGATATCATGATAATTCATTGATGGAGCTTGCTGGTTTTCGGTAATTATTGTAAGGTCTAGAACATAGGTACGCTGCTCCAATGCTGGAAGGATTAGTGGCCAGCCCAATGTCAAATGTTCTCAAGTCACCCGAAGGTCTTCGACAAGGCTTAACGATTGTTTTAGAATATGGAACAAGCGTGCCTGACGCCTAGGAGCAGCGTGATGGAGTATGCTCTAAGCCTCCCGCAGCTGTGTCTATGGGGAGACCCGTGCCCAGCAGTGGGACGTCTATCGGTCGCAGCTAGTGCCTGACGCTCAACGTGCCCTCCCAAACACAGAAGCGTGTCGCACCAATCCACATACAGATCACATCCGACGTTACTTTACATACATACATCACGTACGATCGACACGAGTCGTAGGGCAATGGGCGGCAACGTGCGCACTCAATACTTTGTAATACATAATCAATTAATGTATGAATATCTACATAATCGTCGTTACCTCTCAAAACAAACGCAGCGGCAAAAGACAAAATTCCAGCTACAATCATTGGCGTACACACCAGCCATCGGCGACCGAATCTGTAAGAATTAGGTGTGATATAAATATCTTATTATGCGAATTATAAAAACTAGGACCTCAGGGTTAACCCACAACACCCTCAGAGTACTCCGAGCATTTCCAGCAAGAATTAGACCTTTTAGGAGGTCCTGAAATTTGTTGCTTATGTCTCCCTGTTCCCAGCGTATTGTAAGGACTTATTATGTCATCATGATGTCTGAAGCTTTTTCATGTGAGTATCATAACAAACAAGCATACCGCTCAACCCACCCGCTTCGGTAGATATTTGAAAAAATAGGGTATACATATATTCAAATTCAAAATTCAAATTCAAATTCAAATAATTTATTTCGCTATGAGGTGATTACACACGCTTAACGAAAGTCTAGGTAACTACAAACTACTTAAAGAGATATAATGCTATTCTAAACTGATTAATTTATAGCAAAGGATGAGCTATTTATCCTTGAATGAATAGCTAATCCTACACAGGTGCCTAACCTGCCTTACGGCCTGGCCACGTAGACAGGCTGGGCTAAGCGCGGGCGCGGGTGACTTCTGCGGGCGCGGGTGGCATGCCACGTACATTCAGTAGCGGCTACAGCGGCTGGCTAAGTGGACGTATTGAGAATGGTTCTAACTAAAGTGACGCGTAGTTGCCTTGATAGCAGTTCGTATTTTATGCACGACATTTTAAATTCAAGAGATGGAGTGCATGAATTAAATAAAGATCGTCATAAATGTGGAGAATTTTTAAACCTTTATACAGATTATAGGAAGTATCCGGATAAATTTTATGAGTACACTAGAATTAGTGTTGAAACTTTTGATTATATATTTATATATTGTTTGATTTCTTCCCATAGTCTTTTGATTACATTTTTATACTTATGTTGTGGATGCTTGGACATCCATATAGGTGGACGGTTTAATATTTCTGTAATAAATGCCTCTGTATCCATAATAAAATCCTACCGCCCGTAGATTCGTTTAAAAAAAATTGTTTCGCTCGATCCGTCCCCCGCTAGCCCTTTTCAACCGCCCGAAAAACCGCCGCGCTCCGTGGCCAGGCGTAAACTAGCCCATAGCATTGTTTCCACCCGCCACCCTCGCCCGCCACCGCTGGCGCCGACCGCCGCCGCCAGCCGCCGCCGCTCTAGCCCGCCGCGCGCGCGTCGTGGCATGCTTTATACAATAGCCGGGTCCACACCGGACGATCCATCGATCCCGCGATCCGCGATCCAGGATCGCGGAGCGTGGATCGTGGATCGTGTTATGCCGATCCACTCTTGGAAACTTGCGATCCCAAATATGCGCTCCAAGCGATCCTAAGGCGATCCGTGATTCAGCCAGTCTAACTCTTGTACGATATGGAGTCACACGTACAACGGCGGCGTCTTGCCGTTGCAGCAGTAACTTTTATTTTGCTTAAATAAATTCTCCCTTCTGTAGCCTCCCGCCAGAGATCGCATTTTTTTCTTTAGGTTCTCGATCGACTTATTCCCCATTTCACGAGAAATCTGACACCAAGCATCATCTCTAACACCTCTATTGGTGTAATTAGAATCTTTGGGATCCCATAAACATTTAAATTCTTTATAAAGCGATATCAAACGGCGACTTTCTGAGATGTCCATGGCGAGGTGGATCGCGCGAACCAACACAACCGTCCACACCGCGCGCATCACGCAACTGAGGCACCTTTGAGGCTGGCACAAAAACCGACCGCACACGGATCGCGCGAGGTAGGGAGCGCGCGCTCCAATACGTGCGCATGGATCGCGCGCGGCACGTCCACACCGCCTGCATCTTTGGATCGCGCTGCTGCCGCGCGCGATCGGAGCGCGATGGATCGTCCGGTGTGGACCCGGCTATTCACATACATTTGTTCAATTAGCCAACCGCCGCCGCCACCCGCAACCGCGCCTAGTCCATCTCCGTGGCCAAGCACTTATGACTAATTTACAATAATTACCTACCACTAAGCTAAGCTCTAAGTCACGATAGACTATCTACCTGGTCATCGGCTTAAGGAAGAACTTATAATATTCTTATCCTATGCCCTAGTGTAGGCCGAGAGAGAAAAAAGCCGGAGGAAAAAACTCTCAAAACAAAAAAAGGAGGGTGGAGAGTGTGACGTAGGCTACTTTTTACCGCGGTAAAACATCCCCATGGGAAGATATCGATGTTTTGTTATTTGCTAGATATTTAGTTCCGGATGTTGTAAACAGATGGCATTGTTAATTCCCTTTTCCCACGCGGGCGGAGCCGCGGGTAAAAGCTAGTATAGTATATGTATATGTGAGTGACACTCGTATGTGCTCTAAATGTTGCATAATTATATCTGAGTGTACCTTTTGCTTAGTTTTGTGTCAATGTTAAGAATACTTGCTTAATTTTAAAGGGACTACTCTGAGATTCTAACAGCTCATTACGTCAACGAAATATGCCATTTACAAACACAGAATCCAATGAGTGTTACATAATCTACTTATCTCTTTTTACTTACTCTGTTAGTGCCATCCAAATACCACCGCCCGCCACGGTATCTAGTACCTTTTCTACCGTGTAATAATTGTTTTTAAAGCAATTGTGGTCCAGTTGGAAAGGTGTGCTTCCCGGTTACACTTATTTTGAGGCGACCATCTTAATCCTCAAGGGTAGCGACACATCTGTGACTGACTTGGAACGAGACTCTTACTAACAATTACTAACTGGACTATTTACTAACACTACTTATGTATCTTGTTCAAAGTCAGTCATAGTCGTCCTCATCATCATAGCGGTTAGGTGGGGCTGCAAGCTTGCTATCTTCTATCCATAAAATAAATTGTGGTAGTACGAGATACTTGTCCAATTAATACCTGTCCAAGAGCAGCACAAGTAGCGCAATAGAAGGCACCTCGGTTGCTGAGGTAACGGTGAAGGTGAGGAAGAAGTCCAGCCCCAAATTCTCCGACAGACGCACCAGCCCGTCAAAACATAGCGCGACTGCCATGAAGGACACCATCAGGAAGACTATAATCAAGCGCAGCGATGGTGTTTTGAATAGCAGGAGGAAGCTTTCTTCCTTCTCCTTGGTGGTTTTTGCGGCGTGCTGGAATCAACAACAAAAAACAAATTCTGATGAATTTCTAGTTTGGAAAAATAGTATATCAAATAATGATCAGATCATGATGACAGACAGACAGGTTTGAGCCTATTACGGGCGACGCGCCGTGCTGGAGGTCATCGGTAGGTACGTTCCACCGGAGATCCCCGAGTCTTCCACAAGCGCTGAGGAATGCCAGGATGGGGGTTTTATTGGATTAGAATTGAAGATAGCCCATATAGCCCATAGCCCAATGTCGCTTCCACGATACCCGGATACCAACATGGCACATTTTCAAGAACTTACAGACTTAATGGTCTCACTTTGCTGGGGGTGTGAGAGTAAAAATTGTGAAAGAGAGTTCGCTGCGATTTATAGACGTCCCACTGCTGGGCACGAGAAAGAGAAAGAAAGAAAGAAAGAAAAGAATGAAAAAAAAAGAAAGAAAGAGAGTACTTACTATAAATTCGCTCAACACATCCTCCGGTATTTTAGTTCCATTAATTTTCTCAAATCTCCTAAGGATACTGACAGCTTTGTCTACCCTGCCTTTGGATACCAACCACCTGCAATAATTAATACAAGTAATAACTGATTGATCGCGATTGAAATGCCCCAAGGCGTGGAGCCGGTACTTACCTGGCGCTCTCGGGCACTAGGAACGGCGTGACCACGACAACGAGCATGGGCAGCGAGGTGGCTAGTGCAAAATATCGCCAGTCAGAGATCCACAGCGCCAGCCACGGCAGCAGCAGGCAGCCGCCGCCAAAGTACACTGCGATGGAGATATTCGCCACCCAGGTGCGGTGGTGGGTGCCAACGTATTCCAATACTGGAAGAATTCGGTCAGAGTTTCAATGGAAAGAAATGTGCTTGAACTTTTTTGCTTTCATTTCTTTCGTTTATTCCATCGTGGGATTGGTTAAATGACAGAAAAAGGAGGATTATCACGACAGAGTAACACTGAGTTTCTTGCAATGTTTTTCTCATTAGCATGTAATTAATTGGTAGATAATTGAGCGTAAAATACTACTTACTTATTAATGAATACTGATCTTATTACCTACGATATTATCGTGAAGGAGGAGTTATGGGAGGAGTTGAGTGTCAGAATGAACTAAACTCGTTTGTATCAATATTTCATTTCTCTGTAAAGAGCATTTAAGTACCTATCCTATCCACAAGAATTTGTAACGCAACACGTCTCTTGGATATTTACCTAAGATATACATCATGAGGAAGCAGCTATCACATGCCATTCCAACGATAAAACGAGCCGCTGAAAAATCCCAGAAGTCCGTCGTATACATAGTCAAGACTCCGCCCAGACATCCCAGGAGGTTGGCCACTGAAACAATATTTTAAAATTCATCCATGAAACAAAGTTGGCAAATAAAAGACCGTTAGAATATATCTTTAAAACTCACATACAAGGACTGGTAATCTTCCAAACTTGTCCGCCAGCAATCCACACAATATCCCCTACAATGGATCCGAGGAAGTTGATAGCTTGTGACCAGGGAACCAGGTTAGCGCGGTCGCAAACCCATTCTCGCTGTGCATAAAAATACATATTATTTATCTAAACATAGGTAGGTATGCCAGTATAACAGTTATACCAACAGTAATACAGGTAGTGGTAATACACTACGAATTCGCGTCATTATGCGTTGGTAATAAGCTACAATTCTGATGCAATCTGAATTGCTCTGCTCAAAATGTTCAAAATAGAAAAGTAAAAAATGCTAATAAAATGTGATTGTAGTTACATTACCCAATGGTAATCCGTAAGCCAAACTCAGATTTAAATTAGCTGGTGTGATCCTTCCTTAGCGGAACCAGCTCACTTAATTAATTAGTACACAAGTACGTTGTCCAACTTGAGTTTAGCTTATTAATAAGTACGTGATGCCAGCATGCTAATGATTACAGGTTACCTCGTTCACTATCGTGGAATAGGGAATGTCCTCAAACAAGAACTCCCACCCGTCCCGACAAGGCACGACAGGCGTGCCTGGGCCTGGAGGCTGCAGCGTTTCCAGCACCTGTGCCCAGTCAGCGTCATACATCGCACAGTGGTCGTAGTCACCGTCTGCCGCTCCAGGGATCGATAAAGTTCGTCTGAATACATCAGAACAGAACAATTAATAACACGGTTAATTTAACGTTGACGGTAGGTAGATGTTTAGCGTTTGTTGCTATAGGGATAGCAAGGAGTCGCCAGATAATCGCCAATACTTAAAGACATGATGAACCTACGCGAATTAGATATTTCAGTCAGTGTGCTATAATTGCACGCTGTGATTGCAGAGTGTAGGTACGTATACGACGTACAGTGAAACCTGGTTTAGTGGGACCTGGATAAATGAGAAACCTCTATTATTGAGAGTTGCAACGAAGTCCCGGTTCTTTTTTATTAAATTACCTCTGTTAATGGGACTTTTTGAACCTGGTTAAATAAGATTTGAATTCTAAGACTTTTTCGATGTTTACCTCTATAATTGAGACTCTGTAGCTCAATTACCTGTATAAGTGAGACAAATTAATCAGGTTTCAACACGTTTTGACGTGTTGAAACAGGTTTCAGCAACTAGCAATCTAGTATCTACTAGCAAGCAATTTTTTTCTTCGACGCAATACATTATGTATGTACATTCATATCTACATTAAATTCATAACATCAAAAATACGCATTTTTATTAACATTTCCACCTCTAAAAATGGAATAACGGCACATTTCGACCACTGTAAGAGGGGACCTCTGTAAATGAGACAACTATAAATTTAAACCTGTTTAATTGGAAAACTGGATTATTGAAAACCCTCAATAATTGGTACATATGTCTTGGTCCCTTGAGATCACAATTAACCAGGTTTCACTGTATAAGGGTTGCTCCTGGAATGGACAGAGTTACCTTGAACGCTTAAAACCAACAATTAAGTAGTAGGTACTTACATTGCTGATTTATGCAACTACTATTATATGAAGTCGTTTTAGTGGATTGATTTTTAGGGGATTAAAATGAAAACTCAATACGAGTAACGAAGCAATATTTAGGTATGTAATGTTGATGCTGATGAAACTCTATGATAAATCGTTGGGACGTCCCCGTTATCGATGTGAAAGGACAGTATGCCATTAATGGCTTACTTATTCGGTGCGTATAGATTTAGGGCCAGTCAAAACATAAATTGTGATCGGCATGTGTCACATCATAAGGAGTCCATTTGCTAATTTTAGGAAAACTAGAATGCCATAAATGCCGTAACCTAAAACAACTCGAACTAGAAATAATGTTCGTTTGAAGCTTAGATTAAATAATCTAAGGTTTGAAGTATGGACCACGGACCATCTAATACGTCAAGAAGATGGCTGGAGGTACTATCTGGGTTTCAGGGCTATACACCTAAGATCGACACGAGATAGGTACCTACCTACCTAACTAATGACAAAATAAAAGTTTTTCCATGCTACCAATGCGCAGCGTCTATGCTACTCTAAATGTGTTTGGAACAGAAAAAGGACAAACCAACAAACCAACAAAAATATTCGTTAAAAAAAGTTAAAAATTGAATGATTAATAGGTTGTTATCCATTTGCTGTGGAACACTGTTATTTACCGGTAAAAATGTCACTCTTCAGGCCCACATCCATAAAAAAATCACATCGATCCAGTATTCCGCCACGATTCCGCTGATGAGGAAAATAACGACAAACCAACAAATCAACAAATCAAAAAACACACTACAAATATTAGTAAAGATAAGGATTAGTATTATTTGTTTAAGATAACTGAAATAATCACGAAAGACAATGTCGAAGGATCACCTCAAATCCACGGTAAGGTTAGCAAGCTCAGGCACCCGGCACCAGTGCTCCTGAGGCGTGGCGGTGAGGAACATTTGACCGAGGTACACGAAGGCCCACGACACGCCAAATGGCAGCATCCCCACGAACAACAGACGCTGGTAGTGCCCCATTTCACCCACATGGTGAATAACCGTCTCCAATGTTGTGCTCACGTCTTTTGTTATTTCTGGCTTCTTATCCTAGAAAATTTAATTTGCCTACAGACATAGGGCTGCGGTAGGTCTAGTGCAGACTCCACCAAGCTGATCCAGTGCGGATTGATGGAAGGGTTAGTGGATATCCCAGTATCGAAGGTTTTCAAGCCTAACGATTTTGTTTTTACTATTGAAAACAACCGGGTCGGCTTAACATGCCCTCCGAAGCACGGTAGCGTCCATGAAATTTTGCCTCTAGCGGTCACCCATCCACAATCCGAACGCGCCCTGACGATCAGGCTAGCAATTGGGCTACGGACGCTACACTATGCAGTCTGGTGCTTAGGTAATACATTACGTTGCATATTTACAATTACATACCTCTTGTAAATCATTACTTGAAATATTCATAATTTAGGTAATTTTGTATAAATTTTTAATATTTAATCACGATTTGCCACATACACGCGACACACATAGACACGAGCTCTCGTAATTTAAAACTTATGAATGACTGTTAAAAATATCTTAGTTATCGTACATACCTATTACAGTAATCTTTTTCGTTGATTATTATCATTGTCATATTTAAATTAGATAATGCCATCAATTAAAAATGCCCCACCTAGGTATTAGTACGGTAGGTTACAAATTTTGCTGAACTGGGTATGGCACAGGCAAATTATATTTGGGTTTTATCTACCCGTTGCCGGACGATCAAGCTACGTTGCGCTAGGATGTAAGGATGGGCGGTGCGCGATGCGGACTGCCTGCGAGCGGTACCCAGGCACCTGTGCGCTGGCGCAGAATTGTCACAAACGTTAAAATATATAAATTTATACTGTAATACGTTTGTAATCGCGTCCTACCATCAGCAGTACACACTGCTGATAATGTATATATATAAGAAAGTCGTGTTAGTTACACTATTTATAACTCTAGAACGGCTAAACCGTTTTGATTGAAAATTGATGGAGAGGTAGCATACTGATTTCACTTCTTCCAGCTTTTAGTTATACTGCAAAGGCTATCTAGACCCATCACAACTATAAATTATTTTTTAATACAGTTGCTCAAAAAGTGGCATATTACAGGGACGTTTAGCGTTCGGGAAGTGAGCTATTACACACTCGTGCTTTTTCTTTACCTTTTCCGAACTCGTGCGTTCTCTTTCCCAACTGTCAAAATAATGTCTATTAAAAAGAAAAAACCAACCACGAAAAAAAAAATTCATAGAAGTTTTTATGTTTCATGCAAATATTTCTAAAAAGAAGCTACTAATTTGTTTCAATATCAGATTTAATGATTTGATTCAATGAATTAGGTTAGGTTTCATTTCATTTCATCTCATTAAATTTCATGTCAATAAAAAAATTCTACTGAAGACTTGGCTGTATGGGCATAGTTCCCTTTACCTACCCAGAATGGGTGAAGAAAACAAAAAAAAATCTCTTCAATACTCTGTATTCTTTTACGGTTGGCGCCATTTTCCAAAAATGTTCGCTGCGAGTTTAGTTTGTGTTTTTATTATTTTATCAAATTGCTTAATTTTTTCGCAACTGTATTAAAAATAGTTGTTCAGTACACGTGCGGAACCGTCATTGCAACTTGTTCCGACTGTCAACCCTCGCCTTCGGCTCGGGTAGACATTTGTCGGAACTCTTTGCAATGACAGGCTTTCCGCACTTGTAGCGAAATATACTATTTTAATACAGTTGCTCAAAAAGTGGCGTATTACAGGGACGTTTAGCGTTCGGGAAGTGAGCTATTACACACTCGTGCTGTTTCTTTACCATTTCCGAACTCGTGCGTTCTCTTTCCCAACTGTCAAAATAATGTCTATAAAAAAGAAAAAACCAACCACGAAGTTTTTACTAAAAAAAAATTCATAGAAGTTTTTATGATTCATGCAAATATTTTTAAAAAGAAGCTACTAATTTGTTTCAATATCAGATTTAATGATTTGATTCAATGAGTTAGGTTAGGTTTCACTTCATTTCATCTCATTAAATTTCATGTCAATAAAAACATTGTACTGAAGACTTGGCTGTATGGGCATAGTTCCCTTTGCCTACCCAGAATGGGTGAAGAAAACAAAAAATATCTCTGCAATACTCTGTATTCTTTTACGGTTGGCGCCATTTTCCAAAAATGTTCATTGCGAGTTTAGTTTCTGTTTTTATTATTTTATTAAATTGCTTCATTTTTTCGCAACTGTATTAAAAATAGTTGTTCAGTACACGTGCGGAACCGTCATTGCAACTTGTTCCGACTGTCAACCCTCGCCTTCGGCTCGGGTAGACATTTGTCGGAACTCTTTGCAATGACAGGCTTTCCGCACTTGTAGCGAAATATACTATTTTAATACAGTTGCTCAAAAAGTGGCGTATTACAGGGACGTTTAGCGTTCGGGAAGTGAGCTATTACACACTCGTGCTGTTTCTTTACCATTTCCGAACTCGTGCGTTCTCTTTCCCAACTGTCAAAATAATGTCTATAAAAAAGAAAAAACCAACCACGAAGTTTTTACTAAAAAAAAATTCATAGAAGTTTTTATGATTCATGCAAATATTTTTAAAAAGAAGCTACTAATTTGTTTCAATATCAGATTTAATGATTTGATTCAATGAGTTAGGTTAGGTTTCACTTCATTTCATCTCATTAAATGAAGTGAACATTTGTCGGAACTCTTTGCAATGACAGGCTTTCCGCACTTGTAGCGAAATATACTATTTTATCTTTTATCCTTCGGTCAATGCAAGTAGTTTCTGAACGTACTTAGTTGAGGTTCGAATTCCTTTGACACTTTTAAGTTTAACATTGACAATTGACTTGACAGACATGACATTTCTCTGACATGATGATATTTTTCATGATCGTGAATCAGTCGTAATTTTTATTTTAGCGTATTAAAATTCTTCAAAATCTAATGATACGCAGTGAAATTTACAAAATTAGTTATAACATACGCCGTGAAAGTATCCAGTCGTGTATAACGTACGTAGGTATATATTTTTGAGTGTATTTTATTATTACGAACGTGGTATTGTGTTGGGAGACAATACTAGGCTGAAATTAAAATACATATTATTGTTAACACGTGATCCAAGGCCGTACAGCAAGTGTGTTGACAATTAATTGAATTAATTCCATGGTAAGTTTTGTTATTCTTGCAATCCCAATAGATACAATAAGTTGTAGATATCGCCTTTACAATTAAATTGTTTTGATTACGAAACTACATAGTTGTGCTTGCAAATCATGTTTCCGTTATACTACCAGTGCAATGTCCTGTTAATTCACAACTAAAGTTTATGTTTTCTCTATGTAAGATTAAATATCATAAGATGTAGTAATCGTAGTAGTATCATAAGAAGTAGTGGTAGAATTAGTTGATAAATTTATACTAATTATATTCTAAAAAGACAATAGCATTATCACTCTATCAATGTTTGTTATCTATGGAAATTGGAAATTGAAGATCAAGCTAAATTAATAATTTGTACCCTAACCATACTTTATCTTAGTATGTTTAAGTACTTATATAAAACCACCACCACAACCCTTTCTTTATCCCACTGTTGGGCACAGGTTTCTTCTCAGAATGGGGGGAAGATTAGGCCTAAGTCCACCTCCCTTGCCAAGTGCAGAATGGCAGACTTTACATGTCTTGGAGAACATTATGAAGAACTCTCGGGCATGCAGATATAATAAGAATATTATAAAATAAAAACCTTGAATTAGTTGGAACTGTTGCAAATAAATTATGTTTGATATAAATTTTATTAGATCATCAATGGTCAAAGGTGGCTACGAAATTTAAATTACATTGTGAGCAAATATAAAATTATTGAAGCTTTTCCTAATTATCTTGTAATTTTCGTAAGACCAGAACTTACTTAAGTATATACTTTAAAGCCTGCAAACTCATTACATTATCAGAACAAAATGTAACAAGTCTAAAGATTGAAAGAGTGCATTCTTAAAAATAAACTTATCAGCAGTAGTTTTTTTACTCTGACTAAGTGATAAGTGAGTGATACACTTTATGTGATATCTATTGATAGTGTTTGCTCTGTGACCTCGGTTATGTGATTGGATTTGTTATAAAAAGCAGCATATAATAAGTGGCAATGGGAGACCATATGCTTTTAATAAGAGATTTAAAACTTCTTTGACTATGATTTTAGATATAAATTGTATTAATATAGATAATATTGAACACACTCACACCCCCATTGTTGGGTTTTAGCCTGTGTTGACTGTGGCAAACACACACATTAAAACAGTACAATTTAACATTTATGACACGAATACAAATCTGCAAAATAAATATCTGGCCCTGCAGGGATTCGAACCCGGAATCCGGGAACCGGGAATATTTTATTAGGTACGTAACACAAGAGTACAAAGTAAAATCAGTAACAGTAGTAAAGAACAGAGTAAAGATTTGTTTTTTTAAATTGGAATAAAGATAATAATATATTTTTTGTAGTGCATACGATGCGCGGCGCTCGTACACCTACGCATTGGTACTCCGCGGCCGAGTGACGGCTGCTAGGGCTGTCACACGCGACCGTTGCGCGGGATGCTGTAGCGACACCCGAGCACCATGTGGCGCGCGCTCACAGCCCTGGCGGGGCTGCTGGCGGCCGCGCGGGGGAACGTGGTCGTCTTCACACGGGAGACGCCGCATGCCGTGAGTTCTGGCTTACATCTTTGTCTATCTCTGGCGTCACAACAGCCAATCTATCTCTCTTACTGAGTTATTAAAGTCGGTTATTGACGAACGAAAGTAACCGACCTTTAACCGACACAGCGGTGACAGCCCAGTGGCTATCGAACTCGCCTCACTCGAGCGGTCCGGGTTCAAACCCCAGCGGCACGCACCAATAACTTTCTAAGTTATGTGCGATTTAAGAAATTAAATGTCACTTGCTATAACGGTGAAGGACACATCGTGAGGAAACCTGCATGCCTGAGAGTTCTTCATAATGTTCTCGATGGCATGTAAGGTCTGTCAATCCGCTCTTGGCCAGCGTGGTGGACTAAGGCCTAATCCCTCCCATTCTGAGAGAAGGAGACCCGTGCCCAACAGTGGGACGTCTATGGATCTCAGCGAACCGACATAGCTCGAAGGATCAGCGAAATGATGTGACAATGGGCAGGCCACGTCGCTTGACTCAAGGACCTTTCTTACCAATGGGTAAGAGAAGTCCTTGAGTGGAGACCACGTCTCGGAAAACGGATAGCCAATGGCAGCGTCTCGTAACGCGTGTGCACTGGTACCTTAATCTAATTGACCCAGTTATATGACATGTACAAAGATTACTGCATGACTCTGTATGAGAATATGGAATAACTACACTTTCATATCAACTAATAGTTCACCTAGTTGCAGATATTTGTTTAATATTTTCAAAGGTTTGCTTAAAGTTTTCAAAAAAATTTACATTAATATTTTCTTATGCTTTACTTTTAACAGGAAACTGTTCAATTTAGGAGTATAAAAAATAAACAAAAACAAAAATACACGAAAATCGTGAAAAGAATTAGCAATAAAATAACGTGATAAAAAAAAAAATTTTATCACTTTATTTTATTGCTAAAAACTGTTAACATTTTTCTTAAGTGACATTTCTTATACTTAGGAAGTGCATAGAGTAAGGACAAAGAATGGGCATGCAATTTTTCCATAAAATATAATTACCTACTATTATTTCGATAGTGTATTTATACGAGTACATATACAATTTCACCATTTTTAGACATTAAATGAAATGTCTAAAAATGGTGAAATCACTTAACACTATCGCATCTTGTAAACAATCTAACCTATGAACAATAACCGTTTTACTTACATACGCTACACCCAGTAGTAATTTTAGACGTGTCAACGTTGGTACATAAACAAAGTGATTAGTCATTACCGTCCGCAATGAATTAGTTCCGGCTGTGGCTATTGCTCATTTTAAAATTTTAGTATCAGTTGGTATCATACTAAAAGTTATACTTATTTATAGACATAGAATCTATACCTACTAAATTATATATTATAAAGAGGAAAGATTTGTTTGTAACGTTTTCACAAAAAACTACTGGACCGATTTCAAAAATTCTTTCACCATTACAAAGCTGCATCTTCACTGAGTGGCTATATAGTATATAATATTACTAGGTGTAAACGAAAATATTGTTATGTGTAATTCCACGCGAGCGAAGCTGCGGGCGTCCACTAGTATAAAAATAATTTGCCTCGTTGGTCCAGTAGTCGCATCCATCGCATCGCGACTGCTATGACTATAGGGTTTTTCTAGCTTAAAATGCCTGGTAACAGCTCGGAGTCCTATTCCATGGAACCTTATAAAAATAACTGGTGAAAAGTGGGTGTATGTATACACACTATACCCTTATACACCTGTGCCTACCCAATCGGTGAAATACAGGCGTGATGTTGTTTTGCTAGAAGTTTCTCAGCGCATGCTCCTCACAACGCTAGGCGCTGAACGATGGATATTATGTTGGTATGTACTTACTTTGTTGAGTCATCGTCGGTCCATTGGAAAAACTGCAGACAGAAAAAAACTGCTTCGAAACTCATTGTGGCAGCGGCTGTGAGGAGTAGAGGGAGATGCATGATTGTTTGCTATAATAAACACAGTAATTTTTATAAACAGCGTATAAAGCCTTGATTTGCAACGTGGCGATTTTGAAATAATTTTATAACAAAAAAAAATTAATTAGAGATCCTAATAGGTAATGGATATTACTACTAGCATCTTTTCACTCAATTGGAGATTCTAATTAAGTAGGTACCTACTTTCAGTTTACTTGTATCATATTAAGTGTTCTGTGCTTATATTAATAAAATATTATTATAATTAAATATTATTATAATTTTTCGTCGAACATAAAACCTACTCCTTTTTTCGGAGTCGGTTAGTAAAACCAGCATTATTCTTCATCTCTTTCTATCTTATTGTTTTCCTGTGGATTAGTTCTAGTACCACCTATCTTAAATCAATAATGATTACTATGATATTTCCCAATATGTTGTTTAGTTACAGGTAATCATACTTATCTTATCGTCCCTTCGAAGGGTATATTTCCACACCACATATCAATACTCAGACGTATTTACACTCATTAGTGTCGGCTTATAACGCGAAGGGTTTAGTTTGATGAACATTTGTATAATTTATTATTATTATTATATAATTATTAAATAATATTTTCGGTTGTGACAGGAGTTTTTTTAATGAAAAAACACATTTTACTGTAACAATTAGAAAACTGTGCGTGCGTGAAATACTGTATATGAAAAACTCGAGAAGATTCGGACGCAACAAAAGTGGTATAGGATGAGAGAATAAAGTTATCGAAATATAAAAATGTGACTCAAAACCAAATTGTAGTTGGTCAGTGCTGTGACAATTGAAATTCAGTGGTATCCGTTTCGGTATCCGTACCGGTATCTGTATATCCTAAAACAATCTGCTAAATTATGTCCGGTCTGCTTCGCTTCCGTCTGCAATATTCGTTGACCCTCCTTGCCAGGGGCTATCCGTTTAATTTGTGCAAAGAAGAAATTTTGCGCTGATCAGTATGAATGCAATACAAGTCCTGTTTACAATCGGATTTCAAAATTTCGTTAGTATTATCTATCACTACTTTATTAAGCTACAATACATAAACGTCCCACTGCTGGGCATGCAGACACTGCTGCGGGAGGTTTAGAGACTCTAGAACATACTCCACCACGCTACCCTAACGTAGAAGGCGAAGGGGTTAGTGGCCAACCCAGTCTCGATGTTCTTAAGCCACCTTAAGATCTTCGACAA
Organism: Carterocephalus palaemon; assembly: GCA_944567765.1. Classification (NCBI taxonomy): domain Eukaryota; kingdom Metazoa; phylum Arthropoda; class Insecta; order Lepidoptera; family Hesperiidae; genus Carterocephalus; species Carterocephalus palaemon. The sequence goes on from OX155641.1 coordinate 2,563,424, forward strand.
AGCTTAACGATTGTCTTTACAATTGAAAACAACCGGAACACACGGCTTAACATGCCCTCCGAAGCACGGTAGCGCCATGTTTAATGAGGCTTAACTTGGTCGTTCACATGCGATCAACGCGAGCCATTGGGTTATGGACGCTACTAATATATGTATAAGTGATAGAATGTTGGATGTTATTACTATCCATGCGCACAGTTACGTAGTTAGGTACAATAAGAGGCTCTTATCACGGAACTAAACACCCTTGATTGTTCTTATCTAAAGCTCACCCCATAATACGCAATGTGGCAATTTTATAAATATGAAACGAGTAATTTCAAGCAGTCAAGGTAGGTACTGAACATAGGAAACAATCTATACTTCTATAGTAATATTATAAAGAGGAAACATTTGTTTATTGCTACCGTAAACATCCGGACACAGAACAAATAGGTACAAATGTTCGTCACACGAATGTTTGTCCTGATTGGGATAAATTGGGATTCGAACCCACGACCCCTGGCGCAACAGACAGGGCTACAATTGCTTTAAAAACAATTATCACACGGTATAAACGGCAGTAAGAAAAGTCCTCGAGTGGAGACCGCGTCTCGGAAAACGAAGTATTGGCCGCCCTCCGACGAGGTGGACTGATGACCTGAAGAAGACAGCGGGAAACCGTTGGATTCAGAGGGCGCAGGATCGGGAGGAGTGGCGTCGATTGAGGGAGGCCTATGTCCAGCAGTGGACCCCAAAGTGCTGATGGATGGATGGATGGATGGATAAACGGTACTGGGTACCGTGGCGGGCGGTATTACTGCCCCGGGGGAACACTGTTGTTTCATTCGGCTTCTATTGTCGCCAGATAGCTGAGGAGTTCCGCGACCTACCGGCTAGCTTCGGGCCGGACATCCCGATGGACGGGCTGCGCGGGTTCCTGGTGCACGGGGACCCGCCCGACGGCTGCTCGCCGCTCGCCAAGCCGCCGGTGGTCGACAACATCACTGGGAAATGGGTCGTCATAGTTGCCAGGTGACACTTAAACATAATTAATTGAATAAGCGGTGACAGCCCAGTGGCAATCGAACTCGCCTCTCACTCGAGCGGTCCGGATTCAATCCCAAGCGGCACGCACCAATGACTTTTCTAAGTTATGTACGATTTAAGAAATTAAACGTCACTTGCTGTAAGGGTGAAGGACACATCGTGAGGAAACCTGCATGAATGAGAGTGGCTGAGAGTTCGTCATAATGTTCTCTAAGGCACCTGAAGTCTGCTTGAAATGATCGATGAATCGAATGAACAGATGAGTCCAGTAAGATACATTCGTTAAACCATGACGATGGAGTTGGCCACTAACTCCGCCTATCCACACCTCAGTTGTAAGGCACAAGTTCCCTGCGTTGTAACGCTTATGAGTTGCATGGTGAGCCAAACAAAAAGTTACATGTCATGTCATATATTAATAGGGAAGCGTCTCCCGCGCAGGTACAACTGCAACTTCGAGACGAAGGTGCGCAACGCCCAGGCCGCCGGATACGACTGCGCCATCGTCCACAATGTGAACTCCAGCGAATTGGGTGAGTGCTGTACTCGAAGTATCTACCGACTTTAAAACTGCGTACTATTATCTATAAAAACGACAAAAAAATCATGATCACAAATCTGTTGTATGGAAACCCCCTTCAACCCCCATAAAATTTTTATTTTTTCTTTATTTTAGTAGTATTTGTTGGTATAGCGGCAACAGAAATGCATCATCTGTGACACTTTGACAAAACTGTCTAACTATCAGGGTTCATGAGATACAGCCTGGCTGGTGTCAGACGGACAGCGGAGCCTTAGTAAAAACCCTAGTAGAGGAACCCTAAAAAAAAAAAGATTTAACGCGGGAATATTAGTTTTAAATATTTTTAGTTATTCTGGCTTCAGCCAGGCCAGTTGTGAGGAGTGGTACATTATGCAGTAGCCAGGGATTCTAGCAATGGATCCTGACTTAGACATTGAAGTCTTAGCTTCTCTATCGCCGAATAATCCGAGACATACGACGATAAGAAACAAATTAAATAAGTACATAAACACTTACGTTGTCTTGTCGTCCAATGTCACCAAGATAGGGTTGCCAAATTCGTTTGAATGAAGGTCTACAAAGGTACTGTAATGTACGAGTATGTCATGATAAAATCCATGCGTTGATTTCCGGTATTCGTTGCGTAGTCTTTAAGCATTGAGAACGCCAATAAATCATTAACATATAAAAACTATTAATATTCCATAGCCCAATGGCTCGTTTCGATTCAATGTGATCGAAAGAGTTAAGCAACGACGGGCGCGGTCGGTTTGTGGATGGGTAACCGCTGGTGGCAAAATTTCATGGACGCTACCGTGCTTCGGAGGGCACGTAAAGCCGTCGGTCCCGGTTGTTTTCAATGCTGGAAACAATCGTTAAGCCGTGTCGAAGACCTACGGGTGGCTTGAGAACATTCGACACTGGCTTGGCCACTAACCCCACCACCAATCCGCATTAGAGCAGCGTGGTAGAGTATCCCCTAGAGACCTCCCGCAGCAGTGTATGTGGAGGAGACCCGTGCCTAGCAGTGGGACGTCTATGGGTCGCAGCGAAGCGACATGATTTGTGACAACCCTAGTCTAGGTGGAAGCTCTCGGATATGAACCTACTCGTAAGATAACAAGATCGCCTTGTATAGTGAACGAGTAAAAAAACACTTTGAAGTGGTTGAGTGATAATTTGTTATATTGTACAAACAGTTAATGAACTGTGTGTATGTTATCAACGTAGGTATGTTAACAAGAAAATCTCTTGTTTGTTTGTTGAAATGCTGTTTGCTTGTTTGTTGAACTAAAAATAACAAAACACGCAATGGACTGAAAAACATAAATAAATAAATAACTATTATTTTGGACATTCTAACACACGGCCATCCGACCCCAAAGTAGGCGCGAGCCTGCAATATTTGTGTCAGAGACTCATATACTTACATAGATTTTTTACATAGGTATTATGGGGATTGGTGTGGTGCGTCTAGTAGCAGGGGGTTTTAAATCTGAACAGTATGTAGTTTGGTTGGTTTATTAGTTAATTAATTTGTTTATCTTAATTGACCACATAAAAATACAGGGTACAAATGGCGAGCTTCACACATAAAGCATTCTCTAACAGCCAATCATTGGGCTAACCAGACCAGTCACGAAAAGTGGGTTATTTTTATTTATTTTTTATTGGTTCGCTAGGACTCTATATAATATGTTTTATTTTACCAAACTGTTAGTGAAAACAATAAATAAGATATGTACTATATAAATCTAAATAGGAAATCTTTCGGAGTTTCCATAATTAGGTACATATTATTCTATACAAACTTGCTCAAAACTATATGTCGCAAGAACCACACCCATCATACTTCAAGCTATTTATATCGATTGATTGATAACAGGTCAAACCACGCAACCGTGCGCCTCCAGCAAGACTCCTACATATATATTTTCCCCGCGACTTCGCCCGCGTCAAATTGTTTTACATGTTTAAAAATCAATCGATAGTTAACTATCGATAAAACATCGAACGATTATTTCAGGTTTTTGTCCTTTTCTAAAGCCTATGTCACACTCTACATGGGCGGAGAAGAAGGACAAACCAACAAACACACTTTCCTATTTATATAATTAGTATAATAATATAATTGATGTAAGTATTCATCATTGTGATAAAGACAGGTCCAGTCGCGTGTAAGAGCTAGGCAGACGAGTAATGTATGTTACAAGCTCACCCGAGATAGTGCAGTGCATTTGCAAAATATTGTAAACAATATAACGGTGACAATGGAGTACTGCAGACCATTCTCCTTTCGAGGAACGGTACGTTTTGTGAATATAATATATATCTTAAATAAACAAATATGTCTTGGACATACTCACACTCGGCCATCTGACCCCAAAGCACAGACCCAAAGTAGGCGCGAGCCTGTAATATGGGTGTCAGAGACATACATACATAGATATTTTAAATACATGCTTAATTAAATAATATTAACATCCAGACAGAGAACAAATACAAGTGTTCGTCACACGAATATTTGTTCTGAGTGGGATTCGAACCCACGACCCCTGGCGCAACAGACAGGGTCACTACCGATTGCGCCAACGGGCCTGTCAATATGGGCAGTTTAATTATTCTTTTACACGCCGAAATACACGTGTGTATGACAGTGAACTCCTACTAAACGGCTGGATAGATGTTGATGAAATTTTGTGTGTGTGTTCAAGGGGATTCGAGAATGGCTTAGATTCAAAATTTTGGTCCACTGGAAAATGTTTTTTAAACACTATTTTAGTATTTTTATTTTTAACCGTCGTTCATTGACGTGAAGCGTCGCGTCACTTTGACATTTCATATGGCAGAACAACGTTTGCGGGGTCAGCTAGTTTTAATTGAGAATAATTATCTGCAACGAATCGACGACTCGATCAATCTGAAAACGAGATCGATTGAGAATTTGGGGCTGGACTCGAGGGGCAGTGTGTTAATTTGGTAGGATCTCGAGTGGAGTTTTATCAATTTCAATAAGTAAGTGGCGGCCCGTATGCTTCATCCCTACAACCAACATAAATCTCGACAGTTGCCTATGTTTCTTGGACAAAGCTTAGTCAGCCTACAAGTGTTATTTGTGTGGTTTGTGTAAGGAAATACCCTTAAGCAGTAGTGTTAGCAGTGATTTATATTCGATCTTTCATTCGACAGTCCGGGTTTAAATGCCAACGATACTTACCGATGGCTCTTCTCAATTATATTCCATTTAAGAAATTATTTTACTTTTATGACATTTATTGACAACAACCTTTTGGAAACCTTTACCCCTGAGAGTTCCTTCCAATCATAATGTTATCCTTTCAGTCTGTGTGACAATCTACAATTAGCCAGCGTGGTAAGCCACGACCTTACACATCCAATTCCGTTAGACCTGTGTCTACCAGCGAGGCAATAGAAGTGTTGTGGTGATAGCTTGTAAATTGGTAGTAGCTTACATCGCCGACGTTTGATTGCAGAGACCATGTCTGCGAAGAACCCCGAGGGCATAGACATCCCTTCGGTCTTCGTAAACGACTTTGCCGGCCTCGTGTTAGCCGAGCAGTACATTTTCACTAACGGGTAAGTCCTCTCTTCTATCAGCCTGAGATCAATCATTTTACACATACTCGTAGAAATAAACCTCAATTAAAACAGAGTCGAAGGCCTGAGGGTTGGTAAGTATTCTATCAGCCTTTAGATGTACACAATTACACAATTGGACATAGAAATAGACCTCTCCGAAAAACTCGAATTTTGTGGCTTATTCCTGCAACTTAAACGTTTTTTTTATTTTTATTAAAGGCAGTTGAACTTTTCTTAATAGGTACTGCTGATTACTGTCACCTTATAGGTGATGCGTTGCTTCTCCTCTAGTCAGAATTTCCTAGGCTTTAGTTTATTTTGATAACTAGATAACTGCAGCTTCATTCAATGGCGTAATATTTAATTACATCTAAGGCCAAAGAATTATATGCGGTACGTCGAGCGCACGACGAGTGGATGTGAACCATAACGACAAATTATTCTATCATGGAAAAAATTTGACTAGTGAGAAAATATTTTGTATTATTTTTTCCGTAATAGCTATTTGAAATTATATATAATATATTGTATATAATAATTATATATATAAAATATTGAAATCACTTCATAGTGTGTATCAAATCCGTATTAGAAATTTCATCCGACTCGAAGGACCAGATAAGACTGATTTGTATCGGTAATTAGCAATTTCAGATCTAATAAGCTCACTATTCACGAATCTCGACTGTGAAACAGAATTTACTACGCTTAACTTCTAACTTCTATTGTTCGCAGATACTATATAATGGTGAACGGCGACCTACCGTTCAACATCAACACGCATCTTCTGCTGCCTTTCGCTATAGTCGTAGTGCTGTGTCTCACCGTGATACTCATATTTTTGGTAAGTATTTTTTCATCTAAGAGAGTAAAACGGGGGTGCAAAGTTAGTATGAAACTTTGCCGTTTTTGAAGTTAGTGAATGTCTAATTCCACGCGAGCGAAGCTGCGGTCGTCCACTAGTTTTTAATAAATTGATGACTATCTCGGACAGACGATTTAACGCGGGCGGAGCCGCGGGCAAAGATAGTTTCATATTAATAATAGTGTACTTAATTTGTGGTTTTCCATTATAAGAATAAGAATAGTTTATTTCGACAAATTTCATACAATACACAACAAAAATAAAAATACATTGACCTTAAAAGCTACTTAACATAAAGTAAGAATTTGTCGAAAAGGGGCTGTACTCAGCATTAGCCGTGGCGGACCACGACCGCTGGTTTTCAGTACGACCCTTGATTCCGAGCAGTTCGGACAGAAGTATATTCTTAGACTGAATATAATTAACAAAATAACCCAAGCTTAACTAATTTGTATACCTGAATACCCACCACCTGAAATGTAAATACTACCTATCTACATACTAATATAATATATATCTCACATATCTACCTTAACAAGATTTCTATAATTAACACAATATTATCAAAGGACACAATGCAATTTAACTATCGACTAACTAAAATAACACCACACTATTATATAATTTTAATATAATTTTTTTTAAATGTACTTGTGTATCCCAGATAGTGAAATGCATAAAAGACAGACGGCGCGCGCGGCGGCACCGGCTGCCCAGCCGCGCGCTCAAGAAGATCCCCACGTGCAAGTTCAGCAAGGGGGACCCGTACGACATGTGCGCCATCTGCCTCGACGAGTACCAGGAGGGGGAGCGGCTGCGCGTGCTGCCCTGCGCGCACGGTGAGACCGGGGACTAGTAAATCTATATCTATATATATAAAAGAACGACGGCGCGCGCGGCGGCACCGGCTGCCGAGCCGCGCGCTCAAGAAGATCCCCACGTGCAAGTTCAGCAAGGGGGACCCGTACGACATGTGCGCCATCTGCCTCGACGAGTACCAGGAGGGGGAGCGGCTGCGCGTGCTGCCCTGCGCGCACGGTGAGACCGGGGACTAGTAAATCTATATCTATATATATAAAAGAACGACGGCGCGCGCGGCGGCACCGGCTGCCGAGCCGCGCGCTCAAGAAGATCCCCACGTGCAAGTTCAGCAAGGGGGACCCGTACGACATGTGCGCCATCTGCCTCGACGAGTACCAGGAGGGGGAGCGGCTGCGCGTGCTGCCCTGCGCGCACGGTGAGACCGGGGACTAGTAAATCTATATCTATATATATAAAAGAACGACGGCGCGCGCGGCGGCACCGGCTGCCCAGCCGCGCGCTCAAGAAGATCCCCACGTGCAAGTTCAGCAAGGGGGACCCGTACGACATGTGCGCCATCTGCCTCGACGAGTACCAGGAGGGGGAGCGGCTGCGCGTGCTGCCCTGCGCGCACGGTGAGACCGAGGAGTATTCATAGGGTCGACTCACACTGGCGCATTAGTGCTTGTTCACGTCACGTTGGGCGCGGTGGCGTGCGCGGTCACTAAATATCAAACATATGACGTGATATCCAAGTGTTCACGTACGAAACGCACGTGCGGGCAAATTAGCGACAAGCGCGCGCGGCGCGCTCGCGGCAGTGTTAAACGCTTGAGACGTTTGTGTGAGTTCACGTCGAACTAGCGGCGGATCGCGCGATTCACTCGCGACATCAGGTAAGTTCAACCAGTTTGAACAAACGCATGGCGATTTAATGTGAACACGAGCTCGCAACGTCTACCGCGCCCGCGCGTTCCTACGTGAAGTTGTAGCTCTGAACGAAATTCGGAAGGGATAGTTGCGTATGGGTTATCAATAGCTGCAACCCTTAGACGTCTCACTGCTGGGCACGGTCCAACTGGCAAATCATCGGAAGGTCTAGAGCATACTCCACCACGCTGCTCCAATGCGGATTGTAGGAGGGGTCAGTGGCCAACCCAGTGTCGAATTTCCTCAAGCCACCCGAAGGTCTTCAATAAGGCCTAACATTTTTTTTCATCAATAAAAACAACCGGGGGTTAACGTGCCCTCCGAAGCACGGTAGCGTCCATGAAAATTTGTCACTAGCGGTCACCCATCCGGCTCGAAGGACCAAAAAAAAGTGAAAGTTCACGCTAGTTACCTATGTTACTTAAATAAATATGCCGGTTGTGCCCATTCGCAGCGTACCACGCGACCTGCATAGACCCGTGGCTGACGCAGAACAGACGCGTGTGCCCCGTGTGCAAGCGGCGCGTGCTGTCGGCGGGCGAGCGGCGCCGCGCGCGCTCCGACAGCGACAGCGACGACACCGAGCCGCTCGTGGGCGACGCGGGCCGCGACACGCAGGTACGTAAGCCGAGCCCGGGTTCGAATCCGGGCTTGCGCATTATTCTAATTATTAATTAATTAGAATAATGTTAGTTGTTAAATTATGTTATTATTATATTTTTATTATGTTAAAATTACATTTGTTAATTATAGCAGATTATCACGCTAACGCATTAGGGTAACCTGTAAAGTTAGTCGTAAGTTTTTATTAAATAAATAAATAAATAATTATTTTGCAGATGTATAGTGTGTGTGCATAGTTGAACTATGCAATTATGAATCATAGACATCCAGGAATCGTTCAGTTATAAGATGTACAGAAAATGCCAATAGGCATTAAGTCCGCCCGTTATCTTTTTTTGGTGTAACAATAAAGTATTTAAATAAAAAAAATTAAAAAAATGTGTACACACTTCAGCCTATTTTAGCTATTTTTATTTTATATAATGTCCATAATATATGTGTATAAACAACTGTAGTCCTTTTGTGTTGTCTGTCTGCCTGTGTAAATGATTGTAATTTCAACAGTAGTAGGAGCAAATAAAGTATTTCTATTATAATTATTGGGGTTCCGTACCAAAAGGGTAAAACGGGACCCTATTACTAAGGCTCCGCTGTCCACCTGTCCGTCTGTCACTAGGCTGTATCTCATGAAACGTGATAGTTAGACAGTTGAAATTTTCACAGATGATGTATTACTGTTGCCACTATAACAACAAATACTAAAAAACAGAAAAAAGACATGATGATTTTTGCCGTTTTTATAGATAATTGTACGGAATTCTTAGTGCTCGAGTCCAACTCGCACTTGGCCGGTTTTTATTAAAAGCTTTTATTTAACTTCACTAGTATGTATGTTTGTATGTCCTGGATTCATGCAATCAATATTTCACCCACTTCCAATGAAGCTATCGAGCTGAAATTCGGCACACACATTTGGTTCCGATGACAATGCACGAAAATAAAATAAAAGTTGTAAAAGCTTTTTAAAAAAAAGTGCGTGTGTACAAAGTACACATGTCAGAAGTGAAACTTCTTTGGCGAAATATTCAAATATACACAAAAAAAGAATAAATGTAAATATTCATTTGAAAGTCTTGTTGTTTTATTACAAACGTTCGCTCTATCTCACTTTCTCTCTATCGCCCATCCTCTTCTTCGTCACGAAAGTTGCATGCTGCGTGACGCATTTCCGTTTCATCCGTAAAAAAATTTTACCCTCATGCGCCTAATGAAGTTTCGCTGCGACCCATAGACGTCCCACTGCTGGGCACGTGTCTCCCCCACAGACGCAGCTGCGGGAGGTCTAGAGCATACTCCACCACGCTGCTCCAATGCGGATTGGTGGAGGGGTTAGTGGCCAACCCAGTGTCGAATGTTCTCAAGTCACCCGAAGGTCTTCGACAAGGCTTAACGACTGTTTCCAACATTGAAAACAACCGGGACCGACGGCTTTACGTGCCCTCCGAAGCACGGTAGCGTCCATGAAATTTTGCCACTAGCGGTCACCCATCCACAAACCGGCCGGGCCCGTCGTTGCTTAACTCTTTCGATCACATTGAATCGAACCGAGCCATTGGGCTATGGACGCTACAAAGAAGTTTCACTTCAAAAATATTTTTTTACAGTATAATTAATATTCTATGTATATGTGTTGTCTCGTGCAGGGCGGCACGTTCGAGCCGCAGCGCGAGAACCCGTTCGTGCGCGCCGCGCGGTACGTGGCCCGCATGCGCGCGCGCCCCGCGCCGCCGCTCGACGCGGAGGTCAGTCCTGTAAACATTTCATCTCAACTTACAGTTATTTTTTATGGATATAAATAAATCTATATATATAAAAGGAGAAGGTGACTGACTGACTGACTGACATATCAACGCTGGGCCTAAATTATAAGGGTTAGAAACTTGAAATTTTGCACAGGGGTTCCTTTTATAACGTAGGGGAGCACTAAGAAAGGATTTTTGAAAATTCATCCCCTAAGGGGGTAAAACGGGGGTGCAAAGTTAGTATGGAACATTGCCGTTTTTGAAGTTAGTGAATGTCTAATTCCACCCGAGCGAAGCTGCGGGCGTCCACTAGTAAATAATAAATACACACACGGTCATCTGACCCCAAAGTAGGCGCGAGCCTGTATTATGGGTGTCAGAGACTGATATACATACATAGATATTTTTAAATACTATATACATAAATAGATAATAATAAATTAATAATATTCTTTCTGTATAATTGTTTGTTGTTTCTATATGTGCAATAAAGTGTTAAATAAATAAATAAATAATAATAACATCCAGACAGAACAAACACAAGTGTTCGTCACACTAATATTTGTCCTGAGTGGGATTCGAACCCACGACCCCTGGCGCAACTGTCAGGGTCACTACCGATTGCGTCAACTTCATAAATTTATATTCGAACATTTATAAATATTTTAAGATCAATTTTGCACACTAGTAAGTTATATTATATTAAATATACTGTGTGGGCACTGGGTTAATGTGAGTACTATACTAATATTTATCCATATTTGTTACATTTTGAGCAAATAAAGATATTGTCTTGTAATTTATATATAACGATAATTTTTCACCTTTCAGCAGGTAGAGCACACGGATGAAACGGAACAAGCTAATAACGAAGAAAAGTAAGTAACAGCGTAACATTTTATTATTAACGTACGAAGTAATATGTACATCAGTGTACCTATTAGCCATAAGTTAATAATTAAGTTACAATTTTTTTAGATTATTCATGTTTCTTGCGTGCTTATGATAACTTTACCTAGATTAAATAATGGTGTAAGTTAAATTAAATACTCCACCACGCTGCTCCAATGCGGATTGGTGGAGGGGTTAGTGGTCAACCCAGTGTCGAATGTTGTCAAGCCACCCGAAGATCATCGACAAGGCTTAACGACTGTTTTCAGCATTGAAAACAACCGGGACCGACGGCTTTACGTGCCCTCCGAAGCACGGTAGCGCCCATGAAATTTTCGCCACTAGCGGTCAACCATACACAAACCGACCGCGCCCGTCGTTGCTTAACACTTTCGATCACATTGAATCGAGGCAAGCCATTGGGTTATGGACGCTACAGTTTCCTACAGGGGGTCAGCTACTTTGAGGGAAGCCAGTTCGCCAAGCTGGACTAATTTGGCATTATCCGATCAGACCCTCGAGGTCTGACAGCTCAGATTCTCAGATGATGATGATGATGATGATTAGGGACCGGATTATATGCAACATAAAAAGCTTGTTATATGCATGATGCATGAAAAATGCTTGAAATAGGCATGAAAATTGGGAAAATATGCAAAATTAAATAAAAATGTTTAGGAACCAAAAAAAAAAAAAGAAAAGTATGTTTCCATTTTTTTAATTTCAAAATCAACATACAATTAGTAAATTATTCATGGATAGACGATAAATAAATAAATAAAAATTATTTTGTATTCTTGTACACGTAAACAATTAAGTATTCTTCCAAATGTTCAGTGGTAAGTGGTAACTAGATATTAGGTGTTAGTTTTATATTGGCGTACTAGATGGCGCTAGTAAATCCAAATTCAAAATTGTGAATCACGCTAGTGAGAACTTTCGGAGATTGTATAAGTAAAAATGTTTTTATATGGGATAGTCAGTGTCACAGAGTACATTTTATATAACTGAAATAGAGTCCGCGCTCAAGGCTTGTGCATGGCCCATGAATGTGACGCCATCTGTTTTTTAATTTGGAAAACTTCATGCATTTTTCTGCACCTTGGCACCTTTAATTTAAATTTTCTTTTAATGTTTCAATTAGAATAGAATTAGTTAGCTCTTAATTCATTAAGATCAAATACAATATGCCATCTTTTAGAGCATTAGTAACTAATCCTATTTTATAAAAATAAGAAGACTGTAATTTTATACGATAATTTATTGTTTAATTTATAATACTACAGTAATACGAAGCGTAGGTAAAACACCAATGTTTACAAAGAACTAAAAAGGCCCTGAAATTGTCAGAGAACACAACATTCATTCATGTTTAAAATTTCTTTGGCTGCATTCGAAGCCTCTGGTATAGGATACTTCTCCATCCTGTACAAGATATGAGTCACTTTTGAAGCAGGACTACATATAAATAATTTAAGCAGTCTTCATTCACCTGAGGAAAATTGTGAACCTGACTCGACTCATGCACAGGATTCAAATCATTCTTCATTCTTCTCAAACTGTTCTTCAATGTATGTGATGAACAGAAGTCCAGTTATGCTTCGGAACTAGATTTTGACGACATCGATATTAATAAGTATTACATATTATTATTCGTAAGTAGACGTACATGCGGGGCTTCGGAATCCTATTTATCACCGGGTCGTGAGGTGGAAAAATCGTAAAAAACAGTGAAAATGCATTTATTTACAACTAATATTAATGAAATTAATGACACATTTGACATGTGACATTTGAATTTTCATTTTAAATTTAACTAAATGGCGTTTGTACAGTCCATTCCTACAATTCAACGACAGTAATTATGGAATATCAATATTTAAATTACAATATTCAAAATTGCTGGACCCATTTTCTGAACTTAATATTACTAATTATGGTTTATTTAGTACTTAATGTTTTGTTTTATAAATCTGACTTGATGTTACCAGATCAAAATATATAAAATAAATGGACAACCATTGGTAACACTGAATTGAAAAACGTCATTAATTGTGTAGATTAGTACCATCTTTTGTCTAATTTTAGAATGAAAATCAGTATAACCTGACAATATTTAATATCATGTCGCAGCAAACAAAGTCTACGTGTTTCTATACATCCTAAATTTGATTGGTTTTCCAAATATCTATTGTCTATGCTTCCGAGTAGGTTTTTTTTAACTGCAAACACCCTGGTCAGTGTTACAAGAACAAGCAAAGTGTAAAGTACTACAAGAAGTGAAGTGAAATGTATACTCAATTGTGGATTGTAGAATAAATATAGTAAAGTAAAGTGCTTCCAGATATTTCATTTAGTAAGTGACCAACCTCCACCAACCAGATGAGATGAGGGTTTACCATTAGGTAAAATATGCAAATGATCACCGAGAATAGGCTAAATATGCAAATGCATATAATCCGGTCTCTAATGATGATGATATAATTTGACAGTGAGGAGGACGAGCGCGCGCCGCTGGTGGGCGCAGTGTCGGAGCGGCGGCGGCGGAGGAACGCAATGCGCGCGCGCTCCGCCCCCCGCGTGCGCGCCGCGCAGCCCTCCATCAACGCCGGCGGGGAGGGACAGATCGGTCTGTGGCCTTCACTCATTTACCCACTAGTGGACGAGCGCGCGCCGCTGGTGAGCGCGGTGTCGGAGCGGCGGCGGCGGAGGAACGCAATGCGCGCGCGCTCCGCCCCCCGCGTGCGCGCCGCGCAGCCCTCCATCAACGCCGGCGGGGAGGGACAGATCGGTCTGTGGCCTTCACTTATTTGCCCACTAGTGGACGAGCGCGCGCCGCTGGTGAGCGCGGTGTCGGAGCGGCGGCGGCGGAGGAACGCAATGCGCGCGCGCTCCGCCCCCCGCGTGCGCGCCGCGCAGCCCTCCATCAACGCCGGCGGGGAGGGACAGATCGGTCTGTGGCTTACACTTATTTCGCCCACTAGTGGACGCCCGCAATAGTTTCGCTTACACCTAGTAATATTATATAGCCTATGTCGCTCAGTGTAGATGCAGCTTTTTAATGGTGGATGAATTTTTGAAATCGGTCCAAGTAGTTTTTGTGTGAAAACATTACAAACACATCTTTCCTCTTTTTAATATTAGTAAAGATTGTCCCTTTATTAGTAAAGATTGTCCCAGGTGAGTGGCGTAATGCGACATGTAGCGACGCGATTCTATACGACATAAACCCTTTATTGTGATCTCACATTTGTCAGCATCGTACTCGTTTATTTATTAATTAATTCGTAATTCGTTTATTTATTTGCATTTATGTACAACAAGAGCAGGAAATACAATCTTAATATACGATTTATGATTTATTATATTTTTACCAGCTGACCCGGCAAACGTTGTTTTGCCATATAAATACTTTTTGGTTGATCGTAGAGGGTTGAAAATTCAGGGTTGTATGTATTTTCTAATGTTGTATCATAAAAAAATACAAAAATAAAAATTTATCTAACAATTAAAAAAAAAAATTTGGGATGGACTACCCTTAACATTTAGGGGGATGAAAAATAGATGTTAGTCGATTCTCAGACCTACTGAATACGCATATAAAATTTGGTAAAAATCGGTAAAGCCGTTTCGGAGGAGTACTGCAACAAACATTGTGACACGGAAATTTTATATATTAGATAAGATTTTCATTTAGTTTTTTCGTTGTATGAAATCATATCATATGACAGCCCGCACATTTCACATGTATTTAAAAAAATGCAGTAGGTATTCGAAATGATAGAACGCATGCTGATGACGTCATATACTCGTAATGTTGCGCATACTGCTGTGACGGGCCCGTTGGCCCAATCGGTAGTGACCCTACATGTTGCGTCAGGGAGTTCGAATCCCACTCAGGGCAAATATTCGTGTGACGAACACTTGTGTTTGTTCTGTGTCTGGATGTCAATATTATCTATTTAAGTATGTATTTAAAAATATCTATGTACGTATATCAGTCTCTGATACCCATATTACAGGCTCGCGCCTACTTTGGGGTCAGATGGCCGTGTGTGAGAATGTCCAAGATATTTATATTTTATTTATTATATTTGTTAACACCGCTATTATAATATTTACAAGCGCGTTTATTTATAAAGCTTGATGTGTATTTTTCAGGTGTAGCCGCGTTGCCAGCGACCACGTCAGCGGAACCTAATACCGTGGACTTATAATGTATTATACACGCGTCTGTGGGGGAGACCCGTGCCCAACAGTGGGACGTATATGGGTCGCAGCGATACACGCGTAGTTATAAACTGTACCACAACACCCTTGCTCGACATAAATAATATTGTACCAGTTACTGACGGACTACATAACCTGTAATATATCTTGGCTATGAAATCAATTGATAACGATTTTCGTGTAGACAGCTAAATTCGGTTGCGCTTGGATTCGGCTCTGCCAATAAGCACTGGAACAGCGTGGTGGAGTGCGCTCTATGCCGCTCAGTTGTGATAACCTGTACCCAACAGTGGGACGGTAATAATAATTGGTTTCAGATAAACGTAATATAAATATGTATTTCCCATTTCCGTTACCGGGTTACGGTCAAATTCGGACACTGAATACAGACATACCACGTTACTAAAAGTTCTTGTTACTAACTAAACTAATTACTTTATGACGCTACCATAACAAAATATATATAACATGTAAAATATATCACATTAAGATTTTACGTTGAGCCTCCCAATCTTACTGTATGAATGTAAGGTTAAGTTAGAAACCAAGGGAAGATTTCTGTAGAGAAGAAAAGAGAGTTAAGGCCATCGACAAGGCTTAATCTACCTCAATGGTCTAGTGGTCACGAAGATGACTGCTAGGCCAGAGGTTTGAGTTCGATTACCGGATTGGGCAAAGTATTATTGGGTTTATATAACTTTAAATTCCCAGTCGTTGATTGGATGTCTCCGGTATATGAAAATGGGTTCGCCACTTAATATAGTACCTAAATATTACTGGTGAACATACTGGCCTCTTGTTTTATGTATGATTTTTTATATATAATATAGACGGACAAACAGACATACCTGGTGGTAAATGGTCACCGTCGTTTCACAGGTGCGTTGCCTGCCTTGAAGGAAACGTTTCACACTCTTATATAAAAGATTACCTATATATAAAAACTCTTGGACTATAAAATATAAGTGAAATTATAACCTTAATTGTATTATGACAGACCGTCTCGGAACAATGGTCTTTCAGTCTCTCCGGGTGGTAGAAATTATTAGAAGTAAGTTATTGTATTAAAACATTATTGTATTATGTCACTTTCAATCTTACTTCTTTCCAACATTACCTAATATCATAAATCACTTTATAAAATGTTGTGTAATTAACTTAGTACCGTACCAACAACGTTTGTGTATGAGGCGTTAAACGTTTGCATATGAGACGTTATAAGTTTGTATATGGGGCGTTAAACGTTTGTATATGAGGCGTTAAACGTTTGTATATGAGGCGTTATACGTTTGTATATGAGGCGTTATACGTTTGTATATGAGGCGTTATACGTTTGTATATGAGGCGTTAAACGTTTGTATATGAGGCGTTATACGTTTGTATATGAGGCATCGAACTGTTTATTTTAATGCGGTACTAAATTAAAACCAAGATTTAAAATAAGGCCGTTAGTTATTTCACTTGAGTCTTTTAACTCATGGTTTTTCACTAAATTATTTAGTCTTCTTTTAATAGATTCACGCTTATGATCTATCTTTTCTATTTTGTCTGTGGCCTCGCTTAAACCATAGACAATATTTATTTGGTAGGGCTTGTTACCGATTTATTGACGACTCGACTGTTGACCGGGTGTGGAGGAATCTCCAAGTCCTGAAATCCTCACTCACTGTTATTTACTCCCGATTTAACTCACATTTCTATATGGTACCTGATGTCAGCTCTAGTTCTAATTCCAGTCTATGCCTACGAGTATATTTTATTTTTCCATATTTTTCAATATTGGTATCAGTCATATATTCCATACATCTACATTTGGATGTATGACTGGATTTCATGATACCTACTTACTGTCTCGAACCTCATATGTAAAACTTTTATTAAGTAGGGTATAAATCATTGACGTAGAAGTTCATAAATTAACATTTGTTCAAAATTCGGTGCTCCGTAATCTTAGCGCGCTGTAAGAAATATATTTTGAAGTTTACATCAACAAAATGATCACATTTTCATTTTTCATCATAAATATAATTGTTTTTGATTGTACCCAGTTTTACGAGATGCTACTAAATCATTAATATAATAAATCAATTTAAAAATTAAATGCGTTTTAGATCACAAAGTATGCGCGGCATTATAATAATTGTTGATAATTGAATTTTATTTTTTAATAAGTAAAATACGATGCGATATTCTCTGTATAGTTGTTAAATCAACGTGTATATAATTTTAGTTGTAGTTCTTTTAGGGCATGATTATAATGTTTTAGATACTGTAATAAATTGGTTTAATAATAATATTTATAACATGTAAAGAGCGTTTAGCTTCCACATCCACTTGCACGTAGTAATATATCGAGATTGTTTAAGTACCCATGTTAAGTGTTAAAAAAGTGACTATAAATTATTAAAAATGCGACTTTATTATCTTGAAAATTAATACTTCGAACATCAAACGCATTTATAATAATGTGCTATGCCTATCCATGAGCGAAACTATGAGAGAAAATTTTCCCTATTAAAATTGTCCGATGTTATTTTAAAATATTGTTTTTACCTTACAATATCAATAAAGATCGAATAATTGGTTATATATAATATACATATGTATATAATTCTTGAGCCATTTGAGTTAAAGCACATCACCGAATAAATTTGTAAGTTTAGCAATAAAAATATTATAAACAATCTACACTATAGTGATAAGAATAATCCTACAATTCCATAAGTTGTGCTACACTGGTTCTGTCGTCGGCATCTGTTTGTATGTAACGAACGATATAACTATATGTATATACATTATGTAAAATATTAACACAAACGTGTCTAATCTTGTCCAGAATTATATTCTACATTTCTACACAATTAAAACTCTATTCAAAGGTACAAAGTGTCGAATTTGAATGTTATCCACAATATTTTTCAATGAACTTATAAATTTTGTACCTTTATAGAATCATTGTTTGTGATCACTGATATTAATTTTCTTTCTTGCTAAAAAGGATCAAACAGTGAAAACTTGGTAGAGCAGACAGCATTAAAAGAAAAATAAATTTAACGTTAGCAAAAGAGATTACCCTCTACTTTATGTTAATTTCTTTATTTACCTGAGCCTAACATTTTAACGCTTATACAATTAATTTTCAAGCTGTATTCTATTGTGATAAAAAAACTTCCAGTCAGTTGGTGACGGTTGATTTAAATTTTATTTTATATTAAGTTTATGGACTAGCCGTAATACCGTAACATAGACGATGACCGCAGGGTAACTCCATGCTTCAACTAAAGGCTTTTGCAGACGAGGGACTGTTGTCGGTTAAGCTTAGGATAAATTTCCTCGAATCAAACTCACGCTGCTAAAACGAGAAAGAGTTCTATGTTATGTTTCTATGTGAAAATTGCTGTCATTTAATTAAATTTGACGATAAAGACGACGAAGACCGCCCATCGTCTGCGTAGGCCTTTATGTAATGTCTGGTGTAGAGCCCTGTGTAAGTGAGAATGCTGTGTGGACTGTGCGATTTATTCCAGTGTTTGGTTACTGTCATTGTATAACGGTTCGGCGGGAAGACATCACATATAGCGCGGCCGCGAGTGCCGCTTCTGCGGCTCCCAATTTTTAGGATAAAGCCAAAGAAATAAATTCGTTTCACACTATAACAGAACTTTTCTTTCATTACATTTTTCTACATCGAATATTAAAAAATAATGTACCTACTTAGTTAAAGAAGCTAAGAGAAAATTATTATGATACCTACACTTGAAGCAGTTAGGTACCGATTTTTTTTAAATAATGGTTGACTGTAACGTGGGTTACGAGCGATAATTTTACGTGCTATCGTCATGGAATATTATTAGAAATTGTAGCATTGATTCGCAAAACAATCTAGATGGCGCTGTGCCTTTTTCTGTACTATGTAAAGCATATTAAATATCTCGGTACGCCCTCTATATTTCTCTCTATAGCCTATCTAGCTCTATTGCTATGGGTTACAGCTAAAATTGAACAATTGCGCTTGGCTTCCTAGATAATATCTAGGAAGCCAAGATTATATAATTTTATAGGATTATTAGTTCCTCGATTGTTATTACTAAATTGATTCACTAGATGGCGCTACAAAATTGTATTGTGAATCATATTTTATCCTAGGTGGTTGGTTTATGTGTATATCTATTCTATGTGCTGTTGAGACTCCTTTTAGAATACGTAAATGTGAATGTGAATTTAAGGCCAGTGTAGTTAGCGCCCTGCCTCTAAGCGGGGTCGCTTCCGGTGTCGGGTCGGCTTGAAAGTCATACGACTAAAGCCATCCTGAAGGCGGGTCGCAATATTTTTTACACATCTGTAGAACCTCACGCTGCGGGGAAAGCAAATAAAAGCCAAAGTGTTACCAAAGTAGCTTTATTAACCAGCAAACGCTGTTAACGAGCCGCCATATGGGCGTCCAACCCGGCGGCGTGCAACGCAGCCAGCAGCCACAGACAAGCGGGCAGACTACTCTCGATTGTACAGAGCCTGTAATTTTCACTAGAAGATGTTATTTGAGTAGTCTGTGTGAGCCTAATCGAAGAGACCGAAGCCCATGTCGTCGTCGCTCTCAGAGTCCTCCTTCTCAGCCTTGGCTTCTTCCTTCTTGGCCTCGGCGGGCGCGGCGGCAGGCGCGGCTACGGCGGCCACCGCGGCGAACTTAGACGGATCCTGTCGAGAAAACGACAAAATTAGTATTATACTATTTCAATCAACTCTTGTATGTTTTTTTATCAGATATATTCAGGTAGAACGGATGCAATAGTTATTTTTAAAAAATGTCAAAGGTCGTCTCGTCAACGGTCGTCTTTCCAAGATACATATGTTTCTTAGTTATAGGTGGACGCCCGCAGCTTCGCTCGCGTGGAATAAGACAATAGTTTCGTTTACACCTAGTAATATTATATAGCCTATGTCACCAGTGAAGATGCAGCTTTCTAATGGTGAATGAATTTTTAAAATCAGTCCAGTAGTTTTTGTGTGAAAACATTACAAACAAAATGTTTCCTCTTTATAATATTTTATTAAAAGCTTTTATTTAACTTCACTCGTATGTATGTCCTGGAATCTTGCAATCAATAATTCACCCACTTCCACTGAAGCTATCGAGCTGAAATTCGGCACACATATTTGGTTCCGATGACAATGCAAGAAAAAAAAAATTATAAAGCTTTTTTTTTAAAACAAATTTTTAAGATAGTATAGAGATAATAGATTGGGTGGATGTGGCTGATGAACCATAATCCCTTACTTCAATAAATCACAATAAGACCTTAAGTTTGTTTGTTGTTTTATATAACAAATCTCACCTTGATGAACTCCTTGATGGTAGTGGCCTCCTTAAACTCCACCTCGGTGACGGCGGCGATGGCGAGCAGGTTCTTGAACCCGTTGGCGATGGAGTGCGGCGCGGAGGCCACGGTGGGGTAGCCCATGGCCAGCGACAGCGCCGCCACGTTGGCCACACCCTCCTGGAACTTGGCGCGCAGGTCCTCCGGCTTTATGTCCAGGATGGCCGGGGCGAAGATCGTGCCCGAGTCGTACACCTGAGAGGAGAGTTGGTTGTGATGTTTTTAAATGCATTCAATTTTGGCACATTCCATTCGGTTATCGTTATTCGTTATTACAAGTAGCTACTTAATATTTCACCTTCGTCTTTATTTGAATGTTAGAAGACATGTTTGCTAGTGGTTTAAAAATCAGCAGATACCCCAACTGATAATACTTCAAAAGCCACATAGCAAATTATTTCCCAAAGATAAATTATCAGAATGTATAAAATTATACAAAATGTACTCAACACTTTGGGATATTAGACCCTTTTAATCTCATTCATATGTTACTGCACGTGTTGCCCGGCTGGATTCGATCAATAACTCGGTTAAAGGCAACTACACAATTTTGAGATTTTTTTCAGAGATAGATTCAGATTTCTTGAGAGAAGATTAGCTATGGATATGTCCTCTATCTAATAATTAAAATTGGAAAAATTTCAGTATAAAACATATAGTACTTTTTTTTTTATAGACAACGTAACGTAGTTACCGTCGACTTAATACCAGCCCTAACAATATTCTTGCTTATTCATAAACATAAAATAACATTTCAATGTCAACATACCTGCTTGACAACAAGACCGTACGAGAAGGGGGAGATGTTCAACATGTTGAGAAGAGTGGCTTCGGAGGCGCCCACCTTGTCTCCGGGCTTCAGGATGTGCACATCGTTGATGATTTCAATGGTACCTGCCGATACATTGTGATATTAGCCATGACGGAAATTATTTAACTGTGGTAACTAAACGCATTCATTATGTAATGTAAATGTATCTTCAAAATGCCAGTGCAATGTTCATACAGCAACAATACACTAGGATAAATTTGAAGAGTCACTATTGTCTGAAAGCGAAGCCATTAGGCTAATATTACGCCCACTGGTATTAGAACAGACATAACATTGTTGTTTAAATAAATTACCACTGAAAGGAAAATTCACAAAATCCAAATTTTTCCTCAGATCCACACAAAACGATTTGAATTTACAGCATTGAATATTATTTGAGCGCTTGGCAAAAAACTAAAATCACGTCAGCAGTTCGCGATTTGCGTATAGCTCTGAGCGTAATTCGTCCTTTTTCCTATTTAGATCCTATCTTAGGTTGATATCCAGTCTATAAAAAAAATCAATATGCATTTTATTTTTATGTTCAACCAATTTGTATATAAAATCATTGTATACAATACAATACAAATACTCTTTATTTGTACACCGAAAAAGCATATGCTACAAGTACAAATAACAATTAGGGTCTACAAAAAGGCTACAAAAATAATAAAAAATCAATTATGTTAACAGAAATAGTTATTTTTTAAACTTATAATATCAGTAAAAATAGCAGTCTTATTACAGAAGACATGTTATACAGTCTGCTGTTAAGTGATAAAATAGATGTCCCTGCGATCTGAACTCAACACACAGTATTGCCCCTGGGCAGTTTTTGCTTTACATTTAACCAAGCTTACCCTTGGAGATCTTGGTGGGGATGGAGAGGGCCTGGAAGAAGGAGGTCTTCTCAGGCCCCAGACCAGTGTTGTGCGCGGGGATGACGACCGACAGCGGCGCGATGGCACCGGGACGAGCGGGCGCGCGTACCTTGTTCTCCACGAGTTTATCGCGCACCTGATATGGGTAATCAGTTAGTTATTTGGGAAAATAGATTTATTTATTTATTTAATTTCCATCAACTTAAAGGCTAACATAGGGCCAACATAATGCCTAATAATTTATGAAGTGATAATAAGCAGATATCCCAAAGCCACTGTAATAGATCTGCTTAGTCTGCGTCATGTAGAGCAAAGAACACAATGCCATGTTCATTCATGTATCAGCACATTTTTTAGAGGTAACAGTATGAAATCTGTTTGAGAATACATATAAAAATATGCTATAAAACATTGTATAAATAATAAAAATTGTTCTTAATCTTACTCTCTCTTCCTTTAATCAACAATTTACCTAGTACTAGATTAGTTGTCGTGCTACTTATTTTGGCCAGAGCAAAGGATCTTGTTAAAGAGCTAATAAATGCCTTTATAATACAAGATTCCAATGAGGCACTTTCATAGCAAAGAGTTAAACACCAATGGCCCTAACTACTACCACTACATTAACATATTGTAAGTATTAATAAACACATTGTACACAATCTTAATGTTAGTGATTTATTGATAGGCAGATAGGTAACCTATTGTTTTAGGTGGTTATGGTGTTCCTCCAAACTGCCAGTGCAAAGGTAATGTGGAAACAATACACTAGGATAATGTTGGAGGGTCAATCTTGTCTGAAAGCGAATCCAGAGCGTTAACATTACACACACTGGTATTAGAACAGACGGTAAATAATGCTATAATTGATCCATATCCAATTGTAGTATGTATATAATTGTACAAGTTTTGACAAAAGGATGTTTTCCTAATTTTACTTTTTAATAACTTTAGCAGTTTACATGTTCAGGAATAGATATGTTTTTAAATAATCAAACCCTGTTATACATACTTGATTGAAGTATGTATAACTTGTATAACATTAGAAAAATAAAAATAATTTTTTTTCAGTCTACTGAATCCAGCGTTAACCTGTCTACTAGTTGTGCATTTGCTTGTTTAAATAAAATGTATTATAAAGGCTTAATTTAACTAAAATTCATACATATATTCATAATAAATAAAATACGATCCACAAACCTCAACAAGGTCTCCGCGAGTGAACACAAAGCCGATGTTGCCCTTGATGTGTGGCAACAGCTTCTCCAGAGCTGGGTTGTTCTCAAGGTGGTCCCTGATAGCTTTCCGCATCATGGTGTTCTTGCCCATGAGCACGATACTCTGGCCACGCAGAGAGATACGGATCTGCTGCATCTGGGTCGAGCCCACGTTGTCTGCACCCACTAGGAAGCATTTTGGGTACTCGTCTAAGAGTGTCTGGAAAATAATTGAGTAATTAGGATAGAGGAAGAAAAAAGGGTTGTACTTTCCATTAGTTAACTACTAATTGGGGTTAAAAAGGGGGTGGAACTCCGGGGGCGGGGGACTCCCACAACCCCATGCTGTATGTATGCCCCATGCATAGATGTAAATATTTGATACTCACGATGATCTTGGAAAAATAGTTGGTCTTCCAGGCATTCTTGTCCTCCCTACCCATCTTGAAGTGAAGTAGGGACTTCGTAGAAATTTAAGGACTGAAATAAAGATGTTTCCACGTATAGAATTTTTATCCATGCTTTCTGGAGTAAAAATAAAAAAGTACGAAAATATATTTTTTTCTGTTAATCCTTGATTGTATAGATTATATTGCATTAATTATGAAGAAAATAATGTAAAGATCACAAGAATTTCTTATGATTATTTATTTTCCACTCACCAAGAATAAATACTACACGTACGTGTGTCACGACGTGCGGGACTTAAAAGATTGCTTCAATCAATTTGACAGTGACATAAGTAAGTTATTACCACAGAATGATGACACTAGCCTCAATATAGATGAAAAATGATAAATATAGGTAAATAAATATCGTTGGTAATTCTACAAACCATCATCATTTAAATAATATTGACCTTTTTGATCTTTACTGAATCTTGAAGGATGATTGTGACCACAGTACAAAGGTATTTGTCGGGTTACTCACATCACATTATCATCATGTCCATATTTTGAACTAAGGTTTCGGTGGTGCGCTGTGGTGGTGTGGCATTTTTTTTCAATTGGAGTTTTGCTATATGGTCACGTCGACCTTTACAGCGTTACTAAATAGGGTGGTGAGCTGCAAGAGATCAAACACATGCACATGCACACACATGTATAACTGTATAAGTCGTCTAAATCGAACTGGTACTCACAGTTCCGGTACGTAATCAGTTGATTGTACCACCAAAGGATTTGGATGGCTGGGAGTCAAAATCAAAGTGAAAAAAAAATCTACATTGCGCACATACCTACAGGCGGCTCTTTTGCGCACACCCTTTTGATGTGTTCAACGAATGTTAATTCTATCCTATAGGTATTTAGCTGAATGCAACCATGGAATTTGTTGGTCAAACATGGAAATGGGCTATAATACCTTCTTGAAATATCGGTGTTTGCGGTGAAAAGTACTGCTGCACTTTTGTCTGGATTAATCGAAAAAGGCCAATTATCCTTTAAAATACAAACGAAATAGTAAAAGCAGTAAAATTAAAATCTTCGAAAGATTAATAAATTACTGCTTGTCTGTTGTCTACATTTAACTGTCACATAATGCCTGTCAATCGTGTTCGTTCGTGTCATTTAATCACAGATTTGCCTCAAATATATTGGTACAAATTGCTTTGTGAATCGCCGATAAATTTTTCCAAATTTTTCCAAATTTCAATATTATTTTATAAAGCAAGTAAGTACAGATTTCTTAGTCCAAGAAACTTTATGAAAGCAAGTCACAGAGGAAAGTACTATAGAAGCAAGTTTTACCACTTACTTATTGCACTTATATCAACGCAATAAAAAAGAAAAAATTGTTGAACATAAAGCTACATTTTCATAAAAAAGTGTGTTACAGTGTTTTTTCTCGGCATGCTTCAGAAGGGCTGATCTTGCGTGGCTGAACTTCATTTATGCACTTTAGTGCTGCTATCAATATAATATAATAGCAGCCTGCTACGACCGTACGACCATTTGTGATTACCACTTGCGAAGAGAGTATACCATAGGTTCTAAATCATCTGCTATATTTATAAATTCACGATGTTTTTAGTCGCTGGGGCCAACTTATTTGGCCAGTGGTTTTCTGATGATATTATCATTGAAGGCTTTAGAGCCATGACAAAGCATGACAATGATATAAAATTTGACTTAAACAAAGCTAAACTAGTGCAATCTAATTGGTCCTACAACATTTACGAGGTAGATGGTATGTTTTATCTAGCTGGCTCTTGGCTGGGAGTTCCAAAGCAACTAGTCAGTATACCAATGCCAATAGATTTCCCCAGAGATTGCACAAACATGCTAGTTGCTGGCAACGATCGAGTGTTGTCGCTGGTTGATGCTGAGAAGGAATTAATATTTATCATGGATTTGAAATTTGAAAAAAAAGTAAAAAAGGTGGTCTTAAAGGAAGAGGAGCCCCAAGAGGGTGAAACAAATGCTAAAAGGAATAGGAAAACCAGCCAAGTGGTGAAAGTACTGATGACAAATAATGCTAGCATATACATGTGGTTTGTGAACAGAGATGTGAAGGTTTATGCAGGCTTTCCTTACCCAAAACATTTTGATACCTCTCACTGTCATGGTCGAGTAATTGATGTTCAGTGTGGGTTTGAACACTATATTCTGCTCACAGATACTGGCAGGGTTTACACTTGGGGTAATGGAAGGTGAGTGTTCACTTTGTCACTATCTGTAAATATACATTGATATATAAATTAATAAATTAGGTAGGTATGTTTAGTCAGTCCTGTCAGTGTTGGTAAATAGCAAATTATATAAAAACTAGTGGACGCCCGCAGCTTCGCTCGCGTAGAATTAGACCCATTGACGACGTCTCCCCGCGTTCGGGTTGCCCACTTGACTTCAAAAACGGCAAGGTTTCATACTAACTTCGCACCCCCGTTTTACCCCCTTAGGGGGTGAATTTTCAAAAATGCTTTCTTAGTGCTCCCCTACGTTATAAAAGTAACCCCTGTGCAAAATTTCAAGTTTCTAGCCCTTATAGTTTAGGCCCTGCGTTGATATGTCAGTCAGTCAGTCAGTCAGTCACCTTCTCCTTTTATATATATAGATTTATTAAAATACATCAAACTCAGATGCAAAACTACGCAAAAGATGCACAATTTTAATCCAATTTAGTGTGCTGCTTTAGAATATATATAACCCTTTTTACACTCTATTTATCAATGAATATAAAGCTACTTTTAATAAATATATTCATACATTTTTATTTCTAGGAGACTTCAATTGGGGCATGGGAATATTGATAATGTTGACGTACCACGAGAAGTGCGTGCCCTTGCAGGTTTCAATATTAAAAAAATCCGTGCGGGTGGCTGGCACTCTGCTGTAGTGAGCGAGTATGGGGACCTTTACATGTGGGGTTGGAATGACGTTGGACAATTGGGCATAAAGTCCCGCTCGCAGAGGAGAAGAGAGTTAGCAGAAGGTCAATCTGCTAAAAAGAAGAAAAAAACCCACCCAATATCAACAGTTGTTGATATATATGATGAAGAACTGAATGAAGTTAATTTGGACGTTATCGATGTTTGCTGCGGCTCGAAGCACACAATTATCTTACTCTCGGATTACTCAATTTGGGCGACTGGCAGCAATGAATACGGTCAGCTTGGCTTGCCCACAAAAGATTACACTCATGTGGAACATTATATTAAAGTACACCAAGGGACAAGTGAATCAATATTAAGATGCGGACCTTGGAATTCAGTGATTGTCAATTGACTTTGTTTGAAATATATATTGTGTTTTGTGTATCTCATAATTCTATTATGTTTTTTGTAACATTGAATGAACAAGTAAAACAGTTAAGTATTATAATAAACTAGTCAGACATTTAATGTGTATAGATAGATGTTGTATTTGTGAATTGTAAGATTGGGTAGTTTGTTGTGCCAGTATAAATTAAATGTGTCTAAATGTAAGGTGATGTGAGGACAGCATTCGGTCTTGGAAAAGGGTTGGAACATTATTGAATGGCATACCTACAAGTCACATTATGAAAATCCTTTTGGTGGCCAGTGATAAACATGTCTCAATCGACAGACATCTCATCTTAGACTTCCTGAGATATTTAAAACCATAGAAAAATACAGGATCAAATAGTGCATTTAAAATGTCTAAGGAAATTAGCAAATTCGCTATCGAATTTGATTTACGTGCCTAACGATTCGTCCAACTCCATCTATTAAAACTTTTATGCAATTACATACCCGCTGAATTACTGCACTGAATACGTTTTGATTGTTACATACATACAAAATAATTTGTCATTGGCTGTCGATACGAAATTTTTTTCTAACTGGCGTACTTGTAGATATATCAAACAAGGTTCAATGCCCTTATCTTAGCTAATAGTGTTCAATGGATGTTAATATAAAAAAAATTGTGAGCCCTCACGGGACGCCTGGTAGGTGTGAAACATCGAAATTATTTTGTACAAGTATTATGCACAAAGGTACAGATTATGACAGGAACTAAAACATAAGAAAAAAAATTAATAATATTTCATTTATTCATTTAATAATTATTATTTATAATTAAAAAAATATTAATATATTTTATTAATAATAATTTCCGACTGTCAACCCTCACCTGTATAGTATAATTTAATAATATATTCCATCATAATATAGCGTGGCGAAGCGTCGCCACGGCCTGTATCGCCACGCCAAAAATCTGGTTTACCCTCCGCTTAGAGATGTTTCACATCAACAAACAGAAAAAATAATAAATTTTTTTTTGTTTTCTTTTTTTATATGTTTTAGTTCCTGAAGAAAAGAAATTACAAGTAAAAGAATTACAACAAATAGTAATTTAATAACTAACATTTCAATAAAAAGTAGTACCAAGATTGTTTACCAAATACCGAGTAAGACAAATTAAGAAAAACAGATTTTAAGACCATGTGAAGCCAATGAAAAAAAAAGGCTTACACCTATATTGATAAGTTATTGTTTATTAATATTTTGCTAATTTGATAAAAATAGTGACATAAAGAAAAGTCACTCACACACATTCCCAGGTTATTGTAATTTTTTGAACAGATTTATTGCTAATTTTTATATTTGTGTATGTAGGTACTTACCATGTTTTTATAAATCAATATCCTGCAATGTAAAAAATCTTTAAAAATACACTACTCTGTTTAATGTAAGTTTAATAAATACAAATATCAAACTATTTGCCCTTTGAAGTTTCCTTGGACCAGTCATAGGCGTCGTTACCCAGGATTAATCTAGGGTGGTTACTATTACTATGCCGGATATTATGAAAAAAGATCAATCGTAAACGATTAAAACGCTCTCCGATCAGGCGACCTTGAATCTTCCGACACCCGGGTGCATAGAATTGTATACTGGAGAACTCGAGTGGACCACAAAGCCTACAATCATGTCTGTACTTATATTTATGAAAGTCCACTCTATTAAAACTACCACTCCCCATTAGCTGTGTTGTGAAGTCAGAATCATCTCGTGTGGTTACTATAGAAACTCAGATTAGGGATAATAGCTAATTCGTTTGTAAAGCAATGCATCTCACGAGATAAGAAAGACTATAATTATTTTTTTTACCCCTTGATCTTTATTACCCGTTAGACGTAATAAGAATTTGGCGAATAAATTGATCGGCGGGTCGTAATGGGCTGGGTACTAAGCACTTATTCGTACTAATAGTGTTCAAGCTTAGAACACTGTTTATTAAATATGTATTAAATTTGGTTGTGTTGTGGGAAAAGTATTTACTTGTAAGCAAGTCTTTGGTATTGGATCCCTATCATTTTATCTTCTTCATTGCATTTTATGATAGACTTTAGAGAACTCATTGCTCTGTTAAACTTAGTAAATTAAAATACATTATTATCTCTGTATTTGTTTAGTCTGTGCATTCCATTTAGCGTATGTGAGTGAACATCTTTCATTGTCACA
Source organism: Carterocephalus palaemon (assembly GCA_944567765.1). NCBI lineage: Eukaryota > Metazoa > Arthropoda > Insecta > Lepidoptera > Hesperiidae > Carterocephalus > Carterocephalus palaemon. The sequence goes on from OX155641.1 coordinate 2,592,872, forward strand.
TTGTCAGTATTTGTCAGTGTAACAGTAAACTGACAAATACTGACAATTTCCTTTGCTTCATACTTCATTCATGATTTGCTATTTGTTTTGGTTAGAATTTTATAAATTAATGAAATTAATGAATGTTTGCTTTTGTTGGGGACGTTACCTTAATTTTGCTGTGATGAGATTTATTGTGTGAGTGCTTAGTTATTGAATATCAAACAGATATAAGTTTTACGATACAATGTCGAAAGTTAACGTTAGACATTACATTATTCAAGCGGAAAACAATTCCGGTGCTGGTAACTTTGCCGAAGCATTTGAACTGTACATAAAAGCATTCAGTATCAGACCACAACTCAAAGTTATATTAGAAAAGCAATTCCAACATGTATACTCCCAGCTTGTAGATAGTCTCGAGCATGAAGAAAAGCACGAAGAAATGTTTATGGTTTACAAACAAGCTCTGAGCGTATTTCCTGGACACATCGACATTCTTATTGATATTGGTGGATTCCTGTTGAAAAATAGATTTTACATGGAAGCTTGGAACCAATTTCAACAGAGTTTGGATCAGAATCCGGGCTCTGTCATAGCAGAATTTCAAATAGATGTTATAAAAAGCTGTCTAGTTGAACGTTGGCATTACAGAATGTTGAATGACAAGACTCGCAACTTTTCGTACCGAGCTGCCATTAGAGAGAGTGTTGTTGCAGAAAAGGATTCTGTTGTGGATGTAGGCACAGGTTCCGGTGTCTTGGCAATGTATGCTGCAGAGTGTAATCCTTTGGACATTGTTGGTATTGAAATGTCTGATATACTATGTGAAATTGCTCAATATGTTGTGAAAGAAAATAAATTTGAATGTGTAAATATTATCAACAAGTCGTCACTTAGTACTAGTGAAACAGATATTGGAGGTAAAAAGGATTTGCTTATAACAGAAGTATTTGATGCAGGTTTATTTGGAGAAGGTATATTGATGACTCTGAGCCATGCATTTGAAAATTTATTGAACAGAAATGCTAGGGTTGTTCCTTGTAGAGCAGAATTTTTTGTTAGGGGTGTTAAATCTAACAGTGTTATTACTAGATACTACTTGAATGAGTATGCTAAAGACTTATTAAATGTTCCTTTTTGCCACATATTGACCTCAAATGACTCCTATGATTGTGTTGATATAGACAGGTACAAAGACTTAAAATATATGACTGATCCATGTTCTCTTTTAATGGTAGATTTTAATAATCTACTAGATATACAGAATAAGCTAAGTAACACTGAGAAATACAGTGCTAGTTTGAAGCCACTTATGAGTGGGGAAGTTAGTACTATTATAGGATGGTTTGACCTTCACTTCACAGATAATATAAGTCTAACAACAAACCCTATTTCTGAAAACAGAGCTAAGGCTTGGCAACAGGCTGTCTTCTGTAACTTTCTACCTAAGGAGGTGACTCAAGACAGTGAATTTACTATAAATTTTAAAATAATTAATGGCCAAAAATTAGAACTGATTCCTGAATTTGATTGTGATGCCAGGATTTCAGAATACATGATGCGTTTCTTGAATGATAAAGAATATTTGGAGAGGATTATAAGCTGTGTAGATGTTGCATTCTCATATTTAGAAGAGATTGCAGAAATTACCACAGTTGCCATTGCCGATCTATCTCCCTTCCCACTGTTTGGATTAATGATGTTGAAAAAAGGGGTGTACAAGTTGCACTGCCAGGCTCGATGCAAGGAAGATCAAGATTTCATTCAAAAAGTATTCGAAGCCAATAGGATGATGAGTGATCGGTTTAAAATACTTAACATGCAAGAGCAAGGCTCCATGGGAAATAGGAAATTCCATGCAATATTCTTCAATATATTTGATGACAGTGGGAATATTGACAGAGCCCAGGTCAAAAATACATTCAGTATGAAAGTAAATAACCTTGAAGACAGAGGATTATTCATGCCATATTGCATAAGTGTGATGGGTCAGCTCATAAACAGCCCATGGTTGGATATGTGCAACAGGGCATATGATGAAAATATTGGTTTTAGCATTGCTCATCACATGAACAAATTTCAGCTATCAGCGAACTATGGGATTGATTTTACACAGTTTGAATATGATCCTTTGGCAGATCCTGTTGGTTTGGGAGTATGTGGGGGCATGAAATCTGGCATCATAGACTGTACAGTGTTAAAGGATGGCAGTGCAAACGCAATTTTATGTTGGTATGACATAGAGTTGCTTCAAAACTGTGGATATATTACAACCAAACGGAAAAACAGCTTTCTTGATGGCATGGCCTTCCTCGCAGACCCTCCTGTGCAGTTTTCAGCTGGCGACACTGCTGATATTATTTGCAGCGTTGACAAGGATCAGTCATTTAAATTTCTTATTGACATTCATGATAGGTGAATTTAATCTCAAATGCAGTTTTTGAATACTCAATGGCAGTATTTGAATACTGACCAACACCCTTTACGGTTGATGCTTCGATCCGTGGCGGGAAATTTGAATAATAATAATTTTTTAGTGATTTTCAACTAGTTGAACATAGGGACATGTGTCGTTATTATTAATTTGGGCACGCAACGAGTAGCATTGCATATTTCAACGTAATAAATGATTTTTAATTGAATTTCCCGCCAAGGATCGAAGCATTCATCTTAATGAACTAATTAATCCCCAAGGTCGTGTGTGTCATTTTTTTTCTTGAGTCCTTTATTAAACTTGGTTTTTAACAGAAAACAATTATACCACTTATTTACAAGGGGAAAACCATGCTATGCTGCAGTAATTTGAAGCAAAATTTCTCTGTGGCTCTTTTTACTGTTTTTTTTTTTAATTTGTAAGTTTTTTTAACTGTAAATATGTACATATATAGTTTTGCACTGCAAATGGGTTCATAATTAGGATTACTCACTAGTGATGTATCCACATTACCTCTATCCATAATCAATTCATTGGACTAGTGATGATGGATGGATTGAAATGTTGCTCTATAATAAAACTTCCATCTTGCACTTATCAAGTAGTTTTATTTATTTCCCTTAATATCCATAGATACAGAATTTAAATAAAATTACAATCACTGCTTGAAATTAAGAAATACACATAGTATTGCCTGCTGTTTATCATATGGCAATAGCTGATTTCAATAGATTTAATTAATAGCAATTCTACCACTTTTTGCCTATCTATGAAATAATAAAGGAATTTATGTGGAGTCAATGATGCGGCATGCACATGCGGTCGTTGAAGAACTAATTTTTGGAGTATCTAAATTTATGATAAGGTCTTGTCTAGACTACAGATCTAGTTAAGTACCTTACACTACTAGGAAGGTACTAGGTATACGTGGAAGATCTAACGTCAAATATTAGCGAAAAAACTGTCTGCTTTTTAATAAAAGCTATATTTTATTATTAAAGAAACAAAATGTCAAAATTGTTTTGCGATAAAGGAGATGTTCTAAAATGTGTTGATGTGTTATTTTTCTCTAATTTTGCCGGTATGTACCAGGGGGAGGCCCAAAATGGAAGACCTTGATGTTAGTAAATGCTAACATTACCCGAAACGACGGCAATCACTCTTTAAGAAAAATTGCGGAAAACAAATAACTGCATATTTACATTTTAAAGTCCATTTACATTGTTATGGTCCATTGGAACTAAAATGCTATTATTTTTAATTTTGACGTTGTAAATAGTTTTTCTATTTACTTATTGAAAACAACGTTTATTTTATAAAATTTCAAATCAGAAAATGTTATACAGATTAAAACTAAAAAATACAGAGATGTTAAAATTCCACCCACGGGTACAGGCTAACTGACATGCAAAATAGTTGTATGTAGGTCCAGTCCATACATAAGATCACCACTTTATTCAAGAACCGCAACCATCGAATGATGTATGTAAGGGTAATATCAAAAATTATAATCATAATAAATTGTTATCACTCTGCTGCTGCGCGCGCCTCTGCGATGACGCCTCTCGCCTGCTCCAATGCTTTTCTGAAAGAGAAAAAGTTAAGGTATTATTATGGTAGTATAAGTATGTATTCTATGTAGTTTTTTTTATGGATACAAGATAGCAAACGAGCTTGCAGCACCACCCATCCGCTGCCGCCCATTACAACTGTAACTGACATTGAACAAGACTCAATTAGGGACTGGGATGGTTAGTAGTCCATTTAGTTGAGAGAATTAATTAGAACATTAGTTGGTCATTTCGTTAGTAGGTATGAGGTTTTAAAACAATATAAATAGCACATTGGGTTTGGATAGGTCAAAGGGTTGTATTGATTTTGGTTTTGTTGATAGTGGGTGTGGGTACCAAGCATTATGTTTGGTGACTGTGAATCTAGGAGTCCTGGGTTCAAAAAAAAATAATATTGGTTGCCTGTAAAGTCGGTATACGGGCGAAAGTTTTACGTGACAACGACTTTGAGTGGTAAAATAATTTTAATGTGAATATGTATTCATTCGTATAGTAGTATCGTCTCGTATCGTATCGTCTCTCTCGCTCTTGGGCGGGCTAACCATGCCCGAGTGGAAGGGACGCGTGCCTCTCACTCGCTCTCATTGTGAGCGCATAACGTGAGCGGAGCGTAACGCAGTTTCTTGAAGTGTCACCCGGCAAACCAATTTATAAGACGTTGTCACGTCAAAATATAGCTTGTCGCGCGAGGGACGCCAGCGTGGCCACTCACAAGTGCAGCGGGTTGGCGGAGTGCAGGCGGTCGAGCGCGAGCTGCGCCAGGCGCGCCAGCCGCGCGAGCGCCGCCGCGCGCAGCCCGCCCGCGCGCGGCAGCGTCGCCGCCAGCGCCGCCGCCGCGGCCGCCGCTTGCACGCCCGGCGCCGCGCCCGCCGCGCAGCTCAGCGTTTCTGTATAATAAATTACATAGATTAGAAAGAAAGTTTTTTTAAATTAATTATTTTGCTTCAAATATTTTTTTCCCTTTTTTTAAAAATTCAAAATTCAAATAATTTATTTCGCTATGAGGTAATTACACACGCTTAACGAAAGTCTAGGTAACTACAAACTACTTAAAGAGATATAATGCTATTCTAAACTGATTAATATAAAGCAAAGGATGAGCTATTTATCCTTGAATGAATAGCTAATCCTACACAGGTGCCTAACCTGCCTTATGGCTAATTTACAATAATTACCTACCAATTAAACAGACACGAATAAACATAGTTTTAACCTATTTCGTAACAACCCGCGACCAAGGCGCGCGGTGGTGTGCACTTTCAAGCATAAAGCACTCGTAACATAAACGGTGACAGCCCAGTGACTATCGAACTCGCCTCTCACTCGAGCGGTCCGTGTTCACACACCCCAGCGGCACGCACCAACCATGACTTTTCAAAGTTATGTGCGCTTTAAGAAATTAAATGTCACCTGCTGTAACGGTGAAGGACACATCGTGAGGAAACCTGCATGCCTGAGAGTTCTTCATAATGTTCTCGAAGGCATGTGAAGTCTGCCAATCGGCACTTGGCCAGCGTGGTGGACTAAGGCCTAATTCCTCCCATTCTGAGAGGAGACCCGTGCCCAACAGTGGGACAAAGACTATTTAGTGTTTAATTATAATATCCTTGTTATCACTGAAATAAGAGCCTATATTATTGAAAAGAGTGTTGGTTGTTTCTGGTTGACCAACAGCTCTTTGATTATTATGGTTAGATGGAGGAAAGAAAAGATGTGAATGTGTATAACTGGTTTCTATTGTTTGCTTTCACAACTGTTGGTAACACTATTCACACTCGCTCAGCAAAACGCACAATCGCTGAGCCTGGCCGCTCGAAGGCATGTTCCCGAACATATTCCCGCGCCTTAGATGAGAATGGATGGTAATAAAGTAAAACAAAAAAGGTAAACATAATATGTTACGCTACAATACTTATCATAAGTAAAACATGGTACTTAAATGGTAAAAAATAAAAAAGGTAAAAATAATATGTTATAATAAAAATAATGCAATAATTATGGTAAGTAAACATGGTAAATGGTAAAAAACAAAATGTTAATAATGCAATAATTATGGTTTTAAAATTAATTAAACTAAAGTGTCTTCCATTGCAATGGTTTCGTCATGGTATTCCGCCGGCGTGTCTTTTTTACCCGCACTCGCACTACGATTAACGCTAGGCCATCGCTTGGCACGCACTCGTACACTTTCAGCCGATTTTACTTCACTATCACCGAGACGGTGCACTTCACTATACACTGGTTGAATATGCGACATGTCCAACTGTTGGTCGGGAGCCCCGCCGGGAGCGCCGGGAGCGCCGGGAGCGCCGGGCGGCGGCCGCCGGCAGCGACGCCCGCGCCTCCAGCACCACCCTCCCGCAGCGGCTAGAGCCAAGGCCACCAACCCATACGTAATGGCGTATTGATGGATGTTTTTCAATCCTAATGTTTTTGCTGTATCTGGTTGTTTAAACTCATATGTTAGTTGGTTGCATTCTTCTATCTTCATATCTTGTAATAATTGTGGTTCATTTGACGTCCATTTACGTAAATTAAATCCGCCGGTTTTTAATAATTTAATTAAGTCCGCTTTTAATTGCAACGCCTGGTCTATAGAGTGACTTCCTCCACAAAAATCATCCATGTAAAAATGGTTTTCTAATAATTTTGTTGCTTCAGGATAATTATGACGTTCGTCCTTGGCTAACTGTTTCAAACACATCATGGTTTTTTTTTTTTTTTTTTTGTGTATAACTGGTTTCTATTGTTTGCTTTCACAACTGTTGGTAACACTATTATAACTATTCCTATACTTTAATGGTTATTTACTGGTTATTAATGGTTATACTTATATTAAATGGTTTATAAATGGTATGGTTTAATACGCGGCGCCTCGAGCGGCTGCTGGTCACGTACTGATAGATATGGTAAAATGGTATATGAATACGCGGTGCCTCGAGCGGCTGCTGGTTGCGTACTGCTCGATATGGTAAATGGTATGAATACGCGGTGCCTCGAGCGGCTGCTGGTTGCGTACCGCTGTTAAATTGTATTAAATTAAGTAAAGCGATCGCGCGTTAATGCTCGCTCAGCAAAACGCACAATCGCTGAGCCTGGCCGCTCGAAGGCATGTTCCCGAACAATTATCTTGTCTACTTGAACCTTATATAATAATAATATAAATTAATATAATATGTATGTTCTCTGCGTAAGTTGTGCTTCCTTGTAAGTGACATTTTCACTCTGGCACACAACACCATTTAATGTAATTCGTATAATAATCTGTGAAATGTTGTTAGGATGCCTTAACTCTAATAAATAAATAATAAATAAATAAGACAGGTTCAAATGTTCTCACCGATAAGCGAGAGCACCAGCGGGTCGGCGTGCAGCGCCGGCGGCGGCGCGCACAGCGCGAGCGCGGCGCGCAGCAGCCGCACCCCGCCGCCCAGGCAGCGCCGCCAGAACGCGCCGCCGGCGCCCTCCATTATGCTGTACACAACGTTATATCCACGGTTACACTTCAATATTAAACAAACTAGCTTTTACCCGCGGCTCCGCCCGCGTGGGAAAAGGGAATAACAATGCCCTCTGTTAACAACATCCGGAACTAAATATCTAGCAAATAACAAAACATGGATATCTTCCCATGGGGATGTTTTACCGCGGTAAAAAGTAGCCTACGTCACCCTCCACCCTCCTCACTATCTCCACACACAAAACCATACCATATAATAGCTTCGTTGCGACGTGAAAGCCGGACAAACAAACAAACACACTTTCACATTTATAATATTAGTATGGAGTATGGATTTTGTAGGGTTTCTGGTGACCGTTGGGTCAATAAAACACGCCTTTGATCACTCAATAGGTGGAGTAGGTAATGCGTCCGGCGCACGTCCGAACTTGCTCACAGCTAGCGCGTGACTGTCCAGCCGCTGCCGGACCACATACACTACAGATTTAATGGAGACAATCTTAGCAGAAAAAAAATGTCGCATTTTTTTAAATAATATAGACGGACAAACAGACATACGGGCCACCTGATGGTAAGTGGTCACCGTCGTCTATGGACGGTGACTTACATATACTTACATACACACACACTTATACATTATCCAAACACTTAAAAATACTGGACTGCACAAAACATTGGTCCTTCGACCGGATAAAAAATATTTTAACAACAGCAAACGATTATGCTGTCCACAAGGCAAGGTACCCGAGGTTGCATTCAAATACGTAATGTATTGTTTTTTCTGTGTCTGGATGTTAACATTATATATTTAGGTATGTATGTATTTAAAAAATATATATGTACTAGCCGACCCGGCAAACGTTCTGCCATATGAAATATCAAAGTGACGCGACGCTTCATATAAATGATTTTACGTCAATGACGGTTAAAATATTTGGATATTGTTCATGCAAAAATAATAAAATCGCGATTAAAAAATGGGAGGTGTGGTGTGTGTGTGCTATTGTCAGACAGAACTACTGCATACACACACAAAATTTCATGAGAACCGGTCAAGCCGTTTCGGAGGACTTTAAACACAAGAATTTTATATATTAGATGTATATCAGTCTCTGATACCCATAATACAGGCTTGCGCCTAATTTGGTGTCAGGTGGCCGTGTGTGAGAATGTCCATGATATTTATTACTAGCTTTTACCCGCGACTCCGCCCGCGTGGTCAAAGGGAATTAACAATGAGTTGTTTATCATGACACATTTGTATAGTGTATAATTTGTTAGCGAAATTCAGAACTTGCAAATGAATTTTACTAACGCCATCTATTAACAATATCCGGAACTAAATATCTAGCAAATAACAAAACATCGATATCTTTCCATGGGGATGTTTTACCGCGGTAAAAAGTAGCCTACGTTACTCTCCACCCTCCTCACTATCTCCACACACAAAAACCATACCATATAATAGCTTCGTTGCGACGTGAAAGCCGGACAAACAAACAAACACACTTTCCCATTTATAATATTAGTATAATAAATAATAAATAATAAATATCTTGGACATTCTCACACACGGCCACCTGACCCCAAAGTAGGCGCGAGCCTGTGTTATGGGTGTCAGAGACTGATATACATACATAGATATTTTTAAATACATACTTAAATAGATAATATTGACATCCAGACACAGAACAAATACAAGTGTTCGTCACACGAATATTTGTCCTGAGTGGGATTCGAGCCCACGACCTTTGGCGCAACAGGCAGGGTCACTACCGATTGCGCCAACGGGCCTGTCAATGTATGGACTAGTATGGATTACTGACTGCGGCGGTAGCGCGGGCAGGAAGACGTCGGCGTTGAGCGCGGCGGCGAGGCGCGCGCGCACGGCGGCGGCCAGGCGCGGCAGGCGCGTGGCGGCGGGCAGCTCGGCGGCGCGCACGAGCAGCCGGCGCAGGCGCACGCACGCGCGCACGCACATCGGGTCCCACGCCTGCTCCACTAGTTCTGCCGGCGAATTAATTAAGTTTACAATGTAAAACGTAATCTATATATATAAAAGGAAAAGGTGACTGACTGACTGACTGACTGACTGACTGACTGACTGACTGACTGACATATCAACGCAGGGCCTAAACTGTAAGGGTTAGAAACTTGAAATTTTGCACAGGGGTTCCTTTTATAACGTAGGGAAGCGCTAAGAAAGGATTTTTGGAAATTCACCCCTTAAGGGGGTAAAACGGGGGTGCAAAGTTAGTATGAAACTTTGCCGTTTTTGAAGTTAGTGAATGTCCAATTCCACGCGAGCGAAGCTGCGGGCGTCCACTAGTTCTGTAATAAAAACTGACGTAATTTCAGAAGGCACAGGACCGGCGGAGTGGTGTCGTTTATGAGAGGCCTATGTCCAGCAGTGGACCTCAAAAGGCTGATGGATGGCGACTCCGTGGCGTGTTGACTAAGACTTCCGAACCGCTGGTCACGGGTTCGAATCCCGGCTGGGGCAAATATTTGTAATCGGGTCATGGATGCTAAATGGTGATGTTTTCGGAGTCTCTATCACCAGTATTCAGCGTTATATTAATCTTGCTTGCTAATGGTATAACTCAAAATTATACTGACGAAGATACTACTTCTGATACAATTTATTGTAAGGAGTTAACTAATATAAATGTAGGTGTGAATTTGTGTGTATTAGGTTAAGTAATTGTACTTGATTATAACATTCATAGTAACGAGACATAATAAACAGTTAATTAAATACCCTACTATAAGTATAATGTATGAAACCGTACCAGTAAGCTTAGGCAGCACCACCTTGTCCACGATGGTCGGCACCAGCATGAGGTCCGGGTCCTCGCGGACAGAGGCCTCGGTCACCGCCGGGGCCTCCTCCTCGTCCGAGGATTGCTCCGAATCGCTCGACAACTGCTCCGTCTTGGTTCCGTACATCATGAGGCATCTGGGCATCAAATATTATAATTGCAACTATTGATCTTTCAAGTAAAAAATATATATTTTTTTAAATATCAGTAGGGATCAATTTTATGCTTAATCCAAGTCCAAGTGCTTTCTGCTCATAGAGCGCTTATGCGCCTTGGAAGAGTCCCTAAATTGTGGAAATTTTCAAGTGGAAATTTTCAAGTGGAAATTTTCAAGTGGAAATTTTCAAGACGCCTTACTGGGCGAAATATTTATGCTATTGTTCTCAAATTGGGAGTGACAGCATTTTGATATGAGGTCTCCAATGTAAGTTCAGCATTTTTGAAAGGGGATGCAAGTTTTGACTAAAGTGAACAGAGTAATGTTTGTCCAGGCATAATCTGAAAACAATTAATTCGGATTAACATGAAGAGATACATATGTTATCTAGAAAATAAGGATGGTTCCTTAGGTTTCACAGAGATTTTCCAGTAATATTCATACGGAGAATAAGTAGCTACAATAAACCAATCTGCCTCAAAGTCTACTAACTCCACGCAAGCGAAGCTACGGACGTCCCCTAGTTTATTATAAGAATAATAAATTATCGCTCACTTGTACCAGTCCATTTTCTCGTAATCCTCATTGTCTTCGTCCGCCAGCGGGTTCCAAAGGATTAGCTGACAAAAAGAAATCATTGAATGGTGATGATAATAAAAAAAAAATGTTAAATATTTTTTTTTAAAAAGCTTTTATAATTTTTTTTTATTTTCGTGTATTGTCATCGGAACCAAATATGTGTGCCGAATTTCAGCTCGATAGCTTCAGTGGACGTGGGTGAAATATTGATTGCAAGATTCCAGGACATACATACGAGTTGTTGAAGTTAAAAATTAAAAAAAAAAGTTTTAAAATGGGGTTTTTAATTTTTTTTTCTCCACCAATCCGCATTGGAGCAGTGTAGTAGAGTATGCTCTAGACCTCCTGCAGTCTTGTCTGTGGGGGAGACCCGTGCCCAGCAGTGGGACGTGTATGGGTCGTATCGACGAAATTTAATCAACGGATAATTTGAACGCCACGCGACGCGAACAATGTGCCCACGTGTGGGCAAGGGTACCTCGTGGCGGACGTAGGGCGCGAGCAGCTGCGGCAGGCAGTCGGCGATGTACGCGTCGGTGTAGAGCGCGGGCTCGCGGCGCCGCCAGCGGGCCAGCCGCGCGCACACGCCGCGCACGCCGCGCCACGCGGGCAGCGCGTCCGCGAACAATGTGCCCACGTGTGGGCAAGGGTACCTCGTGGCGGACGTAGGGCGCGAGCAGCTGCGGCAGGCAGTCCGCGATGTACGCGTCGGTGTAGAGCGCGGGCTCGCGGCGCCGCCAGCGGGCCAGCCGCGCGCACACGCCGCGCACGCCGCGCCACGCGGGCAGCGCGTCCGCGAACAATGTGCCCACGTGTGGGCAAGGGTACCTCGTGGCGGACGTAGGGCGCGAGCAGCTGCGGCAGGCAGTCGGCGATGTACGCGTCGGTGTATAGCGCGGGCTCGCGGCGCCGCCAGCGGGCCAGCCGCGCGCACACGCCGCGCACGCCGCGCCACGCGGGCAGCGCGTCCGCGAACAATGTGCCCACGTGTGGGCAAGGGTACCTCGTGGCGGACGTAGGGCGCGAGCAGCTGCGGCAGGCAGTCGGCGATGTACGCGTCGGTGTAGAGCGCGGGCTCGCGGCGCCGCCAGCGCGCCAGCCGCGCGCACACGCCGCGCACGCCGCGCCACGCGGGCAGCGCGTCCGCGAACAATGTGCCCACGTGTGGGCAAGGGTACCTCGTGGCGGACGTAGGGCGCGAGCAGCTGCGGCAGGCAGTCGGCGATGTACGCGTCGGTGTATAGCGCGGGCTCGCGGCGCCGCCAGCGGGCCAGGCGCGCGCACACGCCGCGCACGCCGCGCCACGCGGGCAGCGCGTCCGCGAACAATGTGCCCACGTGTGGGCAAGGGTACCTCGTGGCGGACGTAGGGCGCGAGCAGCTGCGGCAGGCAGTCGGCGATGTACGCGTCGGTGTATAGCGCGGGCTCGCGGCGCCGCCAGCGGGCCAGGCGCGCGCACACGCCGCGCACGCCGCGCCACGCGGGCAGCGCGTCCGCGAACAGCGCTTGCGCCTCCGCGCGCACCGATGCTGTCAATCAACAGACATATGGTTACACTAGCTTTTGCCCGCGGCTCCGCCCGCGTGGTCAAAGGGAATTAACAATGAGTTGTTTATCATACATGACACATTTATTGGTGGATGAATAGTGACAGTTCCACGATTAAAAGATACTAACTACTTAACTGCTATACTAATTAACTAAATTTTCGCTAAATAAACGCCATCTATTAACAACATCCGGAACTAAATATCTAGCAAATAACAAAACATCGATATCTTCCCATGGGGATGTTTTACCGCGGTAAAAAGTAGCCTACGTCACTCTCCAACCTCCTCACTATCTCCACACACAAAAATCATACCATATAATAGCTTCGTTGCGACGTGAAAGCCGGACAAACAAACAAATAAATAAACAAACACACTTTCACATTTATAATATTAGTATGGATTCGTCGGTACAAAAGTCAACTAGCCAAAGTGTCATTTTGGCAGTAAACTAATCTCACATAGATTAGTTTACCTTTGTAAAATTTTTACTTTTTTCAGTTAAGCAGAAAAATGATTGTAATAACATGTGCGGTACACACTAAATAGCGGGCTAAAGATGTCAAATTATCAGAGACAATGTTCGCAGATGGTATCATGAACGATCCTAGCAAGCAAATCATCATTAATAATTAATTGTATCAGGTATATTCATTCATAAATGAATGAAAAGTTTCCAATTCTCCTTTACTACGCATTTATGTCAACTTACAAAATCAGACTAATTCCTGACTGTCGCGGAGGTAATCACCTCTTACGTCAACTTGTGATTATAGTATTATAGTAGGTGGCGTCATACTGACATACTGGTTGGTAAGGAAGGGGTGGAAAGGTAATACGGCTAAGATTAAACGTGGAGTCTACTTACCCTGATGATGCCTTGTTTTGGGGCGAAACACGTGTTGGTGTGTGTGTTGGTGTATGTATTCGTTAATCGCGTCGCGTGTGCACGTTTCGTGTGTGGGAGCGTGCATGAAGATATACATACACCACCATACATTTTTGTTCGCGGATTGTTGCAGAGCAGATTATAATGAGAGTTTTTAAGAAATTAAATGTCACTTGCTATAACGGTGAAGGACACATCGTGAGGAAACCTGCATGCCTGAGAGTTCATCATAACGTTCTCGAAGGTATGTGAAGTCTGCCAATCCGCACTTGGCCAGCGTGGTGGACTAAGGCCTAATCCCTCCCATTCTGAGAGGAGACCCGTGCCCAACTGTGGGACGTCTATGGGTCGCAGCGAGATTATAATGTTTGGTCTGTAAATAACTATACTGTAAAAAAAATTTTTTTTTAAAAAGCTTTTATAACTTGACCTTGAAACCTAATCGTGGTCAAAGTTCATTACAAGACTTTACCACAAGTGCAAACACGACTATGATACGATATTCCATCATGAAGTTCCAGTTAATATCTTCCGGCTCCATCATCAGATCAGTTTGACAGTACCATATTATTGCATTGTCATCGGAACCTAATATGTGTGCCAAATGTCAGCTCGATAGCTTCAGTGGAAGTGGGTGAAATATTGATTGCAAGATTCCAGGACATACATAGATACATGAATGAATGAATACATACGAGTGAAGTTAAGTAAAAGCTTTTAATGATCATAGACCAACCGATCTCGGTGGCGAACATCTGGTGGTCGTTGGGCGGCAGGTCGTCGTCGCTGGAGTCGCCGTCGCGGTGCGCGGGCGGCGCGCCCCCCGCCGCCGCGGCCGCCGCCTCGCGCCGCAGCCGGCGCGCGCGCCGCCGCCCCTCGCGCTCCGCCGCGCGCCGCCGCTTGTCCTCAGACTCCACCGGCTTCGCGGCGCCCGGACGCGCTGCACAGATTATAACAATTCAGTATATGCAAATAATTAGAACTTTCGCTGCGACCCATAGACGTCCCACTGTTGGGCACGGGTCTCCTCTCAGAATGGGAGGGATTAGGCCTTAGTCCACCACGCTGGCCAAGTGCGGATTGGCAGACTTCACATACCTTCGAGAACGTTATGATGAACTCTCAGGCATGCAGGTTTCCTCACGATGTGTCCTTCACCGTTATAGCAAGTGACATTTAATTTCTTAAAACGCACATAACTTAGAAAAGTCATTGGTGCGTGCCACTGGGGTTTGAACCCGGACCGCTCGAGTGAGAGGCGAGTTCGATAGCCGCTGGGCTGTCACCGCTTTTGCTATGCACTGTCATTAGAACTTTAAATGCAAAGAATTATATTCCTTCAATTTCCTTCTTTGCATTTAAAATTGGTGGTGGACGCCCGCAGCTTCGCTCGCGTGGAATTAGACTTTGTTCCGCCTTAGAGGAAATAAATGAGCAGATTTTTGATTTTTTTTTACTAATAAAACCTTCCGTGGACCATAAGGAACATACAAAAAATTAGCCCAATTGGTCCAGCCATTCTTGAGTTATGCGCTTACCAACATTCATATTTATTTATAATATATAGATGAGTAATCCGCGTCGTCATTGACATGAGTGATGCTCCTACGCGTCCAATGAATTTGACCATTTCTACCAACCCTATTCTCGCACTGTTGGGCATGGGACTTATTTCGAAATGGGATGGTATAGGTTATGGAGGGATTAATCCACCACGCTATGTTATGAGTATGTTAATAAAGAAGCGACCATAGCCCAATGGCGCGCGCAAGAGTTAGCAAAGACGGGCGCGGTCGGTTTGTGGATGGGTGACCGCTAGTGCCAAAAAAATTCATGGATGCTACCGTGCTTCGGAGGGCACATAAAGCCGTCGGTCCCGGTTGTTTTCGGAAACAGTCGTCGGGTGGCTTGAGAACATTCGACACTGGGTTGTTCACTAACCCCTCCACCGATCCGCATTGGAGTATGCTCTAGACCTCCCGCAGCAGTGTCTGTAAGACCCGTGCCCAGCAGTGGGACGTCAACTGACCGGCGAGCGCGAGCACGTCCTGCGCCTGGTCGCGCACGTCGGCGCGCCGGCGCTCCACCAGCAGCGCGCAGCGCTTGCGGTGCACGCCCAGCACGCGCGCCTCGAGCGCCTCCAGCTGCGCCATCTGCAACACACTCGTCGTGTCATCTTCCTGACCGCATCTTTATTACTTGGATCAATTCCAACTGCCCGTGCGAATTTTTGGACAAAATTTTGAGTAGAAACTTCGTTGTATGGGAATTGGCATGGCACTTTTCGGCAACGTTAATCTATATATATAAAAGGAGAAGGTGACTGACTGACTGACTGACTGACTGACATATCAACGCAGGGCTTAAACTATAAGGGCTAGAAACTTGAAATTTTGCACAGGGGTCCCTTTTATAATGTAGTGGAGCACTAAAAAAGGATTTCTGAAAATTCACCCCCTAAGGGGGTAAAACGGGGGTGCAAAGTTAGTATGAAAATTTGCCGTTTTTGAAGTCGTTAGACGGGTAGACGTCGTTAATGGGTCTAATTATACGCGAGCGAAGCTGCGGGCGTCCACTAGTTGTTACATATTTAAAATTAAAAAAAAAAATTTTTTTCACATGTAGTATAGTACAAACTTATGTCCATGTCTAGTCTAGAGTGAATCTTGTTTAGAGAATTTTAACGGTAATTGAAATGAAATGAAATGAATGAAATGAAAAAAATTTATTTGCTAAAAATATTAAAAAAATTATAGCAAATGGGTCTGCACTCAGCCCAGTTGCGACATAACACCGCAACACTGATTTTCAGTGCAGCCTGTTGAGTGGAAGTAGCTCGAACTGGCTAACAGAACCTGTTGTTAATTAACATTATAAAATACCTAACTAAGATTAAAAACAAAAACAGATTTTTTGTTTTTTTTTTAACTTTTTTTTTGGAAATGTGACATTGGTGCCTTAATAATACAAATTGCGCATATTAATCTTCATCAACCCTTAATCAAACTTCAATTAGAACCAATATTATAAACTTTCTTTACATAAATATGTATAATCAAATAGATAGGTATACTCGTATATTATAATAATAAAATATTATCATAGCCCACCCACCTTCTCGTCCAGGCACTCGACGAGGTCGGTGACGTACCCGCGCGCCGCCTGCGCCCGCTTGTACGCCGCGTCGAGCCCGGCGCAGCGGGCCGCGCGCGACTCGCGCACGCGCGCCGCCGCCAACAGCCGCGAGCTGAGCTCCTCCTTCTTTGCGGCCATCGACGACCGGTTCATTTGTAACTCTTCCAGTCTGTGGTTACAGAAACAAAAATAACACAGTGATGCTCAGCATAATTTTTGAAGTGAAAACTTCTTTAGCGGCGTTGAGCACTTTTTCTGTAATGGGTATAAAATCTTAAACTCGCGTCAGGACACGTGACCTGATCGAAAAAGCGTAAGACGGATGGAGAGTAGACAGCTATCCCCTCTCTACGGCGCGGCGAAAATGTATGCCTGGGCCTACTGTTAATAATCAAGTTTTCACTTCTGCCGGCACTCCCGGAGTGCAATTTAACAATTTTTTTTTTGTTAAGTTGTTCAACCTTAATCTACTTTGCAACCATCCACGAGCAATAGGGGCTTCTACATTAACCTTCCCACATAATAATGATATTTTATTATTATTATCTAGTTATACTTATTTACAAAAAATATCTTTACATAATTTAATTGTTTCTGCATATAAAAAAAATATTATGCAAAAGTTGATTTAATTACATACATCAAAAAACGGTACATACTTTGGTTTTAAATTACTAAACCGAACGAGAAAGATCATTTACAACCAGAGACAATTTTAAAATTAAATTCGTTTACACCTAGTAATATTATATAGCCTATGTTACTCAGTGAAGATGCAGCTTTCTAATGGTGAAAGAATTCGGTCCAGTAATTTTTGTGTGAAAACATTTTATACAAATCTTTCCTATTTATAATATTAAGTATCCATACTAATATTATAAATGCGAAAGTGTGTTTGTTTGTTTGTCCGTCTTTCACGTAGTAACAAAGCTATTATATGGTATGGTTTTTGTGTCTGGAGATAGTGAGGAGGGTGGAGAGTGACGTAGGCTACTTTTTACCGCGGTAAAACATCCCCATGGGAAGATATCGATTTTTTGTTATTTGCTAGATATTTAGTTCCGGATGTTGTTAATAGATGGCGTTAGTAAAATTCATTTACAAGTTCTTATCTTAGTATCTTTTAATCGTGGAACTGTCGCTATTCATCCACCACAAATGTGTTATGTATGATAAACAACTAATTATTAATTCCCTTTGACCACGCGGGCGGAGCCGCGGGTAAAGGCTAGTAGATAATATAGATGGCTATATTTTACCTGTGATGCAACGCCTCGAGCAGCTCGTGCGCGGACGCGGGCGGCGCGTGTCCGGGCGCGTTGAGCGCTCGCAGGTGCGGCGGCCCGTCCTCCATGCGCGGCGGCGGCGGCGCCACGGCGAACGGGTTCATATCCATTGCGACTTCCGACAACACTAGAAACGAACGGGGTTCTATTATTTATTTAGTTATTTATTTAAACTTTATTGAACCACATTAAAAATTAATTAGGTGGGACAAATGGCGAGCTTAATGCATAATGCATTCTCTACCAGCTAACCACTGTACTATACAGAAAAACAATGAAGATGCGGTATTAAGCAGCCAGATGAGAGTCGTGAACGTATGTAAACAGTATGAATTGGAATATATATTATCATGATAAATACAATGCATATATGTACCTATTTATATATAACATACATAGATAAGTTCTATTATCATTAGATCATAAGAGTAAGTGATGCTATGGCGACCAGAGGGACGCGACAATATATAAATAAAAATAGACAACTTAAGTCTCACGTATTGTAAAAGGTTTGGGGAGGGAAACATGTTTTGGCTGTCAAGAGGTGTTTTGGTATATACATATATTATACTCTAGTTCTAATATGGTATGGGTGAGGGGATGTTATTACCATAACGTCGCCGTACTACCGTACGCAGATGTGGTAAATAGTTGTAGTGACTCACCGGTGACGTCACCGATGGCGGGCATCGCCTTCTGCAGCTGCTGCTCCTCCCACTGCTCCGCCTCGCTGTCCAGCTCCTCGTCCAACGCCGCCGCTGCCGTGCCGCCTGCAACATTATTATACATTGTGACACAAATTACAATTCAATTTTTTTTTTTACTTAAATATTTATTTACTTTCATGCATTGTCATCGCAACCAAATATGTGTGCCAAATTTCAGCTCGATAGCTTCAGTGGAAGTGGGTGAAATATTGATTGCAAGATTCCAGGACATCATACATACAAGTGAAGTAGAATTGATTGGTTAATTAATTAATTGTGCTGTGAGTGGCTGTAATATTGGCCAATCAAAAAAGTTACGACAAGATTTGACGAGGGTAACGCTATCAAAATATGCAAGTTTTTACAAGTGACAGTCGCTTAGCTTCTTAAAAATATTATCTGATTGTTATCTGATATTGATAGGTGAAGTAAGCCAACATTTTAGTTCTTCACTATCAGCAGATAGTTTTGTGGATTACGAACCGCTTACGAACTGTGAACCCCCATTATTTTGTCACGCCAACGTGGACCCCCATCGAGTCTCCCGTGGACCGCTGGGTGTCGACCTGGACCACTTTGGGACATAAGGCCTTAAACCTTCCACAGCTGTGGGTTTGGGAGAGACTCGTGCCCAACAGGACATTTATGGCTGTAGCATAGCTTTCTTAACCGGAATTATTACTTGTCTCTCAGAGAATAAATTTAAATTTTACATAAACCTCCTTAATAAAGCTTTCTATAACATTAATGACTACTTGAACGATAGAAATGCTTGGTGCGATGTATATCCATCTGTTAAATAATAATGCACATTGATCAAATTATAAAAAAATGTAAATTTTGAAAAGAATAACCACCGAGATTCTTGCCGTGTTCTTCTCGGTCGGTAGCATCAATTTGTGAACCGGCGATAGATACAAAAATGTTATGACGTTCATTAAGCGTATAAAAAATACCATATAATGAAAAAAATTATATGTACCTACTGTAAAAAAAATTTTTTTTAAAAGATTTTACAACTTTTATTTTTATTTTCGTGCATTGTCATCGGAACAAAATATGTGTGCCAAATTTCAGCTCGATAGCTTCAGTGGAAGTGGGTGAAATATTTATTGCAAGATTCCAGGACATACATGGATACATACGAGTGAAGTTAAATAAAAGCTTTTAAAATAAATGAATCTGAATATAACTGTACTAACGCTGAGGCTTGTCGCTGGGCAGCTCGAGCCCCCTCACTTGGATCCTGCCCTCCTCGTCGTCGTCGTCGTCTCCGTCGTCGTCCCGCACCAGCCGCGAGCCCGGCGGCGCCTCCGATTGAACCGGCACGAAGTCGCCCAGCTCGCGAGCCTGATAGCAGTTTCAACGTGTTCCAATATCTGCTTATACCCATATTATATATTCCCTGCATATCCGCGTCGCGAAGCTTTAGATATGAACGAAATCTGTAGGGGATAGATGCGCATGGGGTAGAACGAAATCCGAAGGGGATAGATGCGCATAGGGTATAAGTGCAGGGTAATACGGCTGGCGAACCAGCGTACAAACAGAGCGCTTATAACATATTATATACCATTTTTATAAGTACCTCATATATCGAACAAAGGTTAAGATTTATTAACAAAAATATTAATTATAAAAGTATTTGTATTAGCCAGACGTAAAAAAAATCTAAGCTGCATTGTAGCACCCTTTACAAGTATGTGATGTGAGCTTAGAGGAATGAAATATTATTGACATCGAGAGAATGAAGATGAAATATGGATCCTTTTTTACCAATTAATCATTGTAAGGAAGCTGTTTTACACTTCCATATTCAACTCCAATTCACATCACATAAAAAGACAAATGTTTCATAGTAGGTATATGAAGGAATCTTCATGTAAACGGAAATGAATTCAAATTGAAAATTCTAAGTCTTACCCAATCTTCTAGCGAAACTGCAACACGCCGCTCCGGTCCTAACTAATCACATGGAAAATAATCCTGCTTCATCACAAACCTTAATAGCCCACTCCAAAACAGGTCCCAGAATAAAGGCCAATATATATTCAACTTCAAATGCTGTTGAGAACTTTCAGGCATGCAGTTTCTCCTCTACTGTGCCCTTTACAGATACAGTTGAAAGGCATTGGCTGTATAAGTGTCGGCACGGAAGTGTAGGTCTGACCTTTATCGCCTAAAAGTCGAAGTACTTTCGCGCCGACACTTATACCTTGGATTTGAATCCTATCTTTAATATCCGTAACAAGAAGCTAGAGACATCGATGACTCCTCAAGGTTGGTTTGTTCACCTATCTAACAAAACGAGCAACACTCACGCAACCTTCAGTTCACTCCGCCCCGCTGAGTCCCGGGTGTCCGGCTGCCCCTATGCCCTCACCTCTCATACCTGCTGTCGGGTCTTGCGCGCGGCGTGGATGAGCGCCGCGTCCGGGATATGGCCGGGCGCCACGGCGAGCGCCGCCCGCACCGACTCCGGCCGGTACTGGTGGAACCCCCTGTCGTCTTCCTCTTCCCCCTCGCCGTCGGTGACGTCACCGGCCCCGTCGGCCGCCAGCGCCTCCCGACCCGATAGGATCAACCCGTCGAGGGTTATCTTCTTTTTTCGCTTGCAATCTTCCACCTTCGTTTTCTCGGGTGACGGCTGCGTCTCCTGCGGAATGCGGTGGTTGGTAGGCACATTTTTTTTACACATTCTGGCCTTAGAATTATACAAGCTGTGGTATGCGACTGATTGTATACATTCAATAAAGTAATCATTGATCAGCTTTTCATTGTGCTACTTAGCACGTTTTAAATTACTCTCGAACTAAACATTCATAGAAAGTTTATGGAAATCTTCAAAAGCATTTTATAAAAATATGCTACATTTAAGAATTTTGAAAATTATATTACAATAGATAAAAAATTTGATTTGATTTATATCCTATCCTCTAGAAAGGAATTCTATACATCAAAGATTTAAATTATTAACAGATTAACATTGTTTGTGTTAAAAAGTTAAGTTATAAATTAGACACTATCCATGATGATAGTAACAATAAATTTCAATTATTTTGTGACAGTATTCAATTTAAATTTTGAACAAACAATAATGACCAATAATAACCTGTTTGGTCAGTCAAAAAAACTCAGGTTTCAGAAAGGACTTGAGTAAAGAATAGATCTTGCTCACATGATGTTAGGGGCAGACAGACTTTAATACTTATTGTTAATGTTTATTAATAATGAGGAATTTCTCAGCTCATTATTAACTTTTTTTTTAAAGTAGTTGTGTATCTATGATGTGCAAATGCCAGTTAAACATTACCTCATAGCCATTACTGTCTAATTTGTTACTTTCACTGTCTGGAACCCGCTTTTTCTCCTTGTCACGGCGTTTGGACAACCGCTTGCTCTGAGATGACTTCTTCACTTTGAAAACTTCGCCATCCTCTTCTGTGATATGAGAAAATACACAAATGAAATATGTTAACAGCAATAAGGCACATTATTAGCTGCATTGCTAAATTATCACACTTTATTATTGTTTTTTAGAATATGCTCGTGTGGTATACAATTACTATTAGTTATGTATAAACTTCAAGCTTAAAATTACAACTTTAATTTAGATGACATAATTTCTGAACTGTATCTTCTGAAGGGTGAGGTAGAGATGTTCAGTATGCCCACTTTTCAGCAGTTATGTTTAGGTTACATGTAATTGATGGGGTATTGCCAGACTCCAAGTTTCCAACTTTAAATAATAGTTTGCACAGAACTTAGCTTTATGTTACAGTCCTGTTATAGCATAGTTCCATAAACATCTTTGATGGATGTATTTTCAATACATGTTTTCATTTGTTTTATTAGTGGATTACCTTGCTTTTATATATTACTGAGTTTAAAATTGACAAAAACAAACTTTTTCTGTGAAAGAAGAAGAAACTACATTAACATCTCTTCCTATTTAAGATGGCATAATTTTAAACCACTGGCCTAAATTCCTATACTGACTTGAGAATTGGTTGAGAAATTGGGTTTAGATTTATTAGAACCATACACTATGGCAACCTGCAGTTATATTTTTAAGTCCTGACCTAGCTAATGTTCAAGCTAGCTGCCTGGACATCATAACATCGTTCTCAAGTTTCATAAAGTTCCAAAGCATTTCCCATACATCGAAAACAGAAGTTTCTCTCTGGGTAAGTTCCTACCTTCAAGATCATAATGGGTATGTTGCCTAGTGACAGGCATTTTTTGTCCCTGTAGACAATTATTTCAGGCATTATTTATGAATATGGAAAATATTATATACTACGTGTTAATAACCCTATATTCACGATAGGCGTCGCGAAGCTAAAACGCGAACGGTGTATTTACCTTCGTCCGCAAAACTTAACAAAGCAGTAGATTTGAGGGGTTTGTTCTCTTTCTTATTGTGACTGATCATCGGCGGTGGCGGCGGCTCCGGATCTCCATCTTCGTCGTCGTCAGCGCAGAACATGCGACGCTGAATTTTCTTTGGCTTGCGAAACAAGGACATACTACCAGATCAAATACACCCTGGTAAGTTAATTTAGAAAAATATGATTAGAATACACTGTGCTTTTTATAAATTCGATGTTGTGTCGGTTTATTTCTGCATGATTTAATTTATAACCCAGCCTTTTCATTACAATATTTCCTTCTGTCAACTTGCAACTATTTGCATAAAATGTACTCTGTGGTACGTACCACAGAATAAATATGTATGTACGTACTCTGTTTCAGTACAGTACTCTGTGGTACTATACGTAGTATCTCTACCTAGCTTGTGGTGGTACTCTGTGTCTGGCTGCGATCGACCGACCGAGTCAATAAACACCTCACAGGAGAATGCTTTAACGAACCGACTTACAAAACCAAAACGGAGACGAGTTCCCATGATATTATATAAGGAGGCGGACGAGATTAAATATATCTCTGTGAAGATGAGTTAGTATTTATCATAATATGTGAATCATTATCAGTCGTAAGCGCAACTCAACAGGCGATAAATTCGTGGGGTCTACAGTATTGAGTACCTTTGAAGTTTAGGTATATGGGACTCTACCCATAGCAAAAGAAATGCAATGCAACAACCCAAAAATCAAATGTATTCAATTATATGTATTATTTTTATTATTTTATTTAGTGCACTTGTACTAGTAGCTCATAGAGCTGTTACGTGCATATCACTGCACTTGTGTTCAATTTCACAGTTTGTAGGTTTATTTGGTTGATTCAAATGTCAAGCTCAATCATCAGGCAACAACAGACAATAAATCTGTTGGGTTTATTTCATTAATTTCATTTCCATGTTTTTATTTAAGTACGATGAAAAATTACATGATAGACTGTTTATTTACACTATTAATGGGCTGTATATCAATGAATGCTGAATATGTTGGTATTTCAATAAATACTGGTCAATATCCTAGTTAGCCTACTACCAAGCTAAAAGAAATGCAAGTGTCTTGACTTAATTGAGTACCTCTCGGAGTCTCTCCATAATTCTCCCTATTTCTCCAATGAAAATATCCAGGATTTTCTTTCTACCTCCATATGTTTATGAAGGAAATAAAAAAAATTAAGGTGTTTGGAAACAAAACAACACAACAACATCATCGCGTGTGCGCGTGTGTGATGATGGCAACACAGTGGTTTACCGTGCGTGAGTGATGGAGGATGGAGTACGCCGGTTTCGAGATTTTCGAAAGGTATTTTGTTCAATAGATTGCCTTAACTTTAAAATTTTGTATATATATTTTAATTGAATTGTTCACAATCAATGAGAAATATGTTCTTGGCGTAAAATAGAAACATTCTTGTCGCCAGATAACGTACAATGATATGATCAATCAATATGGCAATGGCACTCAAGTTGGGAAAATGCAGACTCTGTCTCAAGCTTGGAGACTTTTACTCCATCTTCACGATGAACGACAACTTGCAGTTAGCCGAAATGGTTATGGAGTGCACAAAAGTGAAAGTAAGTACAATTTGCACTTAGTTTAGTGATTAGATTACTGAAATACTAATCCGACATATTATCACAGTCGGGCACTGTGTGTTACGATCAAAGTATCTCACGCATATTTACGATCTTACACTTCATTTTTTTCTTCGATGACTTCATATTTCAATTTATTTCAGCGTTATTTAGCATTATAATGCGGATTCGCACTACTTTTGTCAGTTTAGGTAAATTTGTCGTATTCTTCTACACTTCTATTTGTAGTTGTATACTTGTATACTTACTATAGATGCATGTGTTGTGTGATAACGAGTATGTCCATTTGTATGATTTAAGAATGTGGCAATTTTTTTCTCAGCTTGTCTTACCAATGTTTTTAATTCATTATGAACTCATCATTTATGAAATTTTATTCTTATTTAATTTATTACACCTTATTTTATTAAATAACTAAGGTTCACCATTCTCCATTTGCAAACTTATTTTACTGTTTTAAGTCTTAGGGTCAAAATATTTTAAACATTTTACATTTGTGTTATAAAATTATCAATTTCATGGAAATGGCACATACATTGTAATACAGAAAATATCATAATTTAGACCTCTTAACCAATTAATTGTGAACAACAATGATGTATAAACACTAGCAAAAAGGTTCAATTTTAAAACATTTAAAATTGATATAATAAACAAATGTGTAAATATTATATTAGGTTATCTTGACTATTGTTATTATCATTCTTGTGCTTCTTTATTATTGTGAGTTGTGTGACTTGCTATTTTGGTTATGATGTTTTTTTTTGGCAGTCTGATATTTATTATCTGAAATTCAACTCATCCCAATCATAAAAAGGCCTCAAAATGTGAAACAAGTTACTTTCTGGTAATATTATTATGTATTTATTCAGTAATCTCAATGAACTAGGTTGATTTTCATTTGAATTATAAAACAGTTGTCATGAATGTATCTATAACTTGATAAATTAATCAATTTAAATTTTGATCAAGCCCTTAATAATCCCCTTTAACTAATGAAGTTATAATAAAACAATGTGATGTAGCTATTTAAAATTCATTATTTACAGACTAGATTATTTTGCATTACATCTAACATAATGTGTTCCTTTCTTCCTTATCTTTATGTAAGTTTGCATTTTACTTTCATGCCGCATCTATTTGTTTGTCTGGTTTTTCGTTATCATAATTCATATTCATTGCCTGATTTTATTCATTTTTCCTCTTCTCCAATTTGTTTTTTTTTTCTTTTTAATGGCAAATCATTTTGGGGGTATTAATTCAAGATATATAGATTTTTTTCACATTAAATTACTTTTAATTACTATTACAGAATAGGGGAGGAATAATGCGTTTTTAATAATAAAGAATTTGTTGGTAATGAAATTTTTTGCACATAAATTAAATGTGTATTACAATAGAATATTTTTGGTGACCCAGATAGTCCTAATCTGATCATGGATCTCGAAGGGCATTCAGCATGAACCATGTAACTCCCCTTGCTGACTCAGACACACAGTAAGAAATTAACATACTTGGAAATCACTACCAAATTTTCTACTGGGGATATATCAAAACACTATTACTAAAATTTAATTTGGTTTTTGGTATTATTAAATTAATTTAGTACTATTATTACATTACTGAATTTATTTTTGTATTTTCTAGTATCTCTATTCTAGTACTTTCTAGTATGAAACTATCTTTGTCTTTCTCTAAATCTGTTTATTTGTTTTTCATTCTTTAAAACTCATCTCTCTTGTAAATTAAATCCATACCTTACAATCTTCCCTGTTCTTCCTTATGCTTCTTCTTCATTTGTTCTTACTTCACCTATTTGTATTCTTGTTACTATTTATTTTACTATCCTTATTTCCTCCTTTATTTCTATTATCCTTATGTTTCTTATAAGTTATTTACTTTGTGCACTCTATTGTAATAAATGTATGTTCCTCTCACTAATAAAATTAAATCAATATGTAGTGATATGGCTGCCTTTATGAGTCAATTTTATTTTTTCATGGTGTACAATCAGGTTTTTGTAATAACATGTATATTTGAAATGCCACAGATAATTTGTGTTTAGATATTTTATGTTAGTTAGTTGGAGAAATATGAATTTTATTATTTAGTAGTTTGAATATGAAAAATACTGAAGATTTGTGGGATATGTCAGTGAAACTTTGTACTGTTATAATAACTACATTGGTACCCTATCTGGCGGTTATTTTTAATCTTAGTATAGATTAAGGATGTTTTCCAGATTTTATGGAATGTTGTGCCTTTATTTAAGTCTGGGTACAACAATGATCTCACTAATTACTAAAATCTTTGAATTGGTGCTTAACCAATTATTAGCTTAATTTAACTCAAATAATTTATTGCATAAAGAGCAATATTGTTTCAAAAAAGGGCTTTCTACAGCTAACGCTGGTGCAGACCTACGAAGAAATATTTATGAAGCTTGGACTACATGATGCTATTGTCATATTCTGTGACCTCTCAAAGGCTTTTGACTGAGTGGATCACAAAACGTTATTATAAAAATTAGAATATGTTATTTGTACAGTAAATATTACAAAAATAAAGTCTTGTTAGATCGAATTCAGCAAATGGAGTGCAACAAGTTCAAGTAAACCGGCCAATCTTTGGGTCTTTAGTAAATGTGGGAGTCTCGCAGGGTTCTATCCTATATCCGTTTTTATTTTTAGTTTACATAAGTGATGTACCCTTTACTGTGTAAAAATTCGTTTTGTTTGCCGTCGACACATCACTTAAACGCAATTCACAAGTCAATGAAATCCTAAATAAAACAATAAATATGATCAATCAATGACTGTAGGTACTCAATCTAAAATAAAAATGTGTAAGATTTGTTTTGCCTAATGTAAAAATTCTGGCAATAGTTGTTAACAATGAAACATTGCAATTTGTGGATCACTTCAGTTTCAGTAGGGTGCCCACATTGTCCAGCCAACTAAATTCTACTGCTTTTCAAAAATATATAGACAGCTCGCTGATATTACATCAGCTCGACACGTTTACATTAGCTATTTTCACAGTAGTATGTCTTATAGTAAGAAACTCGGTCTTGCCGTGTTCTTCTCGGTAACATCAACCATGTGAACGGGCGGTAGATAAAAAATGTAATGACGTTCACAAGGCGTATACAAATACCGTATAGTGTAAAATTAATTAATGCGAAGGTGAACCTATTCTTATTCCTGTTCTTAACTGAGAATAGGTTCACCTAGGTAACAAATTATAGGTAACAAATTTAACTGCAACACAATGCTAATTAATGGATTTAACAGTATCAATGTGTTTACTACTGCAGCTAATTTTAATAGAAATTCTCTTCTCCTTTAGATTTACGAAGGAGATGGTTTACCGGACAAAATCTGCTCCGAATGTATTCAAAAGCTCAGCAGTGCGCATATATTCAAACAACAGTGCGAACGGGCGGATGAAGAGCTTCGGCGGAACTATGTTCCACCGCCAGGTACGTGGGCTAAATTACTCCGAAAACTCCACATTGATCAAATGAACAGATTTTTAATTAACTATTGATTTCAGGATTCAGTGTATCACCAACGCCACCAACAAGACAGAGCAGTGATTCCGCTTTCTCAAACAACACAGATGTATCGAACAAACCTTCATCGTCGGCCGAGACGCTTACCACTCCGGTTAGTCGTAATCGCAAGAGGAGCCACGAAAGCCTTGACAATGCTTCCACGAGCAGCCAATCTCACGACAAACCTGGCTCTACTAAAAGGGTTCAGGAGCTTAGAAAATCACAAAAGCCTACAAAGCGGTCTAAAACGCAGTACTATACGGATTCCGACTACGATTGTAACAGTCCATCGCAATTTTCCATCGAAACGGATTCGGATGATTTTTTGGAGCACAAATGTAAGGAATGCGGCAAACGGTTCGACAGCAGCCGCGGTCTGATAAATCACATGAGGATGCACGAAAAAGAAAAAAAGGACAAAGCAATGATTGAAAAGCAGGAATCGCGCGGAAGCGAAACGGAACACAGTGAAAGTAAAATGAAACTAGATTCTTATCGCGATAATGAAATGGTTCCGACGAAACCGTTGGAGGACGCAAAGGACTCGGAAGATAAGCTGAGCTGTGAAAGATGTGGGAAGACTTTTAAACTGAAAATAATGTTGAAGCGACATCACGATGTGTGCACAACTCCGCCTATGAAGGAGCTCAAAGTATCTCTCGAGCCCATTGACGGGAAAATTCCAGTCAGTCCCGCCACGACAATTGAGTGCGAAATATGCAAAGCTAAATTCAAAACTCCAGAAAATCTGGATAAGCACTTGAGAGTGGTGCACGCGGCCGCACCAAAAATTGAAAAGTCTACACCCAAAAAAGTTGAAAACGGCAAAATCGTTCTACCTTGCATGTACTGCAGGAAGCCATTCACGGATTACTACTCTCATAACGCCCATTTCAACGCGTGCTGTAAGGAAAAGTACAACGGATTCTTTGACTGTCCTTTGTGTCATAAAATGGTGTCAAAGAAAGCGTCTTACTTCCTCCATATTAAGGGGCATTTCATGGCGCCGGCATCTTCACCGGCACCTGCCGCGTCGGCGTCATCAGATTCTAAAAAGAGTTTAGAATGTAGGATTTGCAAGAAAAAAATGGCATCTGAACAACAGTTGGTGACTCATTTAGCCGCTCACATGTCTAATATGGATAATCCTGAAGATGATAACTCAAGGTAAGGTAAAAAATATATTAAAATATATCCTGTCCTTGTTCAGATCGTGATAGTGAACAATTTCGTTGCTTCCTTTCCAGGGGCAGTACGTTCGACGATGCGGCATCAGTGCAGTCGGAGTATAGCAGCTCGATGATTACAACCGGTCCGCTCCAGTGCAAGATTTGCGACAAGCGGTTTACGTACAAGAAGGCGCTGGACACACACATCGCCAAGCACTCGGAGGATGGGACGAACGTAAAGGCGGAGCCGCCGGACAAGGACCCGGACGAGTCGGCGGATCTGTTGACCGAGGTCGATCACGACACCAGCGCGCAGCAGGAGTCCGGGCAGGAGTCGGACTCGAGCCAGGAGGGAGATGACAACACGTGCGATATTTGCGAGAAGCAGTTCTCGTACAAGCGTCTTCTGATCCAACACAAGCGGACGAAGCATCCGATGACAGCTGGAACGAAGCGAGCGAAGGTGAACCTGAAAAGCTGCTCGGTGCGCTGCCTCATCTGCGACATCGAGATGAAAGTGAGCGATATAAACGAGCACAACCAGACGCACATATCGGTGAACATAAAGCCGAGGAATCTGTACACGTGTATGCTGTGCGAGGAGAAGTTCAAGAGCTGCAGCTCGTTGGCCAACCACATAAAGTTGGTGCACCGGCTCAAGCAGCCGTCGTCGGCCAAGCGGCGCGGAGCGCAGCCGAACCTGGCGGATTTTTGTGAGGTCGTTGTGACGAAGGTAATGTTCCAACTTATACACTAGTCGTAATATTAAATTTAGTTGAATTATTAGCTTGTGGATTCTAAAGTCTGTCTGTAGTAGGTATAGGTAACTTAGTTTTAAGGCAAGATATTTAATTTGTGTGTAAGCCTTTTGACGTGATAACGTCTTATAAATCGATGAGCCAAGTTTTACGCAAAACGTACCGCCAAGAGTTACGCCAACCGTATTCATTCAATTTTAGTCTGTAATCCATAGCAATAGAGCTAGTTTACTAGAGCGTACTGTACGTTACTCAGTACAGTTGATAGAATGATTTAGAAAAAGGCACTGCGCCATCTAGTTTAGTCTAGTGTTTTTGTGAATCAATGCTACAATTTCTAATAATATTTCTTATGACGTTATCTCTTAAAATTATCGTCCGTAAACCGACTACAGACAACCATTAATTTTTTTAAATTCTGACATGGCATTCACCATCGCCTTATTGAATTGTACGAGATTTAAAAAAAAAACAATGTACAGAAAGTGCCCCTTATATAGTATTATAGTATAAATGCGTCAAGGATTTCCCGAGTAGGGTACACTACTAAGATTTACCTTTGACTTTGCCAACATGCCCAACACCACAGCCCTTTCCATTGCTGAACTCTGCTTTCGGAATGGAAGGGGTTAGGCCATAGTGCAATCCGCCGACCAAGTGTGGATTGGTAGCCAATATACTTCCGGTGTATTAAATGTAAACACTTGTCCTCGCAGGCGGAACCCCTACTTCCGGTGTATTAAATGTAAACATTTGTCCTCGCAGGCGGAACTACTTCCGGTGTATTAAATGTAAACATTTGTCCTCGCAGTCGGAACCCCTACATCCGGCGTATTAAATGTAAACATTTGTCCTCGCAGGCGGAACCCCTACTTCCAGCGTATTAAATGTAAACATTTGTCCTCGCAGGCGGAACCCCTGGACGAGCTCCAGAGTCACAACGGCTTTGGTGAGGTTTCCGCCGCGGACGGCCGGCCGCTGGTCAATCTCAGCGGCTTCACGTGCCACATCTGCAGCAAGCAGATGCCCACGCTCATCTCGTTGAATCGACACGTCAACTGGCACACAAACGTCGGCAACAATATTGAGAAGAAGTACGAATGTATGGTCTGTAAAGAGGTAAGTTTATTTTTTAAAAGCTTTTATTTAACTTCACTCGTATGTATGTTGCAATCAATATTTCACCCACTTTCACTGAAACTATCGAGCTGAAATTCGGCACACATATTTGGTTCCGATGACAGTGCATGAAAATAAAAAAAGTTACAAAAAGCTTTATTTAAAAAAAATCTTTACAGTATAATTTCATACACTATCTGCTGCATGCAAGGCTCACGGAAGATAAAATATGAATATTGCATATTAGCGCAAAGCGTGTCACCCCACCAAAAGGACCCAATTCAAATATAGGTATAAAAAAGAGCTATAATTTTTGCTAGTCTAAATTCTATTCTATGAACAAAGAACATATAGTCGAATTAAGACTACTCGGCTATCACCAGTTCAAGTTAAACGCCGCTTGTATAATTTCCATGGCGAATGTGGCGCGAGATATAAATGTAACGTCAACAGCGGCAGAGCGGAATCTCATTTGAACATTACGCAATACTCAATGATCAGCGAATGAATTTAAAACCTGTCAAGCAAGCAAGCAAATTTGAACCTATCCTTGTGTTAGATCAGTGAACAATCGAAATATTAACACAAACATCTGAATATTCGCAGGTATTCCGGTTCCAGTGTCACTACAAAATGCATATGCGTGTGCATTACAAGGACACGAACCTGGATCCCAAGCTTCTGACGTGCTCCATCTGCAACCGCCGCAGCAAGCACCTTCGCGCTGCGCAAGCGCACATGAATTACCACAAGCAAACCCGCTTCAAGACCAAAGACTATGAGTGCTCTATCTGCAAGCGTGTCTTTCAGTACCGAAAGGTATACCTCTCTCATATGGCCATACATTATAAGAAGGGAGACAGCGCTAACAACACTATAGTAGGGTCGGAACTTCCCACTACAGCGGACCGAACGGTATTCGACGGAACTCACACTTGCCACATATGTAATAAAGTATGTGACTCTGAGTCGTCCCTTAAACACCATATAATTTGGCACAGCTCCAAGACTCTGCTCTACGGCAATCGCCACGAGTGCCACATATGCAACCTCGTTTTTACTAATAAAAAAAGGATGGAGGTCCATACGCGTGAGCACTTCGAAGACGATAACGGTCCTTACAAGTGCCACATATGTGGCAAGGGGTACATCGATGAAGACTATTTCAAGCGTCACGTGAAGGGACATAACTTCGATCACCAGTCACACAAGAAGCGGATAGAGAAGTTGAGAAAGGATAAGGTGAAGTGCCCAATCTGTACGCGATACTACCCCGACCTCGTCAAATTGATCCGACACTTGCGAAGAACGCATCCAGAGAGCAAAATGATCAAGGAAGACCCCGATGCACCGCCGCCAGCCTATTTCTCTTGCAAACTGTGTGCTAAGGTGTTCCTCGACGAACGAAGACTCCAGCACCACGAGGAAGCCCACTTGAGAAAGCCCGAGTTCTTCAAGTGTAAGTTCTGTGGAAAGAAAACGATTTCATTGAAGAATCACAACGTTCACATCAAAGGACACTTGACTCAAAAGTTCTTGGACAACCCATTGAGCTGCCCGCATTGCGATGAGAAGTTCACCAAGGGCTACCACCTACATTATCATCTTCGAGACGTCCATGAAATCAACGAAACCTGGATCGCAGACCGCACCACGCAAACGCTAAACGGCCCCTTGAAGGAGTTCCAATGCTCCATCTGCCTCAAGATCCTAGCCAGCAAGGGCAACTTTGAGAGACATTTGGATTATCACAACTCTTTACGGTGCAACTATTGCTTTGATTACTTCAGTTCCTTAAGATTTTTGGAAGGTCACTTAACTTTCAGCTGCGAGAAGAAGAAACTTATAGGAGACACAGAAATTTATCCCCGGAGGATAAAGTGCCAGGTCTGCTACAAAGCTTTCCATTTGCAAGTGAAGTTGGATTGCCATCTAAGAACTCAACATGGCATTAAAGTATTCAAGGAAGCCTCTGAGGATGCAAAGAATTGTATATGTGACTACTGTTTCAAAGTTTTCGAAAACGAATATGCTCTCAACACGCATAAGATATACCATCGAACTATTGGTTATTACGGATGCATCTACTGCGATAGGAAATTTAACACCCTGACGGCGTATCGAAAACATAAAAATCATCACTTCTCACAACTAAACGTCGACAATCCGACCAAGTGTGAGCATTGCGACGAAACATTTGTAGCATTCAGACAAATGATTTATCACATGAGAGACGACCACGGGGATGACAAGGAATGGATAATTTTGCCCAAGGAGTCCACGGAGGAGAAGTGTTCGATTTGTAACAAAGTATTCTTCAACTTGCACCGACATCTCGATTACCACGAGGAGAATAAATGCAAGAAATGCAACGAATACTTCTACTCAACTTTGGACTTCGACAACCATCTGTGCGCCATCGACTCTGAGGACGACGAAGCGTATGTAAACACAAGCACTGGCGGCAGGAACGTGCCCAAGTATGAGGAGTGTCGCTTCTGCTTCAAGCCCATCACCAAGGCGGGTTCTGTTCTCAAGCACGACCAGATACACAGGAGTTCCGGCTCGATATCCTGTCGGTTCTGCGATTTGAAGTTCAAGACGATGGACGCATTCAACATCCACGCGTTCTCGCACCGCAATCGAAAGTACAACAAGAAGCCGATAAAGTGCCGCGACTGTGGCGAAAAGTTTGTTAAATACGGCCCCTTCATCAAGCACGTGAAGTCGGTGCACAAGAACTTGAAGAAGCTTCACTACCGAGCGGTGGTTAAGGAGGAACCGTGTGTGATCTGCGGGGAGGAGTTCCCAAATCTTCATAACCACTACCGAGCCCACCTCCAGCACCAGTGCCAGCAGTGTCACAAGTACTTCACATCCTTCAAAGTGTTTTCAAATCACGAGTGTGATAAGGAGGACAGCGAACCGTCCAAAGTGTTCACCAGTGATGTTGACTTGCCTGCTCTGATTAACTCCTACGTCCCAAAAGATGTGAGGGACGACGAGAAATACTACGGCTACACTGATGATGATGATGAGGAGGAGGCTGTTCCTGAGGCCACTGAAGAGGGGAAAGAAGAGTTGGAGAATAAGCCGATGCTATTCGATGATAGCACTCAAATCACATTGGATGAGGACAGTCAGAACTCTGTAGACGAGGAAGAAAGTAATATGCACTCTATGGTCCATGCACCCATCATATCTGATGTCCTATCACTTTACAAGAAAAAGGAGGAACCTGGTCCTTCAGCGCAAGCTGATGATGATGATGATGTGGTAAATTTGATTGATGATGATTCTGTTGGTTTTGAGGAAACTGTTTTAACTGTCATAACAATTGAAGATTAATTTGGTGATTTTTATGCCTTAACAGGTTTATATTACGGAGTTGTGCTCTATTTTCAATACGATAATTTTGTCGTAAAGTCGAAATCATGTTTGGAATGTTCTAAATTAGATGGCCTGTAGAGAAGTTATTATTTCCTGCAATGGAGGTGGGATTTTGTAAATAACTATAGTATAATTGGATGTATGTGAGAATGAGTACTGGTACAATTTAAAAAGTCAATATACTAGTGATTTAACAAGCCATTTAAAAATTAAAAATAGGCATAAAATCCCCAGCAGTAAAATTCGTGATAGCAAATTATATTATGTACATGTGGCCAAAGATGTCGATTAAGGGTGGTCTATGACCAACAACGAATTCTCAAAGGCTGATGGATGTATGATGAAGCCCTAAGCTACTTGATTTCAGTGTTATTTCATTAGTTATGTAAAGATCAAATAGAATTCCCTCAAAAAGCCCAGTGTTGCCACATCAGTGTCTTTTAATAATGCTGTGACTACAAAAGTAAATTAAACGTTGTTAACTTACATGCAGTGTTGCCCAAAATATAGGTAGTATTAAAGTAATATTATTTGTTGCAATTTATTTCATTTAGTCTAAAGTCAGAGTCAATTCAAACTGAGATAGTCTTTGTAAGCATCCGTAAATTTTGTGTACGTTCCTAACGTATACTGAAATGGGTATGATTAAAATATTGACATTTTCGTGATGTACTCGTAGTAATAAGGATTCTATTGGTTGGTTATGCGTTTATGTGCATTTAATTATGTTATTTGAATTCCTTTCGGGAAATCCATTTTGTATTTATGTATTATATTTTGATGTAAGGAGACATACAAGTAGAATGGAAAATTATGAAACTTCAGTGATTTAAATTGCTTAGTTTTAAGATAATTTTAATAATAGTGGATATGAATCATGTGTAAATATTTAATGTTTTCCGGCTAGTAGACTGCCATATTGCATTAGACAGTTTTAAATTTAATAATGTATGTATGTTCCAGTTAAATAGTAAGTTTGTTCTAACCTGCTAGGGAAGCAGTTTGGAACAACACAGAGTATATACAACCATTTTGTATTCAAGTCGTTAAGAATTTTTGTCACCTTGATTGTGAAGAGATGTTTTATTTTTTTTGTAGACATACCTAAACATTAACCCTTGAATTTACATTGTGTAAATACATTTTAAAAGTTCGGTGCTTCCCAACTCAATCAACAGACATACATGAAAAGTTCAATTTCAAAGCTAACCTTACATTTATCCTATTGTATATAAAAAGCGGTGACAGCCCAGTGGCTATCGAATTCGTCTCACTCGAGCGGTCCGGGTTCTTACCCCAGCGGCACGCACCAATGACTTTTCAAAGTTATGTGCGATTTAAGAAATAAATTGTCACTTGCTGTAACAGTGAAGGACACATCGTGAGGAAACCTGCATGCCTGAGAGTTCATCATAATGTTCTCGAAGGCATGTGAAGTCTGCCAATCCGCACTTAGTCAGCGTGGTGGACTAAGGCCTAACTCCTCCCATTTTGAAAATCGTGCCCAACAGTGGGATAAAGAAAGGGTTGTGATGATGATGATAATATACGTAAAATGGGGTAGATAGGGTAGGAACTTAAGATTTTTGTTACCTTGTAGGTTTCAAAAATCGTGTGCCTGCTGTGCAGTGGAACCATCTCGCCACTTCTAAGCCATCATTGCATCTGTTGCAAAATTAAATTACTTTACAAAATATATTTATTGTCAACCCCAGCATTAATTATATCCTTCCCCCCATACCTGGGGTAAATAGGGCTCAGGATGAAATTAGCAATTTTCTCACAATATTGTTAGAGCATTCAAAAGTATAAGCACCCGGACAAAACTTAGGCATTAAAGTGTTATTTTATATAGACATGGGACATTTAACAATAAAGTTGTGAAACTACTCTATTCACCCCATTTTACCGTATTTTGTTGCGTTTCAATGCAGTTGGAATGCAGTTTTGATAAGTTTCTGTTTACAGATATTGTGTCTACAGTTGCAACAATGTCTTTGATATAGCGTGTAGTCTCTTGCTGTTGATTAGCTTCCATGTTCCTTTCATTTTGTAAGTCTTGATGACAGAACATACTGAATAAAATCTAATTAATTAGAATAACATAATTATGTCATCTTTAGCGAGGAGTGAATAATTTCATTAATTTGCCAGTGTTTTAATGTAATTGGCTACATAGATTCAATTTACACTTATAATGATATTAGGTTGCATTTGAAGAGACTTAATTTTTTTTCTGATACATTGGAATGTCATTATTGTTTAGTTTATTGGGAAAATTTAATGTTTTAATTGAAATACATATACTTATCTTTTTTTTTATTTCACGTGTCGAATAAAATATAATTGATTTTTCAAACTGGTTTTATTAAAAACAAATATTTTATAATAAAAATTAAACAAGTGTGCTTTAACACAAGACTGAAGTAAAACTTCTTTAGCTCATATCTATATGTATGTATAATATATAAACATAATTATATTAATATCTACAAATATTTAAATTTATTACATAACGGTTTTCATTGATAAATTGATATTATTGAATATTTTTTTTAATTTCATTATCGGATACATCAGTAATTACTGTAATTGGAGACAATAGGCTTATGGTATGAGTAAAAAGACTACTAGATAATTACCGTTCGCGTAACGCAAACGAACAACGGAGAGTTACACACATAATGTATATTATGCACTGGCTATGAGAGGAAGAGAAAAAGAAAATGTGTGCACCTCTTTCTCATGCCCCTACCGTAATATACGAAACGTAACACTTTTTCTATCTTCACTAACTTGTATCTCCTACTAAACTTCCGTTCGAATCGCACGATCACACTTGAAGTGCATATTACATTGTAGCTGGTAGCTGGCATTGATATCGAAGGGTTTAAAAAAAAACTGCAAACGTCAAACATAGGTACAGAATCATATGTAAGATTACTTGGTCAACGGTGAATTTAAAAAAAGTAGCGGCATGACTTGGGAAGTAATTGAATAAATAGGAACTAATAAATAATAATAACAGGAAATAAATCAATAATCATTTATTTAGTCAACATAGTGTTACAGGTGGTACATAATAACATCGGCTTAACAATACATACAAAACATAAATTTCAATATTATAAAAATAGCTTTGCGTCTTTTTACAATATACAAGTTTGACACTTTTTGTTGAATTTTTGTTTACACTTGAGGAATCCTCCATTTTAGCTGGTGTGAGAGTCACTTGTTTCTGGCTTGGCTTAGTTTTGTCAAAGTTTACATATGATACTTCAATTCATTTATTGTAGCTAAGTTCTAACCCTTCCTCATCACCATCATTTGCTAGCTTGATATATTCTTTATCATATTTCCATATTTTGTAATCCAATAAACTTTTAATCGACTCTTTTATATTTCCAAGACACCATGGCTGTAAAGCTATATGGCTGTAAAATTTATAAATGCTACGTACGTCACAAGCCCTTTATACATAGAAGAAGGCGGCTCGGTCTAGTGCAATATTCGAATCTATTCTACGCTCGAAGTGAACACATACAAACTGGACTAATAAAGTACCCATAAAGCGTGTCACACACTACGCAAATACGGTAATATTTTATCTGCGTATAAAAACTTAATTTATCTGAAAGTATCACACACTTCGCAGATACGATAATATACGAAATGATACATTCACGCGGAATCCTTCAAACTGGCTACACTTGTTTTTGGTGCGGATCATATTATACAGTATGATGAATTCTGATACAAATGCCATTAATATGGAAATGAGTTCGCGTTTATTGCTTCTAGATCAACCTCCGTCTTAGTGCAAAACAACCTGTATAAAATCTGTTGCATCGGCAGATGTTATCTGCCCATCTTTTGATATAATGTCGGTGCCTACAGATGCTTGACGGTAAAATATAAGTTATCTGTGTAGTGTGTGTTGCTCCTTGAGTTTAGTATAGAGAGCGATATGGACAGATACGCGCTCAGATACAAATATCTTACCGTATCTGCGTAGTGTGTGACCGCTTTAACTTTGAAACAAAAGTAATTCGATGACAAAATCATGAAAAGCTTTTGTCATGAAAAATAATCAGATAAGTTATTGTATGAATGACTACGGCATGAACAGTTTTCCTTTTTTATACGCCTAATATTGTTATTATATATATATGTATGTTATAGCTCAAGAAATAAAGTACATACCTAATAGTAATAAATACATACTGTATACTTTTTAAAAGTGATATCTTAACATTGAATTCAAATTTCGATATATACCTGTGATATTAAAAAATATTATTTTTTTAAATCGCTAGAAATAAAATCTGTGTGTTACTAACACAAGTAGGAGACACGATAATCTTGGTTCAGCAGTTTTGATTATATAAAAAAGACGCGAAAGATATTCTGATTATTAAACGATAAAATTAAGAACTGGCACCTTCATATGCAGCTAACTAGAGATGGACAGTCTATAAGGGAACTGCTTGTTGATACACGAAGCTGCGGGTACGCTTTTCTTTTGCCTAAAAATAGCTTTTAATGGAACATACGTTTTTAATTTTCCAACTTAGATTTATGTTCCTGGGACTCATAAGTTTAATGCAATTACGACTTCAAGTCACCCACACCTTACACAATATATGAAACATAAATAGAAATCCCTTACAACGAACGACTTACACTCGTAGAACATAAAATATTTACAAAAAATATCAAGTAAAGCGATCTCACATAATTCTTCGACAATTTAAAGACTAGGATTATTTAAAATAAAAATTAAGTAGAATAATCTCAAAATCGGAGATATAAGGGTAGAATAGAAATTATAACAATTTTTTAAAATATATACTGTTTAGTGTACCCGCAGCCTTACTAAGGCGATTATCAACTCTTTACATTAAATCACAATAACATAATTATTTTAAAAACTCGCGTAATATTAATCTATACTTTAACTA
The DNA here is from genome assembly GCA_944567765.1 of Carterocephalus palaemon. NCBI lineage: Eukaryota > Metazoa > Arthropoda > Insecta > Lepidoptera > Hesperiidae > Carterocephalus > Carterocephalus palaemon. The sequence goes on from OX155641.1 coordinate 2,632,413, forward strand.
TCTACACAAATATTTTAATTACTTGTTTTTAGAATCACCATTGTTTCTCATCAGTCATTCTTCTACCGACGAAAACCGCGATATATACACATATACAGGAAAATGGTAAATACTATCGTGATTATTAATGAAGTTAATAAATACAATGTTGTTATTGATTAGTGAAAATGATTATAGGTTATTCTTTAGCGCAAGGCCGCACTACGGTTAACCGCGTAACATAATATTAAATCAATACAAAATCAGTCCGGTAAAAAAGCCAATGCGTGCGCATGTATTGATTTCTTTTAATCACATTACGCGACTAAATACCGTTAACCGTAATGCCGCCTCAAGTCATGTTGAACTATGCTAATATAGAATGTCCAAGATATTTATTTATTTAGGTACCTACTTATTGATAAATAACTGTGTCATGTTTTCGGATGTTCAAGATAGAGGGCACTTGTGTTGCACACAATCGCTGTCACCATCTGTGATTAACATCCATGTTTTTAACTATACCTTTTATACATTATAAAATCTTCTGCGTATTGCAGGTTAGTATATAAAATATGAGCGCAAAACAAGCCTGTTTGGCTTAGTAAATGCACCTTTTATAATTATTACAAGTTAAAGTTAGATTTAGGTAATTCAGCGCTTGATACATTGGCAAACAAATTGATTCACAAAATTTGAGCAATGATATATTGGCCATGCATTAATAGAATGAGCCTTTATAAAGATGTTACTTAGCTGTTGGCATTTATTATAAGTTCTTAAGTCTTGTTTCATTGAACATAGAAAACAACAAAACTATATTCTATAATTATGTGCCTGCAACGGCCTATATGCCATTTCATTTTAATAATATTTCTTTTGAATTCATAAACAAGCTTTATCGAAGATTGAGCATGTTCACAGATTTATATCATTTATGTGTTCACGGATTTTTTTTATCTAATATATAATCTGGTGTTTCCAAAGATATTTTAATACTAAATGAAATCGGACCGGGATGGTGTACAAAGATAAGGGGACTATACTTAGTGTAAACATAACAGACTTTATTATTATAATAATAATAATTCAGGAGTCCTTAAGTAATCAATAATACGATGTGATGACGTAGTACAAAATCTAAAATACTATTATACCGATAAATGGTATGAATACGTTTTTTTTTTAAATCTAGTTAACCTTTTCTGCTCACGATTTACCCACTTTTATTACTCAGGCGAATATGAAATTGAGTAAACTGGATACTTTTCAGTAAACATTAATCACAAATATGTCCACTGTTAATCAGCAAATAATTGATTTATGGCTATTTATTAAAGATTTTGATGTACACAAACCGGTAACTACTGTTTTTGATCATATCAATCTTAAATAGACAGGTGTTCTACAAAAAGTCGTTAATTAGTCGATAATTTAGCTATCACCTTACCGCAATCTTGAATGGCGCCGAGTGCATTGCACTTGTGTTTTACGATTGGTCGTTGATACTCTTCTTGCAGATAAATCTGTAAAGAAATTTTATACGCGGTTACTTATTTTTGTAAAATATGGCTTAAATTTTTTTTTCAGTCAACATCTTGCTTTCAGTATAAATCTAACCAAACACAAGTTAGAATACATCATTTATATAATATTATGGTAACATTAATCATAAACATTTTTAACACACTTTTTATTAGCTTGGTAAGTATGTATGTAACTGAATTTTTGAACGTGATTTTCGCCCATTTCTAAACGTCGGATTAATTGGAAACTTTGCACACTTATCAAGGACCGATGGCAATGTAATAATTTAAAAAAAAAACATTTTACGGTTATGTACAAAATCGTGTTTTTAGTTTGTTTAAAGTGTTGAAACGGTCAGTCGTCCCCGTCCGCCTCCGCAACACTCACCGGTCAGTCGTCCCACTCGCCGTCGCTGGTGGTCGCGTCGCTCTCCTCGCTGTCGGAGGAGTGCGTGACGCGCGCGCGCGCCTGCAGCGCCCGCGCCAGCGCGCCCGCCAGCCCGCTCACCGGCCCGCCGTCCGCCTCCGCAACACTCACCGGTCAGTCGTCCCACTCGCCGTCGCTGGTGGTCGCGTCGCTCTCCTCGCTGTCGGAGGAGTGCGTGACGCGCGCGCGCGCCTGCAGCGCCCGCGCCAGCGCGCCCGCCAGCCCGCTCACCGGCCCGCCGTCCGCCTCCGCAACACTCACCGGTCAGTCGTCCCACTCGCCGTCGCTGGTGGTCGCGTCGCTCTCCTCGCTGTCGGAGGAGTGCGTGACGCGCGCGCGCGCCTGCAGCGCCCGCGCCAGCGCGCCCGCCAGCCCGCTCACCGGCCCGCCGTCCGCCTCCGCAACACTCACCGGTCAGTCGTCCCACTCGCCGTCGCTGGTGGTCGCGTCGCTCTCCTCGCTGTCGGAGGAGTGCGTGACGCGCGCGCGCGCCTGCAGCGCCCGCGCCAGCGCGCCCGCCAGCCCGCTCACCGGCCCGCCGTCCGCCTCCGCAACACTCACCGGTCAGTCGTCCCACTCGCCGTCGCTGGTGGTCGCGTCGCTCTCCTCGCTGTCGGAGGAGTGCGTGACGCGCGCGCGCGCCTGCAGCGCCCGCGCCAGCGCGCCCGCCAGCCCGCTCACCGGCCCGCCGTCCGCCTCCGCAACACTCACCGGTCAGTCGTCCCACTCGCCGTCGCTGGTGGTCGCGTCGCTCTCCTCGCTGTCGGAGGAGTGCGTGACGCGCGCGCGCGCCTGCAGCGCCCGCGCCAGCGCGCCCGCCAGCCCGCTCACCGGCCCGCCGTCCGCCTCCGCAACACTCACCGGTCAGTCGTCCCACTCGCCGTCGCTGGTGGTCGCGTCGCTCTCCTCGCTGTCGGAGGAGTGCGTGACGCGCGCGCGCGCCTGCAGCGCCCGCGCCAGCGCGCCCGCCAGCCCGCTCACCGGCCCGCCGTCCGCCTCCGCAACACTCACCGGTCAGTCGTCCCACTCGCCGTCGCTGGTGGTCGCGTCGCTCTCCTCGCTGTCGGAGGAGTGCGTGACGCGCGCGCGCGCCTGCAGCGCCCGCGCCAGCGCGCCCGCCAGCCCGCTCACCGGCCCGCCGTCCGCCTCCGCAACACTCACCGGTCAGTCGTCCCACTCGCCGTCGCTGGTGGTCGCGTCGCTCTCCTCGCTGTCGGAGGAGTGCGTGACGCGCGCGCGCGCCTGCAGCGCCCGCGCCAGCGCGCCCGCCAGCCCGCTCACCGGCCCGCCGTCCGCCTCCGCAACACTCACCGGTCAGTCGTCCCACTCGCCGTCGCTGGTGGTCGCGTCGCTCTCCTCGCTGTCGGAGGAGTGCGTGACGCGCGCGCGCGCCTGCAGCGCCCGCGCCAGCGCGCCCGCCAGCCCGCTCACCGGCCCGCCGTCCGCCTCCGCAACACTCACCGGTCAGTCGTCCCACTCGCCGTCGCTGGTGGTCGCGTCGCTCTCCTCGCTGTCGGAGGAGTGCGTGACGCGCGCGCGCGCCTGCAGCGCCCGCGCCAGCGCGCCCGCCAGCCCGCTCACCGGCCCGCCGTCCGCCTCCGCAACACTCACCGGTCAGTCGTCCCACTCGCCGTCGCTGGTGGTCGCGTCGCTCTCCTCGCTGTCGGAGGAGTGCGTGACGCGCGCGCGCGCCTGCAGCGCCCGCGCCAGCGCGCCCGCCAGCCCGCTCACCGGCCCGCCGTCCGCCTCCGCAACACTCACCGGTCAGTCGTCCCACTCGCCGTCGCTGGTGGTCGCGTCGCTCTCCTCGCTGTCGGAGGAGTGCGTGACGCGCGCGCGCGCCTGCAGCGCCCGCGCCAGCGCGCCCGCCAGCCCGCTCACCGGCCCGCCGTCCGCCTCCGCAACACTCACCGGTCAGTCGTCCCACTCGCCGTCGCTGGTGGTCGCGTCGCTCTCCTCGCTGTCGGAGGAGTGCGTGACGCGCGCGCGCGCCTGCAGCGCCCGCGCCAGCGCGCCCGCCAGCCCGCTCACCGGCCCGCCGTCCGCCTCCGCAACACTCACCGGTCAGTCGTCCCACTCGCCGTCGCTGGTGGTCGCGTCGCTCTCCTCGCTGTCGGAGGAGTGCGTGACGCGCGCGCGCGCCTGCAGCGCCCGCGCCAGCGCGCCCGCCAGCCCGCTCACCGGCCCGCCGTCCGCCTCCGCAACACTCACCGGTCAGTCGTCCCACTCGCCGTCGCTGGTGGTCGCGTCGCTCTCCTCGCTGTCGGAGGAGTGCGTGACGCGCGCGCGCGCCTGCAGCGCCCGCGCCAGCGCGCCCGCCAGCCCGCTCACCGGCCCGCCGTCCGCCTCCGCAACACTCACCGGTCAGTCGTCCCACTCGCCGTCGCTGGTGGTCGCGTCGCTCTCCTCGCTGTCGGAGGAGTGCGTGACGCGCGCGCGCGCCTGCAGCGCCCGCGCCAGCGCGCCCGCCAGCCCGCTCACCGGCCCGCCGTCCGCCTCCGCAACACTCACCGGTCAGTCGTCCCACTCGCCGTCGCTGGTGGTCGCGTCGCTCTCCTCGCTGTCGGAGGAGTGCGTGACGCGCGCGCGCGCCTGCAGCGCCCGCGCCAGCGCGCCCGCCAGCCCGCTCACCGGCCCGCCGTCCGCCTCCGCAACACTCACCGGTCAGTCGTCCCACTCGCCGTCGCTGGTGGTCGCGTCGCTCTCCTCGCTGTCGGAGGAGTGCGTGACGCGCGCGCGCGCCTGCAGCGCCCGCGCCAGCGCGCCCGCCAGCCCGCTCACCGGCCCGCCGTCCGCCTCCGCAACACTCACCGGTCAGTCGTCCCACTCGCCGTCGCTGGTGGTCGCGTCGCTCTCCTCGCTGTCGGAGGAGTGCGTGACGCGCGCGCGCGCCTGCAGCGCCCGCGCCAGCGCGCCCGCCAGCCCGCTCACCGGCCCGCCGTCCGCCTCCGCAACACTCACCGGTCAGTCGTCCCACTCGCCGTCGCTGGTGGTCGCGTCGCTCTCCTCGCTGTCGGAGGAGTGCGTGACGCGCGCGCGCGCCTGCAGCGCCCGCGCCAGCGCGCCCGCCAGCCCGCTCACCGGCCCGCCGTCCGCCTCCGCAACACTCACCGGTCAGTCGTCCCACTCGCCGTCGCTGGTGGTCGCGTCGCTCTCCTCGCTGTCGGAGGAGTGCGTGACGCGCGCGCGCGCCTGCAGCGCCCGCGCCAGCGCGCCCGCCAGCCCGCTCACCGGCCCGCCGTCCGCCTCCGCAACACTCACCGGTCAGTCGTCCCACTCGCCGTCGCTGGTGGTCGCGTCGCTCTCCTCGCTGTCGGAGGAGTGCGTGACGCGCGCGCGCGCCTGCAGCGCCCGCGCCAGCGCGCCCGCCAGCCCGCTCACCGGCCCGCCGTCCGCCTCCGCAACACTCACCGGTCAGTCGTCCCACTCGCCGTCGCTGGTGGTCGCGTCGCTCTCCTCGCTGTCGGAGGAGTGCGTGACGCGCGCGCGCGCCTGCAGCGCCCGCGCCAGCGCGCCCGCCAGCCCGCTCACCGGCCCGCCGTCCGCCTCCGCAACACTCACCGGTCAGTCGTCCCACTCGCCGTCGCTGGTGGTCGCGTCGCTCTCCTCGCTGTCGGAGGAGTGCGTGACGCGCGCGCGCGCCTGCAGCGCCCGCGCCAGCGCGCCCGCCAGCCCGCTCACCGGCCCGCCGTCCGCCTCCGCAACACTCACCGGTCAGTCGTCCCACTCGCCGTCGCTGGTGGTCGCGTCGCTCTCCTCGCTGTCGGAGGAGTGCGTGACGCGCGCGCGCGCCTGCAGCGCCCGCGCCAGCGCGCCCGCCAGCCCGCTCACCGGCCCGCCGTCCGCCTCCGCAACACTCACCGGTCAGTCGTCCCACTCGCCGTCGCTGGTGGTCGCGTCGCTCTCCTCGCTGTCGGAGGAGTGCGTGACGCGCGCGCGCGCCTGCAGCGCCCGCGCCAGCGCGCCCGCCAGCCCGCTCACCGGCCCGCCGTCCGCCTCCGCAACACTCACCGGTCAGTCGTCCCACTCGCCGTCGCTGGTGGTCGCGTCGCTCTCCTCGCTGTCGGAGGAGTGCGTGACGCGCGCGCGCGCCTGCAGCGCCCGCGCCAGCGCGCCCGCCAGCCCGCTCACCGGCCCGCCGTCCGCCTCCGCAACACTCACCGGTCAGTCGTCCCACTCGCCGTCGCTGGTGGTCGCGTCGCTCTCCTCGCTGTCGGAGGAGTGCGTGACGCGCGCGCGCGCCTGCAGCGCCCGCGCCAGCGCGCCCGCCAGCCCGCTCACCGGCCCGCCGTCCGCCTCCGCAACACTCACCGGTCAGTCGTCCCACTCGCCGTCGCTGGTGGTCGCGTCGCTCTCCTCGCTGTCGGAGGAGTGCGTGACGCGCGCGCGCGCCTGCAGCGCCCGCGCCAGCGCGCCCGCCAGCCCGCTCACCGGCCCGCCGTCCGCCTCCGCAACACTCACCGGTCAGTCGTCCCACTCGCCGTCGCTGGTGGTCGCGTCGCTCTCCTCGCTGTCGGAGGAGTGCGTGACGCGCGCGCGCGCCTGCAGCGCCCGCGCCAGCGCGCCCGCCAGCCCGCTCACCGGCCCGCCGTCCGCCTCCGCAACACTCACCGGTCAGTCGTCCCACTCGCCGTCGCTGGTGGTCGCGTCGCTCTCCTCGCTGTCGGAGGAGTGCGTGACGCGCGCGCGCGCCTGCAGCGCCCGCGCCAGCGCGCCCGCCAGCCCGCTCACCGGCCCGCCGTCCGCCTCCGCAACACTCACCGGTCAGTCGTCCCACTCGCCGTCGCTGGTGGTCGCGTCGCTCTCCTCGCTGTCGGAGGAGTGCGTGACGCGCGCGCGCGCCTGCAGCGCCCGCGCCAGCGCGCCCGCCAGCCCGCTCACCGGCCCGCCGTCCGCCTCCGCAACACTCACCGGTCAGTCGTCCCACTCGCCGTCGCTGGTGGTCGCGTCGCTCTCCTCGCTGTCGGAGGAGTGCGTGACGCGCGCGCGCGCCTGCAGCGCCCGCGCCAGCGCGCCCGCCAGCCCGCTCACCGGCCCGCCGTCCGCCTCCGCAACACTCACCGGTCAGTCGTCCCACTCGCCGTCGCTGGTGGTCGCGTCGCTCTCCTCGCTGTCGGAGGAGTGCGTGACGCGCGCGCGCGCCTGCAGCGCCCGCGCCAGCGCGCCCGCCAGCCCGCTCACCGGCCCGCCGTCCGCCTCCGCAACACTCACCGGTCAGTCGTCCCACTCGCCGTCGCTGGTGGTCGCGTCGCTCTCCTCGCTGTCGGAGGAGTGCGTGACGCGCGCGCGCGCCTGCAGCGCCCGCGCCAGCGCGCCCGCCAGCCCGCTCACCGGCCCGCTGTCCGCCTCCGCTGCCGCGCGCGCGCTTCCCGAGTTGCTTGTAGACCGCGACACCTTACATAGTTGAATTAATAGAATTAATAAGCAAATGTTAGAAAACCTTTTTATTTCTCAATAGAATTACATGTACTTGCAGGAAAACTTTTACATACAATAAGAGCCTGGCCCACGCTGATTCAACTTACGCTGGAAGTTAATAACCTATCTGTGGTGTATGTGGGTCCCGGGCAGCTGCCGGACAGTCACACGCTAGCTGTGAGCAAGTTCGGACGTGCGCGGGACGCATTACCTACTCCACCTATTGAGTGATCGAAGGCGTGTTTTCTTTATACGGGTCCCTACACTATCTATGAATATATTTCCCTACCAGAGACAAATGCTCCATATAAAATGTGTCAAATAACTATTTCAGATAAGCAAATATATCCAAAGGTAAGTTATTAATTTCGGCCGTTTGTCTTTGTCTCCTCATCTCCTCCAAATTCCCGCGAACACCTTGCTGCACTTTTAGCTGAGCGCACTGATTGGCTGTTCACCTCGCGATCGTTCCTATTGGCCGCTCGCGTTTTATAAAAGCGCGGCAAACCAATTGACGCGCTCTGGTAGAACCTAGTCATAGAGGGAGTTCCATGAGTTCGTTGATCTGAGTTCATAACATAACATAAGGCCTGTATTTCTCAGAAGGGGTAGGTAGGGGTGTGAAAAGTGGGTGTATACCACTTTTCACCAGTTATATTCAGATACCATCACAGGCACCAGGCACAAATCCAGACTCCGAGCTGCTGCCGGGCATATCAAGTTAGAAAAACCCAATTTTTGTTTTACGATTACAACCACTAGAACAACAAGTTCAGAAATAAAAAATTGAAAGAACAAGGGTTCACATTCATTACACCTTCACAAATAAATTAACGTCTGGGCCAAACCTTATACGGGTGGCGGATACACACATAAACTAACACAATTTAACATCAATGACCCGAGTGCAAATATTTATCTGCGAAATAAATATTCGCATTTTGGGCTGCTGAGAGGAGGTAGGGAGAGGGTTATTGAGGTACTACCTCAAACATTCCGTCGCAGGTAAAATCCTAGGAGTTACTACCTCAAATATTCCGGGCTTGTCGCAGGTAAAATCCTAGGAGTTACTACCTCAAATATTCCGGGCTTGTCGCAGGTAAAATCCTAGGAGTTACTACCTCAAATATTCCGGGCTTGTCGCAGGTAAAATCCTAGGAGTTACTACCTCAAATATTCCGGGCTTGTCGCAGGTAAAATCCTAGGAGTTACTACCTCAAATATTCCGGGCTTGTCGCAGGTAAAATCCTAGGAGTTACTACCTCAAATATTCCGGGCTTGTCGCAGGTAAAATCCTAGGAGTTACTACCTCAAATATTCCGGGCTTGTCGCAGGTAAAATCCTAGGAGTTACTACCTCAAATATTCCGGGCTTGTCGCAGGTAAAATCCTAGGAGTTACTACTTCAAATATTCCGGGCTTGTCGCAGGTAAAATCCTAGGAGTTACTACTTCAAATATTCCGGGCTTGTCGCAGGTAAAATCCTAGGAGTTACTACCTCAAATATTCCGGGCTTGTCGCAGGTAAAATCCTAGGAGTTACTACCTCAAATATTCCGGGCTTGTCGCAGGTAAAATCCTAGGAGTTACTACTTCAAATATTCCGGGCTTGTCGCAGGTAAAATCCTAGGAGTTACTACTTCAAATATTCCGGGCTTGTCGCAGGTAAAATCCAAGGGATAATCTCAGGAGTGGGTCAAGCACAGGTCGGACACCCAAATAATACAATTAAATGACTTACGGATCGCAACTCCACGCCCTGCCTAATCTCACTCAAGAGGTTGGTCCTGCTGTCATCGTTCAGCGACGTCTTCGAGCCCACTTCCACGTGCTGCAACAGATAAAACAAATTGTATTAATCTATGCTATGTGAAAAATTGACGGCTACTGTCACTAGTTGGATAGATCTTTAAAACAATATGTGTTAGCTCTCAACTGTTCCAGTTCTTATTCCCGTTGGAGACTGTTTCCATTATGCCGGGGCAACATTATCTTTGTGCGGCGAATATTCGCATTATCGCGATAAATGTGGCCAAGTAGTTCGTCAAAATCACGATGGATTCGGGCAAACACGTATACTAAGCGCAACAACGGGTTTTGTCGCGACATTTCTTTGATGTATTTATCGCGTTAACTTGACACGTATATTACACGACTCGATTCGATATAGCCCGGCCACAATATTTGTGCACCTGGAGTCGATGAAAGTCATGTCTGTACTGTGGTAGGGTGTGCAAAACAAACATAAAACTAGGAATTTTAATAACCACAATTACTCTTTTTTTTATCCAATGATTGAATTAAAGCTTTCATACTAAATTAAAATTAAAAATTATAATGTGATAGAAAATGTATTCCGGCGAGGTGCAGAGATATTGTGTCCGGGCTAAATATTTGTATGGCATGACAACGTTATGTATGTATGTATTTTATGTTATATATTGGATTACGTTTATATTTATATGTATATATAATATATTTTATAAAATTAATTGTTTTTTTATTTTTTTTATTTTATAAACCAGCCTCATCTTCTCACCATCGCCAAGAGTTGACTAGTAGAGAATGCCGTTTATACATTATGTTCGCCCTTTGTAGTCTTTTGACTCAATAAAGGTTAAATAAATAAATAAATAAAAGAAGTAGTAGTCACCTTTAAGTTCTTATTCCCGCTGCGAATGCTCTCCATCAGCGCGGAGCGGGGGTCCGCGGACGGCGGCGCGGCCGCGTCGGGCATGGGCGGCGGCGGCGGCGGCGCGGGCGCGGCGGGCGGCGGCGGCGGCGGCGCGCCCGGCGGCGGCGGCGGCGGGACGGACGGCGGCGCGGTCGCAGGCGCTGTGGACGTGCTTGGTTTATAAACTAAATGTCTGTTCTATCAAAGCGCACGAACCTCTTTCGCAATGGCTCTCTCTCTTGCTTGGAATGAATAGAAAGAAAAAAAAAGAAAAGGAAAACTAAAAAAGTTAAATAGAAAAAAAATATGAATAAAAGAAAAAAATAGAGAAAGCAATAGTTTAGTGCTTAACAACTTTTGTGTAGTTTAATTTAAGTAATAATACAAGTAAAAGATTATGGATGAAGTGTTTACTTCAAGGTCATCCACTCATTGTTAAGATATTATTATATGTAATGATGTAATTCAGTTAACCAAATAAAAACAGCCAATAACAGTACAAGTTTTTTTTTTTATGGATACAGGATAGCAAACGAGCTTGCAGCACCACCCATCCGCTGCCGCCCATGACAACTGTGACTGACTTTGAACAAGACTCAATTAGGGACTGGGATGGTTAGTCCAATTAGTTGAGAAAGTTAATTAGAACTAGTTGGTCAGTTCGTTAGTAGGTATGAGGACTAGGGACTGTTAGTGATAGTTAGTCCTGTTAGTTGGTGTTAGTAATAGTCCAGTTAGTACTTGTTAGTAGGAGTCTCGTTCTAAGTCAGTCACAGATGTGTTGCTACCCTTGAGGACTAAGATGGTCGCCTCTAAAGAAGTGTAACCGGAATCCACACCTTTCCAACCGGACCACAATTGCTTTAAAAACAATTATTACACGGCAGAAATGGTACTAGGTACCGTGGCCGGCGGTGGTACTGCCCCGGGCGAACTCTATATGGAACCAATTAGCTTTCATATAAAACCTATTTGGTTCCCTATAGGCTCTACCACCTAACCTATAGGCTCTACCACCTTTTAACATGGTTATACTGACGTTGTGGCGGTCGCGGCGGCGGCGGGTTGCGCGGCGCGAGCGCGGCGGGCGGCGGCGGCGGCGGCGGCACGGCGCGCGCGGGCGGCGGCGGCGGGGCGCGGGACGCTGAACACAACAATCACATTTTACTACACAAACTTGGTAAACGCTCACACCCATACATCCCCGCGGTAACACAAGGCATCTGTTTCAACTTAGGCACAAAAATAAAAATATTATTGAAAAAAAAAAAAAAAACCAACTGCATAAACTGAAATAGTATATTTCGCTACAAGTGCGGAAAGCCTGTCATTGCAAAGAGTTCCGACAAATGTCTACCCGAGCCGAAGGCGAGGGTTGACAGTCGGAACAAGTTGCAATGACGGTTCCGCACGTGTACTGAACAACTATTTTTAATACAGTTGCGAAAAAATTAAGCAATTTGATAAAATAATAAAAACACAAACTAAACTCGCAGCGAACATTTTTGGAAAATGGCGCCAACCGTAAAAGAATACAGAGTATTGAAGAGATTTTTTTTTGTTTTCTTCACCCATTCTGGGTAGGTAAAGGGAACTATGCCCATACAGCCAAGTCTTCAGTAGAATTTTTTTATTGACATGAAATTTAATGAGATGAAATGAAATGAAACCTAACCTAATTCATTGAATCAAATCATTAAATCTGATATTGAAACAAATTAGTAGCTTCTTTTTAGAAATATTTGCATGAAACATAAAAACTTCTATGAATTTTTTTTTTCGTGGTTGGTTTTTTCTTTTTAATAGACATTATTTTGACAGTTGGGAAAGAGAACGCACGAGTTCGGAAAAGGTAAAGAAAAAGCACGAGTGTGTAATAGCTCACTTCCCGAACGCTAAACGTCCCTGTAATATGCCACTTTTTGAGCAACTGTATTAAAAAATTATTTTTAATACAGTTGCTCAAAAAGTGGCGTATTACAGGGACGTTTAGCGTTCGGGAAGTGAGCTATTACACACTCGTGCTTTTTCTTTACCTTTTCCGAACTCGTGCGTTCTCTTTACCAACTGTCAAAATAATGTCTATTATAAAGAAAAAACCAACCACGAAGTTTTTACTAAAAAAAAATTCATAGAAGTTTTTATGATTCATGCAAATATTTCTAAAAAGAAGCTACTAATTTGTTTCAATATCAGATTTAATGATTTGATTCAATGAGTTAGGTTAGGTTTCACTTCATTTCATCGCATTAAATTTCATGTCAATAAAAAAATTCTACTGAAGACTTGGCTGTATGGGCATAGTTCCCTTTGCCTACCCAGAATGGGTGAAGAAAACAAAAAAAAATCTCTGCAATACTCTGTATTCTTTTAAGGTTGGCGCCATTTTCCAAAAATGTTCTTTGCGAGTTTAGTTTGTGTTTTTATTATTTTATTAAATTGCTTCATTTTTTCGCAACTGTATTAAAAATAGTTGTTCATTACACGTGCGGAACCGTCATTGCAACTTGTTCCGACTGTCAACCCTCGCCTTCGGCTCGGGTAGACATTTGTCGGAACTCTTTGCAATGACAGGCTTTCCGCACTTGTAGCGAAATATACTATTTCAAACTTACTAAATAAGTGAAATGAAAGAATAGAAACAAGTTGAAAAATTAAACTTTTTATTTTAATTGAATGACAAAGATTTGAAACTTATCCATAAGTTTCAAATTTTTTGTTCAGTTTACGCAGTCGAATTTTTTTTAGTTTTCGCTGTAAATAAATTTATAATTTTGCAAGCTCTTGATAAAACCCTTTATTTTGATTCTCACTCAATAGATTTGATTGAGATTGTATTTAAAGACGTTATAATTGTAAAGCGCGTTGGTACTCACGTGGCGCGGGGGGGTGCGCGGGCGCAGGGCTGCGCGCGGGGACCGGGGGCGCGGGCGGCGCACGCGGCTGCTCTGTAAGGATACAAACTGGTTACTTTCTACATCTATATAATTAACTATGTAAAAACATCTGTAGTAGCTTAATAAAGCATGCTAAATACTGAAAATAATACTTATTAGTCTTCAAATTTTTTGTCTTTCAGTATTATTGAATTATTAATGGTTTATTAGTTTCTATTGCTTTATTTATATATGCAAGATTGCAGTGTGTATGTAGCGTCCATAGCCCAATGGCTCGCTTCGATTTAATGTGATCGAAAGTGTTAAGCAACGACGGGCGCGGTCGGTTTGTGGATGGGTGACCGTTAGTGGCAAAATTTCATGGACGCTACCGTGCTTCGGAGGGCACGTAAAGCCGTCGGTCCCGGTTGTTTTCAATGCTGGAAACAGTCGTTAAGCCTTGTCGAAGACCTTCGGGTGGTTTGAGAACATTCGACACTGGGTTGGCCACTAACCCCTCCACCAATCCGCATTGGAGCAGCGTGGTGGAGTATGCTCTAGACCTCCCGCAGAAGTGTCTGTGGGGGAGACCCGTGCCCAGCAGTGGGACGTCTATGGGTCGCAGCGAATTGCTTTATTTATATGTTAATCTTTTTGTGTCTTTAATATTGTAATTAAACACATTTAAATTTGGCGTCCTGGTAGATTTAAAATGATGAAGACTAACAACATGTAACATTCAATAAATGTCAAATTAATGTGGATTATAACCTCACTACTGTGTCACAAAATTTCATGGGATCTACCGTGCTTCAGAGGGCACGTTAAGCGGTGGGTCCCTTTTGTTTTCAATGGTAAAAACAATTGTTAAGCCATGTCGAAGACCTTCGTGTGGCTTTAGTTAGATCATTCAAGACTGGGTTTGCCACTAACCCCACCACCAACTGTGGTCTAGAGTCTAGACCTGATGCTGTGTCTGTGGATACCCGTGTCCATCATCACGGGTAGAGGGACGTCTATCGGTTGTGTCTATGATCATTGTAAGCGTACCCTTAGCGGGCTGCTCCTGGTCATGCATCTCCTCCTTGACCGCGTCGATGCCGCCGTGCGTGTTGATGAAGTCGTATATGAACTGGCGCGTGGCGTGGTCCTTCAGCTGCTTCTCCGAGATGCCCGCCTTGCTGAAGAACGACCGCATCTCCTCCTCTGGCAGGTCCACGTCGAAACCTGACCATATTAAAAATAAAAAAAGTTTTTAAAAAAAATGCTTATAACTTTTTTTTTATTTTCGAGCATTGTCATCGGAACCAAATATGTGTGCCAAATTTCAGCTCGATAGCTTCAGTGGAAGTGGGTGAAATATTGATTGCAAGATTCCAGGACATACATACATACGAGTGAAGTTAAATAAAATAATAAGAAAAAAAAAACTGGATAAGACCACAACACAGTTACAAGTTACAAGGAACAATGAACCTGCAAAACAGCCTATGTCTCTTATGGATAGATGGATGGATGGATCAAGGATGAAGGGAGGAGTCCTGTCACTCAGTGAAGATGCAGCTTTCCAATGGTGAAAGAATTTTTGAAATCGGTCCAGTAGTTTTTGTGTGAAAACATTACAAACAAATCTTTCCCTTTTATAATATTAGTATAGACTAGGTGTAAACGAAACTATTGTTATATCAAATTCCTCGCGATCAAAGCTGCGGGCGTCCACTGGTGTGAAATAATTTGTTATGCATTTTAAAAGCTTTTATCTCACTTCTCTCGTATGTATGGTGTGAAATAATTTGTTATGCATTTTAATAAAAGCTTTTATCTAACTTCACTCGTATGTATGTATGAATATGATGATATGAATCTTGCAATCAATATTTCACCCACTTCCACTGAAGCTATCGAGCTGAAATTCGGCACACATATTTGGTTGCGATGACAATGCATGAAAATAAAATAAAAGAGTTGTAAATGTTTTTTTTTTCAAAAAAATTTTTTTACAGTACATATAGTAATTATTATTTATTTCTATCTCACGCACCCCGGTCGGCGTCCCAGCCCACGTGCGACACGTGCTTGAAGTCCTGCGGCAGGCCGATGTCAGCTTTGGTCAGCTTCCGCGTCTTCGGCTTCTTGCCGGTGCTCTTTATCGTGTAGCCTGCGAAATGTGATAGCATCATCATTACAATCCATCTTTGTTCCCAGTTCAGTTTGTCCTGAGTCTCTTTAGAGAACGGTAAGGAGTGGTAGCGTCCATACCCCAATGGCTCGCGTCGATTCAATGTGAACGAAAGAATTAAGCAACAACGGGCGCGGTCGGTTTGTGGATGGGTGACCGCTAGTGGCAAAATTTCATGGACGACGACATGGATGTTACTAGGTAGGTCCCGTTTGTTTTCAATGCTAGAAACAGTCGTTAAGCCTTGTCGAAGACCTTCGGGTGGCTGGAGAGCATTCGACACTGGGTTGTAGACTTCCCGCAGGTGTCTATGGGGGAGACCCATGCCCAACAGTGGGACGTCTATGGGTCGCAGCGAAGGAGTGGATTGGCGATATCTCAAGCCCTCGAGAACATTTTCAACCACCGTTTCTTTCGCTGCGACCCATAGACGTCCCACTGCTGGGCATGGGTCTCCCCCATAGACACCGCTGCGGGAAGTCTACAACCCAGTGTCGAATGCTCTCCAGCCACCCGAAGGTCTTCGACAAGGCTTAACGACTGTTTGCACGGGTTGGTCACGGTTGGCACTTGTTGGGCACGGGTCTCCTCTCAGAATGGGAGGGATTAGGCCTTAGTCCACCACGCTGGCCAAGTGCGGATTGGCAGACTTCACATGCCTTCGAGAACATTATGAAGAACTCTCAGGCATGCAGGTTTCCTCACGATGTGTCCTTCGCCGTTGTAGCAAGTGACATTTAATTTCTTAAATCTATATATATAAAAGGAGAAGGTGACTGACTGACTGACTGACTGACATATCAACGCAGGGCCTAAACTATAAGGTCTAGAAACTTGAAATTTTGCACAGGGGTTCCTTTTATAACGTAGGGGAGCACTAAGAAAGGATTTTTGAAAATTCACCCCCTAAGGGGGTAAAACGGGGGTGCAAAGTTAGTATGAAACTTTGCCGTTTTTTAAGTCAAGTGGGCAACCCGAACGCGGGCAGACGTCGTAGTCGTAGGTCTAATTCTACGCGTGCGAAGCTGCGGGCGTCCACTAGTCGCACATAACTTAGAAAAGCCGTTTCTTTCGCTCACCGCTAATCGTGTTGGTCTTGTTCGGCAGCGCGGGGCTCGCTGCGGGCAGCGCGGGCGCGGGCACGCGCGCGGGCGGCGCGGCGGGCGCGGGCGGCGGCGCGGGCGGCGCCACGCCGTTCACCCGCCCCGATGACGCCGACCCGTACGAGCTGGCGCTGTTCGTGCGCGCTGATAGCATGGAACGCTGTCGCCGCTCTGGAACATTTATGTATTTTATTCTTATATAGACGACCAGACGAGGTGGACTGACGACCTGAAGAGGACAGCGGGAAACCGTTGGATTCAGAGGGCGCAGGATCGGGAGGAGTGGCGACGATTGAGGGAGGCCTATGTCCAGCAGTGGACCCAGAAAGGCTGATGGATGGATGGATGGATAGACAACCAGAATTGTATGGAGTCTGTGTGTTATCTTTGTTGCAATCATACTGCACAAATAAAGTTTTTCTTTCTTTCTATTTAATTAAAATAATACTCCTTTATTAAAAATAAAAAAATAATAATTAATAATTTATTAATTACTAGCTTTTGCCCGCAGCTTTGCCTGCGTAAAAATTGTAATATAATAACTTTCCAATAATCTTGCAAAGCATCCAGCAGCAAAGCCTAGGGAACATATTTTCGGGATGAATTATCGTCTACCTACGTGCCAGCCAAAAAAAAAATAGATGAGCACTTTTTGCCTACTCGTATGTGATAGACAGACAGTACAGAGGCGGACTCTCTAGAAGTCTAGACTTTCATTATATGTATAGATGAGCACTTTTTGGGCCTATAAAAGGCCTGTAAAAGGGTATAAAAGTAATATCTACTCAAATAAATAAAGACCAGCCTCCTGTGATATCAACAATGATTCCATTGTCATGACATCATTGCGGGTGACATAGGCGGTGTTGGTAAACACCCAAGGCGGCGTAACAATAATAAACAAATTATTTTCACAATCGTATTACCTACATGTAACATGACGTTTGTTATGAATACTCTGCTAACTTAACCATTCCAGTCTGTCAGTTGACAGCAGGGTGGGGCACGCTCGTTTGCTACCTTATATTCAGCGCTGGCTGATGGATTGCCATACCTTCCCTTCTCTGCTTCCGTAGCTCGATCTTTTCTATGAGGATATTTCTGAGAATTTTCGCTTCATCTTCGTTTGCGAAGTTGAACGCGGTCATGTATTCCTGGTAACAAAAACTATAATTAATATATGGTTAGTTTAAATTTTTCATAGAATAAGAGATGGATGGTTGTTCCTTTTTTTTTGTTTTTGTTTAACGAGTGGGAAACCTTGAAAAGGTACCAGAGCGTCGTGGGAGCGACGCCGGGTTATGTGGGACTTTAACCCGCTAAGTGCCCTACTCCGGCGCTACAGGAGGGCTCTGGGATCTCTTTTAGAACGCGCCGGTGCCAGACTTGAGCAAGAATCTTGTGACGTTACCTACTTGGGTGGTTTAATTGAAACACTGCAAGTAGGGCGTCCACAAAAATAACATTTATTGAAATTAAATTACTGTAGCTCAGTAGGGGTCGGGGTTGGTGCCGGGTCTGGTTTGATCCGCTTTGAAGTCGGGCTAGTACTCCCCTGGGTGATTCGTAGGTCCACGCGGCTGGTAGGTCCAACACAGCACCCGTCAACTGCCCTGCAGTTATCCTCGATTCCAGGGTTCCCGTCCAACGGTTCCGGAACGTGGAGTTAAGTATGGGATATGCTCTTTAAACTCGAAGTTGCACCCCTATTGGGGTGCAAGAAGTATTTATTATTTATTAATCGAAGAAGTCGATTTAATAAAAGAAATATATTATAATATCTTCACGGAATGCGTGAGACGGTACTGTAGCAACGGAGTGCATTCCGTGTGCCCTGAACGAGAGCTCGGCGAAAATGCCGATGGATGCCCGGCCGGCGGCGCGCGCGGCCGGCGAGCCCGGCTCGCCCCGCCGCCCGCGCACCCCGCGCGCCGTCTAACGGGATATTAATGCGTCGCGAGGTTCCGTATAGTTTTAATTCGTATATTTAAGAGTATATATTCGTGCAACGTTACAGTACCCCGCGCGCCACGAAGGATTTTATTACTATAAAATAAAATCCTAACTAATTGAAAAAAAAAATTTAATACGTTATATAAAAAAAATTACTATGAAGGAATATCAAAAATTGTAACGGTGACACGGATATATATTATAATTATTAAAGTTATGTATTAAGACCAACTAATTTTAAGTCTTTAATATGCCAAGTACCCAAGCATTTGCCTGACATGTCTTCTAGGACGTAGACAAGAGGCGACCGTTTCTCAGTAACCTTACATTTTATATACTTCGGAGCTAACTTTTTACAGAAAAATTTATCTTTATCGCTAAGTACGTAAGCACGTTTATACACAATATCACCTACGTTATACTCGAAAGGCTTCCTCCGAAGATTATAATGTGCAGAATTCTTGGCGTGTGCGTGGTAAAGTGATTTTTGTACCTGATCAAAAATGGAGCTCAACAAACCAAGGTTTTCCGCATAAACATCACGAGGTAAAAACAAAATTTCATCACCCAAATCATTATCAGTGTAATGAGAACCGCAAGTAACTAACTCCCGTCCAAAGACGAGAAAAGAGGGCGTAAATCCTGTGGCCTCATTAACTGAGTTATTTATGGCGAATTGAACGCTAGGGATAAACGTATCCCATGATCGGTGGTCGCTATTCACAAAAGTAGAGATACAAGTTATAATGGTCTTATTATATCGTTCCACCGTGTTTACCTGTGGGGTATATTTGGGCGTGAAAAAAACGTTAGGAATATTATATTTTTTGAAAAGAGCGTTTGTATCACCACTAATGAATTGAGAGCCATTGTCAAGTAAAATAGTCTGAGGGACACCATGGACTAAGAAAATTTGTTCCTCTATAATCTTGATTATAGTTTGTGACGTTGCCTTTTTGATCGGATAAATGTGACAAAACTTTGAGAAACAGCAAGTGATAACTAAAATGTAACAATTTTGTTTTCGAGTTATGGGTAAAGGCCCCATAAGATCGATCGACAACATCTGATAAGGTCGAGAACACTGCTTAGGGCGTCCCATTTCTCCAAGAGTCGTATGATTTTGTATTTTGTACTCCAGGCAGATGGAACAAGAACTTACGAAATTTGCTATATCACGGTACATGCCTGGCCAGTAATACCTGAGCGCAACGCGTCTGTACGTTTTGAAAATTCCTAAGTGACCAGCCGTTGGTTCATTATGGTTTTCAGCGATAACAGTCTCTCTAAACTCGGATGGAACAACCTCCTTCCAAGAAAATTCCGCAGTTAAATTATGAAATTTGTTTTTAGACAGTCTAAATAATGTGTTATTTTTAATAAAAAAATTTGGAAATTTTTGAGGGTTAGTGCGACATGAATTAAAAATGTTTTTATACCAAGAATCAGACGTTTTTAAGAAACAACCTGATGTACTTATCGCGTTAACAGGAACCGATCTGGAAAGAGCGTCAGGAATAACATTGTCAACGCCGCGACGATGCTTAAGTTCGAAGTTAAACGCAGATAGTCGAACACCCCAGCGAGCTAACCTTCCAGTGGGATTATTTAGCGACAAGAACCATTTTAGTGCACTGTGATCCGTGTACACTGTAAAAGGCTGCCCATTCTCTAAATAACATCTCCAGTGTTCTAAGGCGGTTATCACGGCTAAGGTTTCACGTTCCGTTATGCTATAATTCTTTTCTGCCGCTGACAATGACTTGCTCATATAAGCAATTGGGTGCTCCTTACCATTTATGGTTTGGGTCAACATAGCCCCCACACCGTAATTGCTGGCATCGGTATGCACTTCGAAAGGCTTGTTGTAATCAGGGCAGGAAAGAACAGGAGCGGAAACCAAACATTCCTTGAGCTTTCGGAATGCAGCATCAGCCTCTTCAGACCAGATGAATGGTGGTCCACCTTTCTTTTTAGAGGTCAACTTATTGAGTGGGCCTGCTATAGTGCTGAAGTTGGGGACAAAACGTCGATACCAAGTAGCTGTCCCAAGAAAGCGTTTAATATCCTTACGACAAGAAGGTGTCGGATAATCAAGGATAGCTTGTACTTTCTCTGGATCGGTACGAAGTCCACAGCTGTCAACAACATAACCTAAATATTTAAGTTGACTCCGAAAGAATTGACATTTGTCCAAGTTGATTGTTAGGTTGGCTTGTTTTAACTTTTCGAAGACCCTGAGTAAAAGAGAAACATGGGAGTTGAAGTCGTTCGAGACGATAATAATGTCGTCAAGGTATGCGAAGACTTTGAGGTCAAATTCCCTAAAAAGCATATCAACTAACCGTTGCTGCGTGGCTGGTGCATTGGTTAATCCAAAAGCTGTTCGTTTGAAACGCATCGTTCCACGACCTTGTACATAGAATGCCGTTTTATCCCGGTCCTCTGTAGCGATAGGTATTTGCCAAAACGCCTTAGACAAATCGATGCTAGAAAGGTAGCGAGCGTCGCGAAGATTGTCCAAGATTTCCGACACATATGGCAAACTATATGCATCACGTTTGGTTACCGAGTTTAATTTGCGACTGTCAAGACATAGACGAGGTTGACCATTCTTTTTGGTGACAATAAGAACTGGTGACGACCAAGCACTTTCACAAGGCTCGATTACGTCAAGGCTTAACATCTCGTCAACCTGTTCAACAAGAATACGCTGTTTTTCGGGAGAAAGGCGATAATAACGTTGCCGAATAGGTTGTGCGTCTCCTGTATCAATTCGGTGAGTAATTAAATTAGTTTTACCAAGGCCCTTTATTTCCGAAGAGATGTCCTTAAATTTACCTATAATGTTATCTGCTATAGATTTTTGTGATGGATTTAAATGATTGTAGGCTTGAATAAAAGTAGGCTGATCTGAGCCAAGGCTACTGTTAGAAACTGCAGTATTAGAAAAGGTAATACTCGTCAAGTGCTTAGGAAAAAGATTAAACTTGTACCAAAAATCTATCCCTAATATGAGATCAATATTAATGTCTGGTACAATGAAACCTTTGATAGTGTGAAATTGATTTTCATAATTGATAGGTAAATTCATGTAGCCAATACTATTCATGATTTGACCACCTGCAGCTGTAACGGTTATACAATAGTCTGTGTGTAGTATAAGACCCTGTTGCAATAAGTGTTCATAAATTTTATTGTTAATTATAGTTACAGCTGAACCGGAATCTAACAAGCCAAATAATTTTGAATTATTAATTTTTATAGGTGCGTAAGGTCTATTATCATTTTTTGGTTGGGTTTGCAGAATTGTAGCGGTTTTATAGGAACTGAAAAAGAATTTAATCGTTTCTAGCCATTTCTTCCAGTCTTCGCTATCAAAATTTTTATGAGACCAACAATTCTGCAACGCTACTAGTTTTTTGGAGTAGAAGGTTTATTTTTATTGCAGTTCGGACAATCTGGTGTCTTAACATTTTCGTGACCACAAATAAAACAAAATATTTTATCTTTGTTTCCCTTGCATTGCCGAAGATTGTGGGTATTGTCACGACACCTAGGGCAGAAAAAGGTCTTCGGAGTAGATGATGACTGCGTTGCATGTATATATTTATTATTAAGATTTTTATTATAATTAAAATGTAAATATTTATTTTGATTTTGATTTGAATTATTTTGAAAGCTATTTATCTTATTTGTTATGGGACCCGTGTAAGCAAATTCGGGTGCCAAGGTATCCGAAGTCTTTTTAGGAGGTTCACGAAAACCAGAAAGACGCGCTTGTATGTTCTCATAATTACGGCATAACGATTTCAAGGTATCAATGTCTTTTATTTCTGGAGCGGAAGCTAAGGTATTTGCGTAACATGGCCTTATGTTATGCAGAATTATTTCCAATCGGTCTTCATTAGAAGGCGGGTGCGATAATCGAGAAAATAATCCAGAAATAATTGATAAATAAATAGTAATACTTTCAGTTTCCCCTTGAGTCCTAGCCCGTATTTCAGAAAGCAACTTGTAGTCGTAGTCCGCTTTATCAAAATCTGATTTTAGTAAAGAAACCAGATCATTCCAGTCAGTAACCTTATCCTTAATTCCACGAAACCAGTGTAACGCATCGCCGACGAAAATTTCTGTGGCAAATGACAGTAATTTAGAATTCGAAATATTCCTGGCGGCACTAACTTCTGTAATACGTTGAATGAACGCACGGACACAAGTTTTACCATCAAATTTAATTTTAGCGAGCTCACTAGTATCGCTACGGTCACATGAAACACTAATATTTAAAGGTGAAGTTAACTGTTGAGGCTCCGGCTTAGATGAGGACGACGACGAAGGAATTAAGGAATCAAAGTCATTATCCTTTATTAAGTTATACTGACTATATAAGTTTTTAAAATCTGCAACGCAAGTATCATAGTCCTTCTTTGTCTTATCATCAGATGTTATACGATTAAGTCTATGATATAGGTGATGTAAAAGATTTTGTATACGTAACAGCACGTTTCTATCAATATGTGAATCAAAAAGTGATTTTAATTTCGTTAAGGCCTCACGAACTCCTTTCAAATCTTCGGAGGTAGGAAGAGCGCTTTCGAGAATATCCGTTGAAGGGAAAAGTGGACCAAATTTAGTAATTTGTTGACGTAATTCCTTTACAGTATTACTAGGTGTAGCACCTCTAATCAGTACTTCGTACTCTAATTCGGATTTTTGAAGTGACAAAAATTTCACCGGATACTCCATATTTAAAAAAATTAAAAAAAAAATTCAATGAGAAAATGTGAAGAAAAAAAAAAATATGCACCACAATAAGGAAGTATTGAACACTTTAAACTAAAACTACTTCGTTCTGTTACAAAAAAAGGAACAACGTTATGGTTGGCAAAATAAAAAGCTGCAAAAAAATAATTAAGCACTAATAAAAATAAAACAACAATAGAAATAAGCTAGAAGAAATATGCAACTAATGTGTATTTGAATTAAGTAGCTAAATATCTTAAAATAACAAATACAAAAAAAATATAATTTAGGTAAAATAATATAATATAATTGTGTGCTCGACAGTACTTCAACTTGCATTAATAAATACTTATTGTTATGTTTGCACAATTACACGATTGCACGAAATTTGTGGACACGCGGTAAGCGCATGCGCATGGAACAACTCGAAGACAATAACAATAATATCCTAGCAATAAAGATACAGAGAAGGTGTTACAGTTTTCAATATAGGGAATGTTGAAATGTATGAAGTACTGATTTAATTATAATTCAAGGTACACATTAGTTACGGGCAACCAAAAATAAAGTGAAACGTTTTACAAAGAAAAGAAAAGAAACAAAAGCACGCAACTACTAAGCGAAGCAAGACCAAACCCTTCTACTGCTACTAAACTAAGAAACCACGTTGAGGGCGCCAGTGTGACGTTACCTACTTGGGTGGTTTAATTGAAACACTGCAAGTAGGGCGTCCACAAAAATAACATTTATTGAAATTAAATTACTGTAGCTCAGTAGGGGTCGGGGTTGGTGCCGGGTCTGGTTTGATCCGCTTTGAAGTCGGGCTAGTACTCCCCTGGGTGATTCGTAGGTCCACGCGGCTGGTAGGTCCAACACAGCACCCGTCAACTGCCCTGCAGTTATCCTCGATTCCAGGGTTCCCGTCCAACGGTTCCGGAACGTGGAGTTAAGTATGGGATATGCTCTTTAAACTCGAAGTTGCACCCCTATTGGGGTGCAAGAAGTATTTATTATTTATTAATCGAAGAAGTCGATTTAATAAAAGAAATATATTATAATATCTTCACGGAATGCGTGAGACGGTACTGTAGCAACGGAGTGCATTCCGTGTGCCCTGAACGAGAGCTCGGCGAAAATGCCGATGGATGCCCGGCCGGCGGCGCGCGCGGCCGGCGAGCCCGGCTCGCCCCGCCGCCCGCGCACCCCGCGCGCCGTCTAACGGGATATTAATGCGTCGCGAGGTTCCGTATAGTTTTAATTCGTATATTTAAGAGTATATATTCGTGCAACGTTACAATCTCTCGTCTCGTCGCTACCATCGACAATTAGGACTCTTTCCATTTCTTTCACTAATAGACTCCTCATAGCGTAAGCATCATCGGACCTTTAAACTAAGACACTTGGTTGAAACTGTATCGTTTCTGACATTACAATTTTCTATGAATATAATAATAATAATTTCATATGAAAAATGGAAATAGCAGCAGTGGGCTGCCAATTCACAATAAGCGACTACCGCAAACTATTGATTCGTACTGTCCTGTGTAAATCGCGGCAATCGCGTATGAAAATAGATAGGATTAGATAGCGTGCTCGTTTACTATTCTCTTAACAAAAAAGTGGGAATGGTATTGAATGTGTTTGGACAGCAAACTCACAGTAAACACCTAACAGTGCGACCCCGACATACTAAATCTAGAATTCTTCTATTATGATGGGCCCACAGAGCTCGAGTCACATCTAGCACTCGAAGAAAGTCGGCAATGTAGGCTTTAACGACACAATATCGATTCGTTCCGACAGTCGGCCTCGCTCCCATTCAAATGTCCGAGTTATATCAGCTGTTACATTTGATATTATCGAACGACGACCTGAGATTTAAAATCCAATTGCAGGATTTTAAATCTCAGTTCGCTTTAAAAATATTTCTTTCAAATACTTCGTAACCAAAAACGATACGGGAGAAACTCATGTTGTTTTGTGTTTATACGCCTAAGGATTTTAGCTGAACCTTAGTAAGATTATTATTATTTAAAGGACCGATAGCTTCAGTTGGCTCCCACAATTAATCTTAAAACTCGATTAAGAACACTAGGAGCTGTGGAATAGTAGTGGATAACAGGTTTGAGAACATTGATTCAAACATTGGTAACTGGGCTTACGTACTAACCAGGGGAATGATGCATAATCCCCCCAATTTCCGGCATTAAAACGAACATGCTCATTATCCTTCGTCGGAATGACTGTGCTGTGATTGGAGTCAATGCTCCTTAATTTTTAACACGGTTTTATTAGGTCGACCTGTATGTAACTAACTATGTAATGGAATCTAAGGTAACTAATTTAACCATCTTTCAAGGATCGTAGCGTAATGAAAATTGGCAGCTGTATGTAGTTCTGATGACAATACAATAATATGGTCCTGTCGAACTGATCTTATGATGGAGCCGGAAGATATAAACTGGAACTTCGTGATGGAACATCGTATCATAGCTGTTTTTGGATTTTTTAGAAAAGTCTTGTAATGAACTTTGACCACGATTAGGTATCAAGGTCTGATGATGAAGCCGGAAGATTGGCACTGGCATTCCATGATGGAATATCGTATCATAGTCGTGTTTGCACTTGTGAGAAAGGCCACGTAATGGACTTTGAACACGTATTTTTGGTTTTTACGTGCATTTATAAAAGCGTGTTTTTCTAGTTTTTTTTAAACTATGTACCTATTAATTTTTTTATTCCGACATCTATACCAATATTATAAAGAGGAAATTTGTTTGTAATGTTTTCACACGAATTCGATTTCAAAAATTCTTTCACCATTAGAAAGATGCATCTTCACTGAGTGACATAGGCTATATAATATTACTAGGTGTAAACGAAACTATTATTATGTCTAATTCTACGCGAGCGACGCTGCGGGCGTCCACTAGTGTGTGATAAAAGGAGCCCAACCCTGATAGTGCTCTATTAAGGCGAACAGGTGATAACAATTTACCTATGTTTTCATAGTAGCATGACATCTACTTAAATAAATGTTTGTACGAATATCCGAATTGAATTGAATGGGTTTTTTTTTTGAGCAGGAGTCTACAAGAATTGGTTTTCTTAAGCCAGAGATAATTTAATTTCAAATAAGTAACCACTATACGTTATTAGGTAAGCCAGTCATTAATAACAATAATTTCCTCATAACGTAATTCATTATGTACTTGGCTCAACATCTGAATAAAGACGTACTCAACTATTGTTAAGCTATTATTGGCATACACTACTCAGTATTAGCTATTACAAGCTGCTGTTCGCTGCTTCGCTGTGAAATTTACCTTGCTCGCTTGTGAATTTATGCCTGCCTTTCATACTAAGATCTCCAAATCCTACAAGGCCTAATCCCTCCCATTCTGAGAGGAGATCCGTGCCCAACAGTGGGACTAAGAAAGGTTCGTGGTGGGGATAACTAACACTGTAATATGAAATGCCTTTACCTCAGCTTCAAACGTGTGCAGGTAAGGCCTGGGGCTCTTGTATTCGATCTGCATGTACACTTCGTGTTCCCAGATCATCGCCTTGCGGTACAGGCAGTAGATGCGGAAGAAGTACGACCGCTTGCTGTTGTCCTTTATAAGGCACAACACTCCTGTCTCCTTCTTCCTCCATTCCGAATGCGCGGGGCCCTCCGTCGTGAACAGTTGTACCACAGCCGTCGCCAAGCTCTGGAAGAGATTGAGAATTGAGATTGAGATTGAGAATTGAGATTGAGAAATTTATACAATGAAAAGTTGTATCACAGCTGCAGGTTGCTAAGCTCTGGAAGAGATTGAGATTGAGAATTGAAATTTGAGAATTGAGATTGAGAAATTTATGGTTACAATCGACATGACTGTATGTAGCGATGACAATGGAGCGTCCGCAGCCCAATGCCGTAGGCTGGCGTCGATTCTGTGTGATCGATAGAGTTAAGCAACGACGGGCAAGGTCGGTTTTTGGATGGGTGACCACTAGTGGCGTGCTTAGGAGGGCACGTTAAGCCGTCGGTCCCGGATGTTTTTAATGGTAAAAAAACCTTGCTGAAGACCTTCGGGTGACTTGAGAATATTCGACACTGGGTTGGCCACTAACCCCTCCACCTATCCGCATTGGAGCAGCGTGGTGGAGTATGCTCTAGACCTCCCGCAGCTGCGTCTGTGGGGGAGACCAGTGCCCAGCAGTGGGACGTCTCGCAGCGATATGCAAGATTATTAGTATGTTATAAGGAAGAATGAGTTTTACTGAACACAGGAATTTACTTGATGTTCACAAGCTACATGTAATTTTTCGGAATGACCTTTTGTGCCCTGCAGTAGACTTTAGCCGAGAAATCATAAGTCCGTTCTTTGTAACACCTAGTTATAAGGTGTATAGAATTAAAAAAAAATAACTTTGTTGTTGTATTTTATTGGATTTTGTTTTCCCATTCTTCTAGTGCCGAATCTGAATCTGAAAATCCATTATTTTTCAATTAGGCACTTACTAATCTACCTACGTTTGATGAACGTACCTAATTAAGTTTTTATCAGCTATATCTATTGACTCGAAAGGTCGATGCTACTGGGAAGCCCGCAAGAAACTGCCGTTCGGATCATCATCAGGAAAGTTGTCCCACTGATTCATCAACGTTTCGAAAACGCATTCGCATTCGAACCCGGTGTGAGATCCACCAATTTGCCGTCGTCGCGTCGCTTTCACCGTCTTATGGCGTAGTCCGCGCTTATATAGAGTGAAATTACGCATGCACTCTGCGTTGCTGTTTTTATTACACCACCCGGTTTTACACCATTAGCGGGTTTCACTCGCGATATGATAAGGCCGGCCGCAGATGCGTTCATACGCAAATTGACTCGTACGAACACGCACCATTCATCCCAATCCTCCGAATACTAAGGAAACTCGCACAAGACATGCGGACAAGCGCTGAACTACGCTCTTATTTGCTTATTTTTCATTTCTTATACATATTATGAGATATTAGGTATTCATTGTACTGTGTGTATGTGAGACAAAATAAAGATTTTCTTTCTTTCTCTTGCGAGTTCGTACCAAATTCGTATCCAATGTGCGGTCGGCCCAATCAAAGACATGTGCATTTAATTTTCTTTATTAGAAAAGATAATTATAATTTTCTTTTCTTTATTAGAAAATTAAATTTATTTAATTTTCTAATTTTATTTAATTTTCTATTAAAATTATTTAATTTTCTATTTTTATATTTCTTAATCTCACTGAATCGGGAATCCTGGCTGAATTAATAAAACAACACTTCCACCGCGTCATGATTCGCTGTAACGGATGGTATGAACTGTATGCAGTCCACTAGACATCAGTGACATCACAAATAACTACCGACGATAAATTTATGACGGTGTTGTGTTACAAGTCTGCCCCGGCTGGGAATGTAATCAGGGACCTCTCGTACGGAACACAGACACCCTACTGCTCGCTATATACACGACAACGTAGTGCGGCAAACAATCTAATGATTTAATTAACCACTGCGACCGGAGAAAAACATTTAACTATAAATGCTCATTTATACGATAGTGGTACAAAAACATATTGTGGGATAAATTTTCGAAAATGTATTCCATAGTTAAACGTAGTGATGATAACTTGCTCAGTGGTATTCCATGCAGAAAACAGATGACAAACAAAGCAGTAGGGCAGAGAGAGATGTTTTTCTTTTAATTCGCTTTGTACAGAATGAGGCGATGAATTCAATAAATTAAACTTCATGTTGTGGGATAAATATTCGAAAATTTATTCCACGCAGAAAACAGATGACAAACAAAGCAGTAGAGCAGAGAGAGATGTTTTTTTTTAAATTCGCTTTGTACAGAATGAGGCGATGAATTCAATGAATTAATCTTCATGCAAAATAATTTTCACACCTACGTAGAAGAATAGAACCATATTCTAACATTATTACACAACGATATTGTTATGTCAGACGCAGGTGACTTAAAAATTTGGTCCACGCCCGGCGTTATTTACGATTGGAACTGGTTATGTGACTCCGGTGAAATTCAACCGAGTTAGATAACAACGAACCGTTGTTTTCCGTTGCGTGAATTATCTTCTGTTTTAGTCTGGTTTGTTTGCCTTGCAACTTCTTTGGTGATTCCATTATCATCAGCCTATGGAGGTTCACCGATAGACTTGGGAAGTCCCTAAAACATAGCCGTAGTTTCGAGACGGTGACCTTGATCGACCTGAATTTGATGTTCAGTACGGAAGACGCTGTTGCCAATTTTCCTGTTTATGGATTGTTTTCTATTTTCATAAGAGCCACCGCTGAACATAGGCCTCCCGCAATCGACTCTATCTTCCTAATGCCGCGCCTTCTGAATCTAGGGGATTCCCGGTGTCTTCTTCGTGTCAACGGTCAACCTCGGTTGCTCCGTTGCTCGCTCCAGGAAAAACAGGGGTTGGGATTATTCTACTAAAATACCAGAACCACACGAAGTGACTTTTGTCATCGTTGGCTAAGCTTTTATATAGCATGCCTCTTGGCAATTGGCACTTCGACTGCTAACGCCTCTGTACAACGCAGATATAGAATCAGCCTATTAGTCTGTCTAGTCTGTAGCTTTTTTGTCTCTCGACCTACACTAGGACATAGGCTATGAACTGTGTGAATTGTTTTTCATAAAGCTGATGACCTGATATATAGGTACTGTCTATTGAAACATAAGGGTTAGCTTAGTAGTAATAATAAATGGCTAATGTACATAATGACTCGAAATGCGACGCCGGTCAGTAGCGATACTGTTCATATTCTTAGTATGCAGTTATGCACTAAAGTTTCAGTCGCCGAAAAAAAACTTTTTATAGAAAGTAGGGTTTATGGTAGGTAGGTTCGTACATGGAATGGAACTATGTTGGATGTATATGGATCTATGGAACCGGAAGAGCTACTGAGTCCGTAGAAACGTATTCTATGTCTGTCATGCGTTTGTGCTCGTTATGTTACTGCAATGCATTCCAACAGGCTTTGCTAATGAAACTGCACAGTCGGAGTGCCCGTGACACGGAAAGTGTAATCTGAATTAATCTCATAGCGCTCATAGCAGTAGCGTGCACAATAACACAGTTCCATTGTAGTGCAGGTAACGCTTAAATTAGATACCTACAATGACATTTTGTTTAACGAGGTTCGCGATTTTGGAAGTACGTTGTACCGTCAGGCATTTACCTATATTTTCCGATACAACTATTCAGCAGCTCGGAATTTAAATTTGATCTGGCGGTCCCGTTGGCGCAATCGACAGTGACCCTGTCTGTTGCGCCAGGGGTTGTGGGTTCGAATCCCACTCAGAAAAAATATTCGTGTGACGAACACTTGTATTTGTTCTGTGTCTGGATGTTAATATTATCTATGTATAACTATATCCGTCTCTGACACCTATATATAACAGGCTCGCGCCTACTTTGGGGTCTTGGGTCCTTGACTCTATTAATGAGATTTCACACTTAATTTTCTATTTCATTTACTAATGAGATCACAATCCCAGCCCAATTCAGCCCTTGTATTTAATTAACAATGGAATAAATATAGGCCTGTTTATATCTACATAGGTAAACAATGGGAATGTGTGGGAAAATAATATTATCGAGCATTGTATGTACATGAAACTCATAATGTCACTGACCTATGGAGTTATGAGTGCTATTGGCATGCCAAGTATTAATAAGTGAGTATAATTTTTATAGCTCAGTGGCTATCAAACTGATGTGATTTTTTTGTGACACAAAATGATTTTTATTACATTTATTAATATGATAAAAATACATGGTTGACAGTAGTAATTAATGTACTGCATAAGTATAAATTTATTATAATTGTAGGATTAGCTATACATTCAATGCTAATCCTATATATTTATAAGTACCTAAATGATGGATAAAATCTACGACTACCAAATATTAATAAATGATGATAATTTGTGGGCTGATGTGTCAGGCTTGACAATAATGTAGCAGAGAAGAATGTATTCTTAAGATATTTATTATACCTCATATTACAGAGTTTTTGAAATTCAAAAAGTATTTGCAACATTCAATATTGAACAAAAACCAGTATTTAAATAATTAAAAACGGAGGTTCTTTAAGGGAGTCCTATAATTGAGGAACTCCTGATAGATTCAAGAGATAGATGAGTAATAAAGCTAATCATTAAATGTGACATTAAGATACATTTTGTATTCATGATTACATATTTATGTATCAGGATTTGCTGTAGTGACTCAATGATAGAATCAATGAGTCACACAACTTCTTCAACATAATTTATTTACAAACAGACACACAAAAATTAGTTATTACAACAATATAAGATAAATATCATGTAAAAAAAAGAATGAGGTAAGGAAAACAATAAATTAAATAGTATTGTTTGAAAATATATAATTATCACTTTTTAAATATAACTACATATTTTCCCTGACATACATAATGGACCTCAAATGAACCAAAAAAGGATTAGAAGGAAAATAATAAAATCTACCTGTACAAAATAGATTTATGCATTATTTGTATGTTATTCTTATAACTTTTTTTATAGTATTTCAATAGCAATAATAAATAAGAAACTGTGTCTGTTCGTTTGTTTATCTTTCTGCAGCAACAGGTCAATATGATTTCTTGCACAAAATATTGTAAGTAACTACTTACCATTAATTTTGAAATTCAAGACAACTTGATTGAAAATATTACAGTTGGTACCTTACCTATACATACATAAGTTAACGAAATATAAATTATTTAACAAATTAAAGAAACAGGTGCGCTTTATCGCTGTGTAAACGAGTTATCAGTACCAGATATGAATAGATATACGTAATCTATGCTTTTTAAATCACGAGGAAGGCCATTTCAGGTAGGTACCTAATATCCTATTGAACTTACCTGGCACTTCGAACCGATGAGACTAAACACTTGTTCGTTTTCATCGCGGGATAACAGGATACTCGGTCTATTCTCTCCTCTCGGCATTTTATTCACCAACTCCAAGAAACACTAGTTATATTACTTTAAAAACAGGCACGGATAAATATATCACTCAAAACAACTCTCCAACATTTTGACGTAATGACAATTACTGTGTCGAGGACACGTACATAGTTTTACTTTAGACTGACCATATTAATGAAGATTTCAATATTCCAAAATGTTTATATCACAGTTATTTGTAAATTTAATTGTAAAACCAAAAAATCAAAATTCACTTTCACAAGCTCAACATCCCGTCCCGTAGGCGAAACATCACCACAGACTAGGTAGAGATACTGAAACATCACTCATCAAACTGGCCATAGATAATAAATAAATACAATAGAAGTGTTGCCAGAATATCTGCTGTCGTTGTCACTCATAATTTTCATGTGCAATTTATTTTAGTTCAATTTAAAAGTGCGTATGTACTGAGATGTCAACATATATATGATAAAGTTATTTATGAAATTAATATATACTAATGAAACCGGACGATGCAGTGATAGACTAGGTCTTATTAAGTCAATTTTCCAGTGTCAATAAAATTGATTTTTTTTCAAAATTCCAATTTCTTTGCTTTGAGTAAAACTGTTTGGAAGTGTACTGTTACTAATAACGCGAGCAGAGGGAGTGGCCCGAAGCTTCGTCTGTCTCTTTCTTAGTAAGGTGAAGGGATCATGTTAGGGATAATACTGTGAATCTATCTAACAGCCTATCAATCAGTTTCCATGAGTGGCAGCGGATGGATAGTACTGTATGCTCGTAGCAAATGATGATTGATTGTTCGTTATATGGCAGAATTATTGTAACGGTAAAATTATCGAAGTCTGCCAATCCATACTTGGCTTGCGTTGTAGATTATAGAAGTCACCTTCCGAGAATACCGAGGGACAATCAAATTAACCAATCGAAGGGTTGTGGTAGTAAGTATGCTCACTATTGCTATATCATATATTAAATAATGGGATGTAAAAAAAAAAAATTCTTTAATTTTTAGTTTATTGACATTTTCTTGTACAATCACATACAAAAATCATAAAAAAACTTGCTTACATTTGAAAATTGATACATATTCTTACTAAATTTCACTAAAATTAGCAATAATTTATAAGCATGAGACATGTAGATAAATTTTGATATTTGATGATATCTTTTGCTGAAAATATGTAAAGATACATAAAGACCTTTATTCCTCGCTAAAATCGGATTTTATGATAACATTCATAGATAGGTATACGTAATAGCCGTAAGAGATTTGCCGTTGTTTTTTGTTTAAAGAAATAAAAAAAAACAACAATTGTACATACAAATAAGTAGGTATTTTAACTTTTATAATTTGTTGTTCAAAAGTCTTAGTTTAGTTTAATTGACAGCAGTGTTTACAAAAAGAATACTAGGTCAAATTTTCAGATGTAAAACACGTGTCATTCAATAAGTAAGTACACGTACAGTAAAAATTTCGATCGTAACTTTTTAATAATATATAATATACTATATTAAAATACAATAGATAACTTGATAGCAACATTATATTTCACCACTTACATTTACAAAACTTACATTCAAAGCGGTCTTAATTTGACAGATATGTCTGATTATCTAGCAGCAGCAGTAGCAGGAACTAGCGAAAACATATGATCTAATTTTATACAGTTAAATATATCCAACGACTTAAAATCATCAATACATTGTTGCCATCGCCATATTAAACACCGGTAAACTCTAACCCCCATAAACATAAAAAATAATAATCCTGATATAGATAGTGTTTTGTCTTCTTTATACAAATTCAATTCAGAATTCGAATTTTATTTAAAAAAAAAAAGCTTTTTATAACTTTTTTTTTATTTTCGTGCATTGTCATCGGAACCAAATTTCAGCTCGATAGCATCATTGGAAGTGGGTGAAATATTGATTGCAAGATTCCAGGGCATACATACATACATACATACATACATACATACATACGAGTGAAGTTAGATAAAAGCTTTTAAAAAAGGGCACAAGGTATTCACAAAATAAATACGTCATCCGAAAAAAGACTTAGTAGCATGTAATCAGAACGCTGGCAGCATTGCCTCGCAGTATGGCGAGCTAAATTATTTGAAACATTATTCTTTATTTTTGCTCCAATTACTTAGTTGATGGCTACACAAGACAGGCACAAAAGAACTGTGTACTACAAACTACAAACAAAATACAAAATTGAATACAAGATAAGATAAAAAGGCAACACTGTCGATTATTAAAATCAGATTTTTTTTTTAAAGTTAAACATTGTTTCAATACATGCTGCTGAAGAATAATTGTCTTAGAATAAAATTACCACAATGCAAGACGAGACCAAGATTTATACAAAAAACCTTACCAGTGCTCTTGAAGAGTTTTTAATATCAACTAACTTTAGTATTAGCACAGAATAATAGTACAAGTAGTTTAAGTGAATATTTAAAAACCTCCCACTCCTGGGCACAGGTCTCCCCCACATAAAATCTGCGGGAGGTCTAGAGCATACCTCACCACGCTTCTCCAATGCGGATTGGTGGAGAGTTTAGTGGCCCACCCAGTGTCGTACAAGCCACCCGAAGGTTTTCGACAAGACTTCCGGGACCGAAGGCTTAACATCCGAAGCACGGTAGCGTCCATGAAATTTTGCCACTAGCGGTCATCCATCCACAAAGCGACCGCGCAAGTCGTTGTTTAGTTATGTCGATCACATTGAATCGACGCGAGCCACTGGGCTAAGGACGCTACAAGAGGACAAGTTATAAAACACAAAAAAGTGAATGTGTAGCAGCAACTGATTTTTAACCGATTTCAAAAAAGGAGGTTGTATTGTTCTACTGTTTTTTTTTTCATATTAAATTTATTCAGAAATCAGTCCAGCTAAACTAATCTACCCGAGCTTATTGTGCTAACTACATCTACGATGATAGAAGACTGCTTTGAGATAGTACTCATATAAATATATCTGGCCATAGTGATGTTCCTGCAATATGCATTGCACACAATTACAAAATACGCTATATCAGCTACGCTTTTATTTTACCTTGTCTTAATAATCTTTATTTGGTGTTACTTTGTGCGCACTTTCTATAATTATTTTATATAATCATTTATATAAGTATTAAAACGTCCAATTTGTCATTTTGTTCAGACGAAATTGAACGTTATGATATGTGTCATTTTGTAATAGACAAATTATTTAAGTTTTGTATGATTTTAACATAGGTAGTATTGTACGTTTCCTCATATAGAAATGCTTCTCGAGTTCCTTCTCTTTCACTGTCAGAGTATAAATTATATTTTGTGTCGATCATTCTATAATCTGGATAAGTAGGTATTGAATTTAAGAAAAAACAGAAAACAAATAAAGATACAATACAGACAAGCTAGCTTACTATTCTGTATTGAGAATTCGGAATCTCGTTTAACGTGTGTTTTGTCAATAAATAGGAAAAATATTTATTAAAATGTGGCTAAGTTCATCTTGTAAGTAACTATGATTACACCAATCTCTTGTTAAACAGGAGAAAGTCATCACAGCAAGACACGTCAATATAATACAAAGGTAATTAATAAAATATAATAATAACTTAAGTTTAGATTCATGTTACCATAATAATCTAAAAAAAAAGTAACAGCCACCAAAGGCTTCAATCTACTTGTATCTATGTCTCACTCATGAAATCACATAAAACAATCTATTTGCCTACAAATATAAAAAGTTATCTATTAGGTATAATAAATAAATTTTTATCCGTATGCTGAATGTATTAAAATGCATTTTTATTAAATATAAACTCACACAAAAAAGGCGATAGGCAAACAATCTTCAAAAAATCGTGTCCTCATAAATATAAAAAAACATCCTCACACATTCTGAATTTATTATTTCTGTTTCAAATGTAGTTACGTAATTACCAATAATAAATTGGTGACCAATATTTTTGCCAGTTTAGGAAATATACATGTGGGTAAATTTTAATATTTGCTCCTTGACTACTAATCCTTTTATTATGCTATACTATATTTCAGCTATGAGATATTTTTATAATATCTATCATTTCTATTAGGGCCTATTGGATTAAATTAATGATGGACATAACGAACTATATACAATGAAAACAACAAAACAGGTACTCTATACCATTACAGATAAGCGTATTCTATTAATTAGGAACAAAACGTGAATACATAATCATTCAAGTATTAAAGTTACTTACTACGTCCAGTAAGATTTATTAATTACTAACCTAGCCTACGTTTAATAATTATTATATTTTGAAGAAGTTATACAATTGTTCGTTATTGAATTATATGCACACATCAATATACTGTATTTAAAAGTATGTATTCGAATATAAAAACAATGAGATAAATAGGTCACACTGAAGAGGTCGTGATATCTATCAACCAGCACGTGAAAAACATGAACTTAGGAGTCTAAATTCATGTTTCTCATGTCTAAGACTTAGACCAATGGTCTTCATATTTGCAAAAATAGTATGACCAAATGCAGAATACTTTGAAAAGCAGTAAATATATTACTTTACATGTAAATTGTTTTATTACAGAGTTACGCAAAACTTTCAGTGTACCCTAAGAATTTGAATTGACATTAGCACAAGACTAACAGCGCCAGTTTTCATACAGACGTCCTTGAGTAAACGTTAGGATTGGACTACGTTAAATTCTGATTGCTTAACAGCAGCATGTGTGCTGCATAGGTTTTCTACATAATATGCGCCTCATCCGATTATATTGGATGTATTATGCCATGTTAACCTTGTCCTTCGACTAGGTTGACAGACGACCTGAAGAAGACGGCGGGAAACCGCTGGTTTCAGAAGGCACAGGACCGGTCGGAGTGGTGTCGTTTAGGAGAGGCCTATGTCCAGCAGTGGACCTCAAAAGGCTGATGGATTGATGGAACCTTGTCCACCTCTAAGACCCCGTGACGTTGTCAGGAGATGGTGGATCTCATAGAAACCGTCCTTTGACTGGGACATAAATGACTCTGGGTTCTCACAGAAACCGTCCTACATAAATGACTCTGGACGGTTACATTACGTATTGCGCGTTATTCGATACTATTCTAGAGTGCCATCGGAAAGCGTATAAAAGCCAAACATCTCGAAACGTCGGTAAAATACATTTTAAAAACTAAATCACTCATGGCTTAGCAGACCATGAAGACCGTTCAACCTAAATTAACGGGCAAAGAAGCGTTCATTCACACTCAAAGCGTGTCATGTAGGCTTGTCGTTTTAATGCACAAAGTTCTTACATGTTAAAATTACATTAACAATAAACATTTACAGAAAGTATGTCATAAATATTGTCTACTCACTATAGTTACATCTAGGCGAATGACTCTCAAACACACTTCACGAGCATTTTGATGCCTCATCCTGCTTATTGCCAGATAGGGAAAACTTATTTTTTGTAAGACCATAATGTTAGGGTCAGTCAACAATAAAATAAAAAATCAATCCAAAAAATTATGTTTTTAGAGTGAGGTCTAAGCTCAAAAGGCTTACATTTCACTTCACGCAACACTAGGGCACTAGGACGATTACAAACAGTGCGGCACCCATCGATAAACCAGAATCGATTTTATTCTAGAAAATTAAAAAATCATCTAGTCGAATATGAGCTACCTACTACAACCTATACCAACCTGGAAAGCTAAATAAACGTTATACAATGTCATATAGTTTTCCACGATAGTATAAAAACAATAGCTGCTCAGGTAAAAGAGTAAAAATCGATTTTACAAAGTCGATTAAGTGTCACTTGAGCGTCATGTGCAAATACATGATCTCACCAGCTCCTTCCTACAACTGTCACTTAGTGCAATATAAGTCACTTAGTAATACTATAACAGTGTGATACTACGCGAACATCTCACTAGGGGCCCACAAAGGCCTATATCTAGAATCTTACGTTACCTGGTTGAGATTACATTAGCTTTGGGCAAGTCCAGTGCAGTCGGGACCAGCGGGACCGCTCAGCTGCAGCCCTCCTTGGTTATGGTGGCCTCGTTGGCTTTACTGACTTCAAGGTCAGTCTTCGACGGACCCGGCTGCGGGTTGTCTGGATCTGAAAAGGGGAAAGATAGAACATAGTAAGGGCATTCATTCATTTATATACTTATAGGTATCTTGTTTTGTTATTGTTTTTGATGAATTGTTATCATATACAAACACAGAGAGACACAAACGACAGAACTTTATTGATAAGGACCTAGTGTAGTAAGGAGTAACAAGTTAGAAGACATAATTATGTAGGAAGCGTAAACGAAGATAAGAGGGCTGTAAGATAAGTTAAATGAACTCAAATGTATATTGAAGCTACATGTTTATTTAAAAAGAATATTGTGAACATTTTAATTATAATTTGGACAACTAATTCTGGAAGGCAGCCAAATGTCAAACATGATGGAACAAAATAGGTTTCATATATAATATTCATATAGGTTTAATATTATACTAAGTCCTACAATGTTTCGATTTAGGTACCTAAGGAAACGGGGCGTTGATGAAAAAAATATAGGTAACGCTTACGTTTTCATCGATCGGCTCGGTATATGAGAACTTAGGCCCTGAACAAACAAATGTGGCAGTTCCACAAAAGTTACCTTGTAGATACATATTAGAAATACAAAAACATGTCCCTGTAGCTTCGGTAGCATCTGCCTGGCTGGCGTAAGAGGCGAATGAAGGAGGTTTCTTGCGGGCGGTATGAGTATGAGCTCAATCCCTCCAGCTGGTGTCCCCAGGAAAGAGGATTTATGTTGCATAATGTTGTAAACGTGTGGAAGTTGGGAGAGGCATAGGGACATATTATATGATAGCTTAACTTTTTATAATGAGATTGACGCGTTTTTAAGATAGTCAAGACCTAAAATAGCTTAATTCAGTTCCGAATCTATTTACGCAGAAAATGGCCGCAATCGTTGGTAGAGATTTAGGTAGGTATACACATTTGGAGCC
Organism: Carterocephalus palaemon; assembly: GCA_944567765.1. NCBI lineage: Eukaryota > Metazoa > Arthropoda > Insecta > Lepidoptera > Hesperiidae > Carterocephalus > Carterocephalus palaemon. Next base: position 2,671,318 of record OX155641.1, read on the forward strand.
CGATTTAAACTCAAAGATTATTTTTATTCCTTAGTCTGAGGATTTAAACTGGTCGTCTGTACTACACCCAAATCAGACACGAGGGTGCGGGGTACCCGTGCGGATGCCTGGCTATCCGTAGTGTCCGTTGTGCAACCAGTGGATAGAAAAGGCTAAGGTTGTTGTTATTTTACTCGTGCATGAATTATACAGCACCCTAGCTTATATATGGATTCATTTATGTGGAAATGGTTAAAAAAACAAAGCGAGATGATTGAATCGGAGTCGTAAATAAAAGGAGAACATAATATACCTGTCTAGTATTTCAGAATAAACATTGACAAATAGAACTATTTTTCACTTTCTGCCGTTTTTCGAGTAGTACATTTGCTTCTCTCTACTTTAGTTTACACCTGCAATAGTAGTCCTTGGCCATATAGCCAATGTGTGGTCAGTGTAACCACGAAAGTACCGAGAAAATATTAAACCTACTACATACTAGACTTACCTACTAATAAACAACAGGAAATTGCGCAATTACTTACCAACTTCAAACCAACAAAATTGCACCGTAAGCGACCTTCGGTTCTATAGGAAATGGTACACCGACAAAACCTAGAAACAGCGTAGTTTTATCAGCGTGCCAAACTAGTCATTTCCACTGGCGTCCTTCCGCACAGACAATCGCCTATCGCGCACGTTTGGCACACGTATTGTTCGATATTGTGACGAAAGAAATGGTTTTAATCACCATGTGACGAGGGCACGTAGTATTACACTACTACTACCACGATACTGTGCCTTGTCGATAAACAAATCAATTATGAAACAACAGTCCGCGAAACTTCAATGAAAGTTTTATCTATATCCATATAGGATATTATTTTCTGTTAATTTGATTTTGCCAATTTCTTACATGGCCTTGCAGGGATTCGAACCCGCGACTCCTGGCGTAACAGGCAGGGACACTACCGACTGCGCTAACGGGCCAGTCAATGTTGTTCAAGATTAAAATATAAAGTAAAATAGTATGTATGGTCGTCGGATAGGAAGTTTGATTGTTAACAAACCTTTGGAATACTTTGGATGTAATATCTGTTGTCTTAACTAAATACAATCATTCCTAGCCTACGAACTAAATACGTATACAATTTGGTAGTAAGCTACCATATAATTTCTGATAAAACTTCCAAACGCCCGCTTATCGCTTATAAGCATCATGTCACCTACATAAAGGCCCAAACAGATTAGATACCCCATTAGTAATTTAATCAGCTTATTGCCTATTAACAGTCGGATTTATGTCATAAAGCGACGTCAACAAGATAAAGCGTAATATGCGGTGTGACTGTCGTCATTCCCATACATTCTATCTGCGTGTCGCTACCGACGTCGTCGTAAATATTCTGCACGCCATTAACGTCAATAACACAAAGCAATAAAGACGATTATTGGCTAAATGTCTCCGTGAAAAAATGCTAGCACATTTGTCGCGTGTACACGAGATTGGAGTTGTACGTACGTGACGTTACATTCGTTGAGTACTTTACTATCATCTTGTAGTCGGCGATAAACATAGATAAAGAATCGTCTGAGACACTGCAATGTAAGACGACGACAGAATATAACATGTATTTATTCAGAAAATCATGAGATGAGACATCTAGCTAAGGAAAACGAAAAAAATCAGTTGAAGAGCATTACCGGTTACAGATGGATCTACCAATATCTCCATGGTCGGTTGACAGCTCAACTGGGGTCGTGTCGGGAAACGGAACTCGGTCAGTAATGGAAGTTCTTATGTGCAATGAATTGCTGGAGATCATTTAATGTATATTTGTTCACTGGCTTGAGTAAACTAAGCAGAGAGCCATGGATAAGTGGGGAGTTTAACCAGAATCACAGCGCTTAATACGAGTAGATTAGAAGCACTCTGCCGTATAATCCGACACGTGACCAAACGTAGTCTTTACTGCCATGTTATTTCAACAGAAAGGCTCTCGAGAGATATCTCAATATTATTTTTCAAGTTGTTGACAATCCTCTTGCAAAGCGCCTCCTACGCCTTTAGGCGCAGTTCTTGTAATATAGGTTATTTATTTAACAATACCAATATAAGTAATCCAGCTCCTTGCAAAGATTACAAGCTTGTGATAATCATAGTAAGATTTACTGAAGCGTTTATATGGCGTCAAATTAGATAAGTTAGAATGATCATGATTTCTTAAAACTGCAGAATTCCTTATGCCCTGGAGCATGATATAATTTTCGTTGGTCATCGGCTGCGCGAGACAGAGCAGTAGTAGGTTGTAAAGTTAGCCACTGGCTAATATATATATTAAATAACATAGAACCTTAAAACCAGCACACCGTAATGACAAACGTCATTTCATTACATTAAAGATGGATTAGAACCCTGCGTCAAAACAGTATGAGTGAAGCCGAAGTCTTCACTAAGAAATTAAATTCTAAACAAATGTTTGCCTATCTGCCGTCTATCACCAATCTTAATGTAAAGGATACCCAATGATGAGTTACATTTACTATGTAATGTATAATAATAAGTACTGTGTAAAATATGATATTTGCATATCTCTATGTGCACACTGCAGAGCTAAAGAAAAAAATTCTGTCCCACAGCAACTTTAAATAAGCGGAACGAATTGTCTGGAAGGCTAAGACACGTAGAAGAATCGTGCTCGTAGCTACGAGTTATGACGCAAGGCAAATGAATTACGAAGATCCATTGCACTAGGAGGGTGGCTGATTTTGATAACATAACTGCACAATGGGTGCAGTTATGTTATCAATATATTATCATTACAAACACTCCTTCATTAGTGTTGCATTTGGCTGATATATAGAAATAATTTGAGTGTTATTATCTTCAAACGATAAACCAAAGCTAAAGTCGAGCTTAAAAGACGTCCAAGTAATGCACGATTACTTTTAGGGAAAAAAAAGTTCTGATTCAAATAGCAAAGGATTTTTTGAAATAGAAAAGAGATAACAAGGAAATTTAACAAACTGTAAACGCACAGCTATCATGTGAGCAGTTTAGATATATTCTGAACTGAACCATAGATTTACCAATCCCACTTCTTATCAAACAGTTTGTCATTAACACAAATATTGTTGAGCAGAAGTCATTAGAAAGTTAGTTCATGATTTCGTCACTTAACGGTCTTGTCCATCCTAGATCAATAGAGGTTGAGTGAAAGTTACAACCCAAAATTCCATTGCATTGTGTCACAAAACAATGACTTGAACTCGGAGCGTTGCAAATGGCGCATTTTAGTGACCTTTATATTTCACGCTCGTTCTCAGTATAGCTTCCTCCATCTGAAATTCACTTCTATCAGTAGGTCTACTATTCATGAACAATTTCATACTAAATGATCTCAACTTAGCGCAAGGATGTAGCGGCGGCGGAATAACTTACAAAATCCACTTAACTTCTTGCATACATATTATATTCACTCCAGAGGTCAAGTAGATAAATCACAGGACTGATTTGAGACAAATGCTGAAGAAATTTCCGAATAATCATACATAAAATTAGCATAAATTCAATGTTTTCCATACAGCTCTGACGATGCCATTCATCACTTTTCGGTTTCCAACAAAACATGCTGCAAGCAGCCAGCGTAGTTATTCACGCGGTTAACAACTTCCGGACGCACAATACCGAATATCGTTAGGGGCCAATACAACAAATGTACCTCACACAAAACAATTGAGACCGGAACAAATATTTGCTGCAAATAGACCTACAGAGCACACAGGGCGAGGGCGATGACATAGAATAGAGTATAGTCGTATCCACTCACACATGCTGAATCTATTCCCATATACTAATTATCCTTGGATTATCTCGCAAAGATCACGCCAAAGTTCTCTGATCTGATTTATTTTCACGGAAACCCTGAGCGTGGCATCGAATGGGATGTTATTTATGTTTATCTGTTCCAAGCACAAGTATATACAGTCTGAACCTAGGAGAGATCTGGAGTAATGTTTATTTAAAAGGTCATCTGCCGAAAACAATCTTGTTATTCCGTCTCGGGAGTAAACATAGAATTTATAACAACGTTCACGTGTTTATTATTTTGTAGATGAATATGGCATTGAGATATTTTCGATAATTTAGAACGATATTCGAAACACTGTTCGAATCGAATGACTGTTAATAAATTGGGATATTTCCATTCTTGGGATGGGACAGCGAAAATAACCTTTTTGTCATTTTAATATGTTATTTTCCATCTTGAGAAATTTTCCTTCAAGTCTATGTTGTGCGAAGTATTGATACCAAGCTATGATGACGACAGTTCCTACGCAACCAAAGTAAAGTGTAAAAGCCCAAATTGAGATGATACATAAAAAGTAATATAGAACAATAAAGGACTGATTTGAGTCATTTGGACATAGTGGAATTGCGCGCCAATGACTGAATATGAATTCAATTTCCGTGCAAAATTTATTTATGTTAAAAGTGCTTGTTGTTCTTATCAGAATCAATTACTTTTGCCTTCTTTCTCTATCTACGACATGGACACCTAGATAGGTTAAGTTAGGTTCACCGGTGCGTTCTTAGTACTTCTTAGGAGATCCCGGATGCGCAGGATGGCTGACGAGGGGGTTTTAGTGAGTAAAAATCTCACATACCGCAGCCTCTACCGCCTGAGGCTGGGTATATTTTGAAGATATCCCCCCAAAAAAAAAAAGTTAAGGTTAGGTTAGCATGGGGATTGATTTGTGTACTCTACCACAGCCATACCACGGCAATAGTATCATTACCGTGTACTATTACCGTGGCCATGCAGTATTGCTATCACTCGTGTGAGCCGTGTGTGTGTATCAATGTCTCACCCGTAGTGACGAGCTGCTGCAGCCGCGAGGGCAGGTCGGCGGTGGACACCTCCGCGCCCTGCGGGTGCAGGATGTCCGGCATCGCGTTCCGCCGGCCCGTCCTGCCGGTCTCCAGGAACTCGCGCGGCACCTCCTCGCTATTACGGTCCTGCATTATTGCCATCATTCTCCGCACTGGAATTGCGTAATGACATTTGCTTATTAATCTGCAACTGCAGATTATTGATTACATTGTGTCATGTCAGTGTTTAGTAGAGACCTATAGATGTTTCATTGGTAAGGAAGTGTGATATCGCTGTACACGATTTTCAACGATAATTCTATGATCAGTCCTTTGACGCAATCCACAGTTTATATGTTATATGCATTCTATACTGCTAGCATAGTAATAGATAATGAATATGTAAATGTAAATAATTTAGTCAGTCAGTGGTAAAACTAGAAATGGTATGGAATGTGTATCTAATATCTTACTCTCTACAAAACTAAACATTTATAAGGACGATCATTCTGATCATCATGACCATCATTCATGATTTCATGAAGATCTAACGCACTACGAGTATGGAGAATAATGTTTATGCCAAGTGCGAATTTTAACGTAAATACCTAGAGGAGCTAATCCAGCAACATAACCCACGTGATATGACGCAAATGATTGATTACCTCTCATTAACTAGTGAAATTAAAGGTTATCAAGGTAGGTACACCTCTAAAATTAAACTAAAAATAAACCACAGAGAAAACTTCCAAAAACTAGCTTTTAATCAACACAACGAGGAGGAGTTTTATGAAAAACTTGAACAACCCAAAAGACGAAGCCTATTACAATGGATATTTGCAACATAATAAAGTATTTTATAAACTTAGTCCGTGAATCACGATGCTTTAGATCTGGTATTACCATCCACGTCATCTATTAGGATTCCGCGCTACCTTTCACCTGCCAAACGTAATAGCATCATGAAGTGCTAAAGCGTGTTATTCATAAAGATACAATTTTCTGAATAAATATACGCATAGAAAAAACATAACAGTTCATTTCCAAGGCCTTCAAAGATGAGTATCAAGAAGAGTTTTGAGAAAATTTAAGTCCGGAAAATCAGGAAAGATTATATAAAGATTATATAATATACCTAGAACCAGAAATTCTAAAACAGGCAAGCCATAAACGTATTGTGTTGCAATAAAGTAAGAAACTCGCTCGTGAAAATAGGGAGCAGTGAAGTGACTCGCCAAGTGTAAAGCAACATAAAGGTAGCGACTAGAGACCCAGCTCTGTAAAACGGATATTTAACAATACCACCAAATGAGTAAACTGTATTAAAAGTAAATAGTTAAATCTTCGATCAATATTGATCGAAGAGTTAAATGTACTCGAGAAGACTCATTTGACAAGCTATCGCTATCGCTACGTAGTGCATTGTTTAGGAATAGTCTGACACTTAGCTTCTTCCCTATTTCAATATTATTCTTGGTAAGATAAAATCCATCTCCATAGAAAACACTATTATCTTGAAATATTTGACACTATTCATTTAACCATAATCTGATATATCATCAACATATCTAATGGCTGAGGAACTAGACCGGCTCCCTGCCTAAAATACGTTACTGAAAAGTTACGGCTATCTGAAAAATTATACAATCAGCGCAAAGGCTAAATCTAATCTTTCATCTTTTTCTGTACATTGAATATTTTTTTTAAATACCAATTTAGGGGTATTAACTTTAAGAGTTAGAACACAAAAAATCTAAAATATAATGCCCCTATTTTTGGAATGTTTGTCTGTCTGTATGTGGACGGGTCACGTGAAAAACCATGGAGGGATTTAGATGAAACTTGGCTATGTTATTTCTCATTTTCTGGATTAACATTTAGGCTAAGGTTCCATTGGGATACGATATAAAAGATATGTCGTTTCGACCTGGAATATATGATTTCCAATACAAGTTCAGCTATTTTGTATTTTCAATCTATAAAGTATTGAAAAGGGGATAAATGTTCTAATGTGAAGAGAAGTAGTAATTTATCCAGACATTACGACGTGGCACATAGACGTTTATTAATATAGGTTAAACTAGAGTTTTTCCAGTAATGTCCGTAATTATAATAGGGAGCAACCCTTTTTTTATTCATCTGAGGGAGCAACTATAAACGAAACAACCGCGGTCTAAACCCACGCGAGCGAAGTTGCGGGCATCCTCTAGTTTGGTATATAATTTTATTGAGCATCATAAAAGCCACCTAATGAGATGCTTTCCTGCTGCGCATTTGTTACACTTCAGTATTATATTAAACGATAGCAACCCCTGATAAGCAGTACCTAGATAGACTATGAGCAGCTATAATACACAAAATAAGTAGTTACGTCTACTGTACTGCGGCCTACTAAGGTTTTTACAATCTTAGCTTCTATAAAACATCCCATAATACAGAACGAAAGAGTCATTCGAGCTGTTTACTGTTTTTTTATCACGAAATTACGACCAAGAGGAATGAATAAACTTTTCAGTCACAAAAAACTTGACGATAATATAATATGTATGTCCTCGAGTATAGTATGTTATTGAATTACCAGATAGACTATAGATCTTAACCTAGTGACACAAAATAGCTAGGTATATATGAGTAAGTAGGTACTCTCATAGACATACAAATTTAGTCTACGTATATAGAAACGCGGAGTTTCCTCGACGTTGGGCGACAAAAAAGTCATTACTGTTAATGGACGGAGTTAGGTGTAATCCACTTGCGCGGACTGCGGAAAACACTTTACAAACGTTTTATTCAGGGAGGCTACCTTTGTAATAGAATAAGTGGATTTTATTGTACAAATAAAGTATGTAGTTAACATTCAGATGTCAATCGGATTATTATCTATTCCCTAATCAACGCAACTCCGACCAGTTTGGTGCCCAGAATCCAGTGGTTTTTTTTTTACTGGTTTTTCCACGTTGTCGGAGAGAAACCTGTCATTTTATTGAGTAATTATCTTTAATCTATGACATTTCAGTAAAACCAGTCTGTTTCATAGACGCGGCGACGAGTTCTATCTATTATTACTTCAACTACAGCGAAATATGTACACTTACCATCTTCTGTTTCTATCGTGGTTACGGGATAGTCTTCTTCGTAACGCAACAAAATTCAGACTTAGACCGAAAAAAGACGCAAGACTCCGAGCAATGACCAATCGTGACCAAACACATGACCAATAGGTTGAGGAAACGGAACTTTTCTTTTCTACTCCTAAACATAATGTATTACTGGATCCATACTAGACCGTCCTTTAATCTATACATATAATAAAACTCTTTTTTTCTCTCAAATTTATTATCTGTACCTATGTGCGCGATGGAATCAAAAACTACGGAACCGATTTTTATGAAACTTGGTATCTACAAACATGCACTTTATTCCTGAGACGGTTCAAATATACTGTTGTTCATCCCGAAAAGTCCTGGAATACAGGATGAAAGTTTGTATGGAACTTTTCACAAAACTTCTCTTCTCTTCCTTCTTGAAAACTTTTTGACCGATTTTGACCAACTTAATACCTATATTTTGAGAGTATGTACAACATTGTAGGCTCTACATAGAAAATAATAAGCTCCCCTTGGCCTTCGGGATGCAAGTTAGTTGTGTGAAAATTTCTTTAATTTCAATAAAATTGCTACAAATTTTGTGTGCTGCACGACGTTGCATGCAGATGGGTATCGACGTCTTTGAACGTTTTCTATGAGACGAGCGTGTCATGGATGGGCACAGCACTGGAGGGCACCGGTGCGTTCTAACAGAGATCCCGGAGCCCTCCACAAGGGCTGAGGAAGGGAGTTTTAGTGGGTGGAAATCGCACATAAATCGGCATCGTTCCTTTTTCTTAGGTGAAAACGAAACTATTGTTGTCTATTAGTGATGATTTAATAACTCATAGTCATCCATGATCTAGGGGTAAACTAAATAGTCTTGCGGTTAAGCCAGCAAGAAACATGGCTTGTGTATGACGCGATCAACTCATCGAAGCTGACAATAATAATTACTGGCAGGAGCAAACTGCGATTGTCATGCTAATTGCACTTGAACGCTTGTCTTTCACAGCCTGACACAGCTACTTAGTGGATGACGTCATATACTACTATTCTACATTTTTGTCATGTTTTATTTCTATTAAAAATAATAAGCAAGAATGCGTGCGCTCTGCGAATAAATTGACAGTTTAGGATGTTGAAATTGATTAGGACCTCTCTATAACTTGTATCTAAAGAAAATTGGTTATTATCTTTTTGCACGTGAAACCGAAAAACACGTTTAAAAATAAATGGTGTAATAATTTAGTAAAAACTAAACGCGACTGAACTTTTGATAGCCAGTTATTTTGGTGACAATAACAAATCACAGTAAAAACTTTGAAAGAATTTGCTTGTAAGAATGCCTCGATCTCAGTGAATGCAAGGCTACACATTCAATTAGAATGAAATTAAAATATGACCAACTAAATTAGAGTTCCTATCTCTATACTTAGGCACAACACTATTTATTACCACACTAAAATTTTACCACAAAGGCACATATTCAATCATTTGTATGTTACCAGAAATCTGTAAAATTAATCACTATAATATATGTATTCTATACAATACCAAGGCGATGTACTTATAGAATACCATAAACGTGTAGGTACTAATGAATGAAATATTATTTATTTTATACTTGTTTTCTATTATTATACCTACTCCTACCAAATTGAAGAATACTGATTGGGAGGCCGTAAAAGACAAAAGCAGGGAGCAGCATTTAGTGATATGGCCAAAAAGTGACAAACCCCTTTGTGGAGAGTGGTGATAGCTTAGTGGTTATGGCCTTAACCTTCTCATCTCGTCTCAGTCTACTTACCTATTGATTGGGTTATGTTAGGTTCATAAACTGCCTGGATAGCCCAGGTATTCTATGAATTGCCTAAGTTTTGTATAGAAAACCTGAATTATACATATTGCCAGTAACATAGCATAGCATGCAGAGCAAGATATTATAAACCACAAGCATCATCATAAAGGTCAATTTTGAGGGCAAACCCATAACAATATCAATAAACAAGTTGTTAATATATTACTGATTAAAATAAAATGTCTACAGGAAAAAGAAAAGGCTATAAGAATTTTTGATTGATTTGGATTTGAGTCTTTTATGAGTTAGAGAAATGTTAACACCTTATTTAAACATTAATATTGATACTAGAAAGTATTAAAATAAAATTTAAAGCTATAATAATAATAGCAGAATAATGCATTGAATTGTAAATTTTGCATTGTATATATTGTTGAATATATTTTTGCATATATCCCTGCAATAATTAAACCTTGTATTACTTTCATTTGCCATCCCATTCCTATGTCTGAAGGTCTGACACAAACCAGGTACAAAATTAAAAGTAAGTTTACAATGCTCAAAGTTAAAAATACTGTTGCAACCTTATGTGTAAACCATCAATTCTAAAATTAACAGTCAGTTTTAGAAAGGTTGGCATACATAAATTAGATGTTACATTGTGCTATAATTTTTATATATCACAATATTTGAATTAAAAAGAAGAGTGCTGGTTTAGTAACAGTATTAACTGTTAAAAGAGAAATGGAGTGTAATACCTTATGGAGTAATGTAAAAATGTGTGATAAAAGAATAAGGCGATGTACCATATCATTCCCAAGATATCTTCGGCCTCAGAAAGTGGCGCCTCTGCCGGAGTTACGAGATCATCAGTCTAATGTCATCATGCACCTTAATGTCCTGGATCAATGCAAGTCATTTGTTAGTATATCAAACCTATGTTAGCATAAAACTTGCGTTGAGGTCATAAATGAATGGATGATGTTCCAAAAGATAATGTTTTTAATGCTCTGCAAATCAAATACATACATCATTTTTATGAAATCTTTTCAAACAACAATATATATATAAGTAACAATATATTGAATTAATTTAGAGATAAAATTAAACTGTAGTATTTTATTGTACAATTGTTACAACAGTAACCAAGTAATCTTAACTCATGTAGTTATTAATTAAAAGAGACATATGAATCAACTTAAGTTTCAAGGCTGGCAAGATGACAATAGTCTTTTTCCAGCAAGACAATTAAGATTTAGTCATAGACACACTGCATACTTGCAGTATCAATTCACCAGGGATTCAGTGGTTGATTCAACACAAATAAATTTGATATAAATAAATATTTACTGCATATACATAAAAAAATTATAGCTTCTGCTGTGGCCTTGTGGTGGAAAGTTTATCTCAGATTTACAACATTATGGAAATATTAATCTGATGATTTATCTGCTTGAGTAATAAATCAGATGTCTGCTTTAATAAGGTATGAGGATATTATATTTGATCTATAATATAAAATAAACAGTTTTGGAACAGTAACTCCTGTTAGCATGGAGTTACTCCTGAGTGGTAGTTGCATTTGATTTGGCAGAGCAGAGGAGATAAATTCAAACAAGCATCTACTCTAGCTCCAAGCAATCCAAACCGCGGTAGGACACTGCGGTCGCAAACTCGCAAAGCACCCTCCATGCGGTCTGCCTTACCTGACCGACTCTTCGCGCGTTTGTTGCTGCTATGCTTCGGCACACGGCCGATACGCACTCCAGACATAGTAGACTAGACTTAATAAAACTAACCAACACCTAAGCAAATCCTTATCTTAATTTATTAATGCAACACTAAAACCGTACTCACAATCACGTAACGATTCGTCAAACAAATCAAAATTTTGCGCCTCAAAAAGACACTCATTCAAATTTAGAATATCGACCGATCAAGATTTTTTCATGTTTAGAGTAGCACGCATTTTTCGAAATACATATTATAACTACAAGATAATTGGAGAACAATGATTGTACACAAAACACAATTTAATACCGCGACGAAGACAAAGACAATGAGATGATCACAAAATGAGAGAAAATTCTGCTGGCCTGCTCAACTGTGCTCAACTCAAACTAAACTATTTTTTTTCTTTTTGACTTGACTTGACAAGACATGACAGACAACTATGACAAGACCTTTACTTACATTGACACCACAGAATATATATACACCAGAAGATTGACACCACAGGGTAATATATTAGTAGCATTGATACTGAACGCTCTTTTTGCAAACGCTCTTTTCACTGGTCATTTTTAGTCATTGGTGTTACCGATCGTATCGTAACTCCATCTATGAAAACTATGATGGATATTTTTCGATCACGCTTTTCAGTAAATATTAATTTAATGTATTTACTCTGTAATCGAATCAAAATTTAATCAAAACCATAGAACCGAAGAAAATATTGAAATGGAAGCAAGAGCGATGCAACGATCGCAGCCAAAGAACGCAGCTGATTGTCATAATTTCGGCACAGTCAGAAGTGTCATTTAATGACACTCACTCAGCCTTGATTTGAACGAGACGAGTTAAGAAATAAAACCTTGACTGACTGTATTTATGTAATTTATTGAATTTATCATCTCTCTCGAGGTAATACAATCATAAAAATGGTAACAGTTATATTCCGTTTTTTTTTTGAGATTCTTTTTTATATTTCATAATTCTTCTCTTCGCAGATGCTCCGAAAAGTGGTGTTGGGTTCAGGCCTGGTGGCTATAGTACCAATCGTTAAAGCTGCTAGCCCTATCGAAAAGTCGGCGTCAAATGAGCCGGCAAAACCTCCACCCATGCGTCCTTCCGACCTGCCGATATATGAAGCTCCTCATGCTGATTATGGAGAGTATGTATCAAGTTTTTGATGTTCACTGAATACATGTTTGTTTACGTTTTGTAACCTGAGCCAGTTATTGTTAATTACTATCAAGTGGCTTATATGCTTGTTCATAGGCTAAAAATAAAAAAAGACAAATTAATACTTACTTCTGGTGGGTTTTCATGTACAACAAATGGTTCTTACTAACTCTGCTAACTGGACTAACCATTTGATTCTTTTTCAAAGTAGTAATGGGTGGCAGGGTGATGCTATTTGCTATCTTATAATCATGAAAAACACTGCAATCTTGATTCAGGTATTTAGAAGCCAAAGCTAATGAAGGTAAAACCAGCTACCTGAAGTCCATTCTCGTGCCACCTGTAACAGTAGTAAGGGAACAGGTACAGGCAGTATGGGGGCACACAGAAGGAATGAAGAACAGTGTTATGGAGAACTACAATGAAATAGAAGATAGGAGTGCTTGTAAGTTATTTAATTTGTGTAGACACATCATCAAGTTAGGTGCAGTCTATTCAATATGCCCAATGTTTTCCTTCAAATTGTAGCAAAATTACATAATATAATTTCATAATATGCACATTAATTTGAATAGTTATAGCCTAGGCGGGTGCCACTGGGATATGAACCATAATATCATGTACTGAAGGCCTTACTTAGTAATTAATTTGAATTTCAGCCATTAACTGAATACCAGAATATTTAGAATACTATAAAATATTAAACATATCAAAATTATGTACTTAGATCTGGTGATTTAAAATTAAACTGTATGTTTTGAAATGTATATAGCCATCATCAGTTATGTGGATTATAAGTTTACGTAACATGTGCTGTGTTCATTCCAGGGATTATTCAGTACCTTAGAGAGGAAGAAAACAAGGATGTAAGATATGGTGCTGTGGCAATGGGTGGATTGACAGGTTTTATATTTGGCCTGAGAGGTGGCATCATTAGGGTATGTTATACTTGCAATCTGTTTTTCTACTGCCTGGAAGTCCTGGGTTCAATCCATGGACCCAACCCAACTAAATTATTGGATTTGTGACCTGTGTATGGCAAATAAGTGTTGATGAAGACCTTTGCAAAATGGGTAAGAATCAAGAGATTGTGCAGGAGGACAAAACCCACAAAGGGTTTATAGTGGGACAGAATGAAGAAGTATGGTAATACCACCTAGAGGTAACTGGTAGAAACCCACTTTCTACATTTGTATTACACACCTCTGCATACCTCTTTAGGGAAATACATGCGTGATGTTTTGCTTATGACTAAATTGCTTTCTTAGGTTTATGCAAAACCATCATACATAATACTTGAAGGATTTTTTTCTCTTTATTCCAGAGGTTGTTCTATGGCGGTATTGGTACAACAGTTATGGGCTCAATATGTTTCCCAGAGGAAACCAAGCAGCTAGCTAAGAGTAATGGAGCTTTTGTGAAGCAGTATATCAATATTGCATATAATTTCCTTTATGGAGGTATAAAATCTTGTTTTACTTACGAAACAGTCTGGCTACCATTTTTGTATAAGGTGTATCCATAATTTGACAGAGTGACCTGATATTTACAGTTACCAAATTCTGCAGAAAAAAATAAAAGTGCTATGACCAATCAATGGAATGGGATTAGCCATTCCCCAAAATATGAACTATACAAACTAATCAACATTGATCATGAACTAATTAGGTTGTGAAATGGTTTTATATAATTAATAAACCATTTTGCAAGTTTATTTAGCAATCGTTATTATATAATAACACAAAATATGATATCTATTCTGAATTATTGCTAATATTAGTTAGTCTCATTGATGGAGCTTGTACAAGTGAACTGACTCATTGTTTAATTAGTGAACTAATAGATCACTATGACTTTAAATATATATAATATATACTCTTATATACTTTTAATATATACACTTGAAATACGACTACGATTTTACCTACTCATTGATATTCAAAATGCACATAGAACGAGAGACATCAAAGTTCTTCAGAAATTTTTAATTCGTTTAATGGGATTATAGCTAAGAGGATAATTATTCTCTCTTAGCTGCTGTTAAAAGGTTCTAACAAACAAATATTTTAGAGGTTTTATATCTAGGTGAGATGTGATGTGATTTTGTAATTCTTTTTTGAGAAATAAATATTCTTAAACCTCAGATGTGAGATCAAAAACATTTAATAACATGCGTATGAGGAAACACAAGGAAACTTGGGCTACTGTTGGTTAAACATGATGATTCAAGGCTTTCAGCTTTTATTTATTAGTTCAGATAAACTAACACAAGTCTTACACCTTTAATTATTGATGATTTTAGTAAAACCAGGAGACCCACAACTTGAGGTCAAATTCCCAGAGTTGTCTTTCCCGAAAGATTTGTCAGAGTTTGTTGACTTGACTGTATCACTGGCTTCTTCAGTCAAACAGGTGGTAATGCCACCACCCTTGAAGGAGGCAGTTGATTCTAAACCTTCAGACAAAAAGGATTAGGTATAAATTTGCATACAATGCATGTTTGGGATTTGTGTTATCCTATGTTTTGGTCTTTTATGTGATGCTTGTATTTGTTTTCATCATGCTAGTTATATGCTTCATTCATACTATTATCCACATCATCATCATCCATCCATCAGCCTTTTTGGGTCCACTGCTGGACATAGGCCTCCCTCAATCGTCGCCACTCCTCCCGATCCTGTGCCCTCTGAATATATATATCCACAACCTCAGGCAATTCCCTTTTCCCCCAAATGGAACCCAATTGTAAGCTTATGATAGTGGTTTTTGTGTAAAATTTTAAACTCAAGACAAACTGCTAATGACATTCTATCTTATTTGATTTAAATGTTTATTTAACTGCATGCTGTATGTTTAAGACTGCATGTCGAAATTATAAGATACATAATATATTTATGCTTTCAGGTTATGATGACGCGTAATACCAGGCTACAAAGTAAGTTTTAACTAAAAATCACAATATTATTTAAAAAAAAATCTATTTTCTATATTAAATAATATTATTTTTAATTTTTCAGCACCAGGACGCTGCAACACTAGCTAGTAATCATAGTTACTATGATGGTAAGTTATTTATTGTAGGTAACTAAAGTGCAATAAAACTAAATAAAACTCATTTGTAATGAAAAATGTTTTATTTTAACCATATACAATGCAAAATGTACTTGATTAGAAAAATATTACTATGCAAATATCATTTCTTCACGGCGTTTCTTGGTGACCACAGTGCCAGGTTTATGCTGGGCCTCTGGATGATTCATTAGTTCAGGTGGGCATGTTGATACAGAACTCTGAAGCAACACTTGTTTCAGGTCATAGAACAGACCAGAGTCCTCCTTGGTGACAAAGGACACTGCTTTACCAGTCTTGCCAGCACGACCGGTACGGCCAATACGATGCGTGTAGTCCTCGATCGTCTTGGCCATATCGTAATTGATGACCACACTAACATCTTTGATGTCTATACCACGACCGGCAACATCAGTCGCCACAAGGATATCTTTGGAGCCGTTTTTGAGACTCGCCAAAGCGAAGTCACGCTGCTCCTGCCCTTTGCCTCCGTGCAATGTGCAAGCATTGAATCCCAACTTCTCCAGACCCTTTGCAAGAACGTCGGCGCCCTTCTTTTGATTTACGAAAATTATAATCGGAGGTTCGACGCCTCTCTGTAATATTTCCGTGAGCTTCCTTCGTTTTTCGTTTTCGCCTATCATAAAGACTACCTGCTCAGTTCTGTCGACCGGTTTACCGACCGATCCGATGTACACAATGGCCGGTCTGCGGAGGTATGTCCTAGCCAGACGTTCTACCGCCGGAGGCATAGTCGCCGTAAACATCACAGTTTGTCTGTACTTCTTTTTAGTGTTGTAATTTGCCAGCAACACTGATGCATCTTCCGCTGCATCTGAATCTGGCTTAATGTTGGAAACTGGCATGTATTCCAGGATTTTTTGCACATCAGGCTCAAAACCCATGTCTATCATACGATCGGCCTCGTCAAGTACTACATAAGTGCAACGATTCAGCACCAAATACCTATTTTCCAATACATCAATTAAACGACCTGGTGTAGCAATAACAATTTCACATCCCAATCTCAATTTGAAACCCTGATCCTCTCGAGACAATCCACCTACGACTACAACAGATGTGATGCCTAGTGGTATTCCAAACTTATTAGTCTCTTCCTCAATTTGTTGGGCCAACTCACGGGTTGGAGCCAAAATAATGGCATACGGACCTTGATCAGCATCTTCCATTCGCTCACTTTTTGGTAATGACTGAATCCAAGTTAGAAGTGGAATGAGGAAGGCTAATGTCTTACCAGAACCAGTTTCTGCAACACCAATGATGTCTCTATTCTGCAAACCAATAGGAATGGCCTGCCGTTGAATTGGTGTAGGACTTTTATAACCAACTTTTGTAATAATATCCATGATGTCACTATGGAAGCCAGCTTCCTTCCAGTTTCGTATGGGATTTGGAATTTTGCCACCCTTCAAAGTGATATTATAATCCTCCCTAAATATTCTCCAATCTCTCTCTGTCATTTCATCTTGATCCTTTTCTGACCAATGTCTGTCATCCCACTTCTGTTTGTCTTCCTTCTTCTTGACTTTCTTCAACCGTAACTTCTCCTGTTCCTTCTCAAGTTCTGTCCTCCTTTTTTCAAGAAGATTCCCATAGAATTTGCTGTAATCTTTCTTCTGAGACTTAATGTCAATGCCTGCTATGTGTCCTCTGCCAAAGAATTGTACTTGATGCCTCTCCTTATAAAGTGAATTGTAATCATTTGATGTGTCCTCAGATGCATCCCAATCAAACACAAATTTCCTGTCATTCAATCTTCTAACCCGACGCTTCTTCTTAACAATGCCCAGGTAGCGGGCTTTGATTGCCTCCTCTTCCCTTTCCTTGTCTTTGGTCTTGCTATAATCATCCAGCTTATTTATTTTATCTTCTCTTCTTTCAGCAGCAGACTTCCTCTCCTCATATTTACGCTCCCTTTCTCTCTCTCTTTGTTCCCTTTCTCGCTCTCGCTCCTTTTCTCTTTCTCTCTCTCTTTCTTCTCTGAGTTTTCTCTCATCTTCCTTCTTTGATGTTCCAGTCAGATCAATGGTAGTAACAGCAGGTCTTTCTATGTTGGCCTTCATGGCTTCTACTTGTTCCTTGCGTCTCTCTAAAGCCAACGCTGCTCTTTGTTCTTTGGTCAAAAATACTGGCTTGCTCCTGGCCTCTTCTTCAGCCTTTTTCTTTGCCAGAAGCTCTTCCAAAGACAAAGGCTCACGTTTCACGGGCTTGGGTTCGTCTTTCTTTTCTTCTTCTAATTCTTGTTGGTCGTCATCCCTTTTGCTTTTACTTCTGTCTTTATCGTCATAACGCCTATCTTTGCTGTCCTTCCCGTCCCGTTTCTTAGCGGGCGACCGTCCGCGGTCTTTTCTAGTAGGGCTGCGATCTTTGTCTTTTCTCGGGCTTCGAGCACGGTCACGATCATCTTTCCTCGGGCTTCGTGATCTCTCGCGTCTTTTTGGTTTATCTCGATTAAGTTCGCGTTCTTCGTGGCGATCTCTGTCTCGTCTTTCCCTGGAACGGGAACGCTTTCGCTCCGGACTTCTATCCCTAGCCATGGTCGAATCAATTCAGTTTTTTTATGTAATACATAAATAGTTTAATTGAAATTAATGTTCAGAAAAAGAAAACAAGTACAATATTTTGCTTGATTTGACAATTTTGACATTGAATTGAAATATCACAATCACATTTGACATTTATTTTTATGGAATAGACAAGTAGACCAAGTAAAACCACAAAATACCATTTGATTTTCTTCATCAAATGCAAATAATATAATAATAAATAAAATCAAATTAAGTATGTATTATTATTAAATTATAATTAGCTCTAAGCTGCTATTTACTAGGTAGAACACCAATATGCTGATAATGTACTCTGTGAATCTGACGATGGACTTTTTTTTTAATTAATTTATTTACACTAATTACAAAATAATCTTTATATAATAAAAATGAATCGCAAAATGTGTTGGTAAGCGCATAACTCAACAACGCCTGGACCAATTTGGCCAATTCTTTTTTTTAAATGTTCGTTGAAGTTCAAGGATGGTTTTTACGGCGAGAAAAATTTGAAAATTCATCCCCTAAGGGGGTAAAACGGGGGTGCATAGTTAGTATGAAGCTTTGCCGTTTTTGAAGTTAGTGAATGTGTAACGCGAGCGAAGCTGCGGGCGTCCACTAGTTACTAATAAATCCTCTAATACACATATACATTGATTTAATATGGATAAACGTTTCACACTTGACTTTCAGATTAGAATACTCTGTGCTAGTATCTCTAGCTAGTTTGTGCTCTGTGCACGGCACAGCATGTCAAATGTCAATGTCACTTCTGCTGTTAACAAAATTTAAAAATAAATAAATTTAACTAAATAAATGTACTAGATCACAGATTTTTAAGTGTAATTTACTGATTATATTTGGTCTATAAAGTTAACTAACTTGCGATGCTGCTGCGTAATGCATTCTCTTGATTCATATATTTATCTGATCTGATGTGTAAATGTGTTAAGAAATGGGTATTTCAAAGCTTCTAATAGGATTAACTTCGGCCGTTGCACTAGGCTGTGCCGGTCTAACATATGTTATTCTCAGGAAGAGGCTTCGCAACCAGAAAGTTGCGAATTTCTTAAGCGATCTGGAAATTGAAATCATTATGACTGAAGAAAAATGCAATGATGTTGTTGAGGAACTTAGAAGGTAAGCATTTTTGCTATATCAAAAATTATCATTTAATTTGCATTTTTACTATAGAGACGGTGACAAATTCACACCTGATGGCCCCTCTGCTTGTTACGATTGTTATAATACATATTCCTTTGTAAGTAATCAGTATCCGAAGGCATTAAACATAGGTTTCCAAAAAACATTTCGGTCTTTGGTAAAAAAGTATCACAGTACTCTTTTATGGTCCTGCCTGGAATTTGAGGCATTTCCATTTGTTTACATTGTCTTGGGAACTCAACAGAGGTGTTAAAAACTTCATTCTGTCCTTAATGACCAAATCTAATGGAAATCGTAAAAATAAAATAAAAACAAATGAGTAACAATATTACCAAATTCACAATATTAATTCTCAACCTCCAATCAACCTGATTTCTCAGGAGATGCAGCCAACACAAAGCATTAGGCTTCGACTGTGAGTGGGTGACGGAGAAAGGCAAGAGGCGGCCAGTAGCTCTGGTGCAGCTCTCCAGCTATGACGGATACTGTGCTCTCTTCAGACTATGTCAGATGGAAAACGTACCGCAGTCCTTGAAGGTATCTAAACAGTGATTATTAACTGATTTGACAAATAATCTGTAGAAGGACAGTAATCAATAAACATCTGATGCTATAAATACATTTTATTTGCAATCTACTAATACCATAGAGTATAGTCTGCGCTAATACTAAAGAGACTATCCAGCCACATTCTAGAGAATCCATTTGGGTGTTATATGCCAAATCAAATGAATGCATCAAAAATGCTGAATTATAATTATTAATAAAAAAAATGTTGAATTAAAGTAGCCTATATGTTAACCCATGGTAGACAGACAGACCGGACAGATGGAGAGATGAACAGAAGGATAGACAGATAAACAGATTCTCAGAATTCATTATAATGCCCCTGTAACAAAATTTAGAAAAAATATTGAATATATAACAAAGTGCCTCTTGGGTTTTATTTTATAAAAGCATAGATTATTGTACATTGATGAGACCCTTGTGCTAGAGTACTCGTAGTGAAAGAGAGTAGAGAAAAAGAAAGACCCATTCAAAACCTACTGGATAAAGCATTTAAAAAAAAATAAACTCTATTGCTTATGTTGTGGTTGCTAAACATATAATCCATAACACAGCAACTCAACATACAAGACTAGTTAAGTAGTCACAGTGGAGTTGTCTACTGTACCATTGCTACTAATAGTACTAATAGATATAACAAGGTGTCAACCATTGTTCCTTTGCCACAGCGGGAACAAACGGATTTCTTAAACACCATTTTCCCATCAATTTACAATTTATTTTCCAAAGTTGCCAATAAAAGATCAACACAAGTGTCATAAAACTGGCAAGAAATTGTTTTATTTACTGTATATTCAGGACCTACTAGAGGATCAGAGCATTTACAAAGTGGGAGTGGCTCCAGGCGACGACGGGAAGTACCTAGTCCAGGACTACTCCGTCTACCTCAGGTCGAGCTTGGACGTGAGGCACCTGGCGCTGCTGTGCGGGCGGGACCCCGGGGGACTGGGGGCCCTGTCCAAGACTCTTCTGGGTGTTACACTGGACAAGAGTTGGAGGGTGAGTTGTTTGATTGACTTTTTATTATCCTCAAGTTAACTTCCTGAAGTTTGCAGGTACTGCGTGGAGGGCCTAGAGAGTCCAGAGCACCGCATCACACAATGCGATGCCCTTGGGCGCCTGAGGAGCATTCATTTAGGAGCGCATAAATTGCATCCGGATGAAATAAAATCCATCTACTTGTACTATTATTCTGTGCCATTGCTAAAGTTCTAGCTTTCCTCAAAGAAGCAAGACTAGATGGTGAACTTTAACTGGCTGTGGGCACAAACGATCAGGTATGGTCGAAGTGCCCGGAGCTGAATAGGCTTGAGCCAACGTTTCCAAATAATAATAATAACTTCCTCAGGTGATCCTTTTTTCTTAATGCACATTATCACGACCGATATTCCTGTAATCTTTTGTATTTCCCTTATGCCCACCAAACTTTTTTCCGTAACTTTATCATGTTCACCAGATTCGCTGCAGCGATTGGTCAGCGGAGCAGTTGACAACGAGACAAGTGCAGTACGCAGCCGCCGATGCTCACGTTGCCGTACGCATGTTTGTCAGTCTTGTGGAGGCCTACTACGGTGCTGGACTGCTGTCCTGGCTGCGTCGGACCCCGGTGGACTGCTGGGGGAATGTGGGGGAGTTGTGCTCCAAGTATGCTGATTTACCGTTCAAGGCTAAAAGGACGATGGCTAACAGCGATTCAGTGTAAGTTTTAATATTGTAGCCTACTCCTTAGACAGAAACACAGACGGACAAACCTTTCCTCCTCTTCCTTGGCGCTGTGGGCGCTCTTGCATTGAGGGAATTCGGAATTATAGAAGATCCCCTCTATCCAGGCTCCAGGGGTAAAGCCAGGGGTAAAGTTACTCCAGGGGTAATGCCAGTAGATCGCTATGGTAGATCCCTGGGTGTTGATATCTGCAAATAAAAGCAAACTGTTTAATATGCACTGGTTTAATCGGTTGGTAGCTGCGATTAAAGATTATAACTCTTTATTAATTCTCTTCTTCTTCTGAACCCATACCGCACCCTCGAACGTAGTGTTCTAAATTTTCTACTAATCAAATATTTTTGCACTTTTTGCTCACAGCAAGGAAAAGAAAAGCAAAGTGAAGCAAACTCCCAACCTAAAGCCGTACCCGCACGCGACCCGCTCCAAGCCGCTGTACCACAACTGCTTCCTGGAGGCGCCCGACGGGGACCTGCTGTGCACTTGCGACAATAAGAAGGCTAATTGGTAAGTACTGCGCATTGAACGTAGATCCAAGAGAACAAAAGGTTGCTGGTACTGCACGAGTCGTTGGCTCCACTCAAAGACCTTTCTTAAACGTGATAGAAAGAGATAGAAAAAACCTGAGGAAGTCAGCGGGTAACCTAATCCAAAAGGACAGGACCGGAATGTCGCACTGATTGAGGGAGGCTTATGTCCAGCAGTGGACTACGAAAGGTTTATTGATGGATGGACTACATGTATAATCATTTTTAAGCCCTTGAGCACGATAATTTTAGGCTTTTTGGTCTTAACGGTGTCACAATCGCGTACTCACATCAAACAGTAGCTGGACATTTTGATATTTGACAAAACATTTTTTTGCGAGGCAATTTCAAGTTCGAGATACTGACCTGAGGCTAACCTGACTCCAAACAACCCTTCCCCCTTCTATAGTTACAAATACAGCGTTGACTAAAGCCGAGGGCCGTATTCCATTAGTGGGCATTCAGATTAATAGCACTCACACACTTCTGAAGGAGTTAATCTATACTAATATTATAAAGAGAAAACGTTTATTTGTAATGTTTTCACACAAAAACTACGGAACCGATTTCAAATATACTTTCACCATTAGAAAGCTGCATCTTCACTGTGTGACATGGGCTATACCTATAATATTACTAGGCGTAAATGAAACTATTGTTAGTCTAACACGCGAGCGAAGCTGCAGGCGTCCACTAGTCCTATATCATTTTGGTTTAGCTCTTGATGCTCCCCATCCATGGTTCGGTGACGCTATAAAGGCAAATTCTATTCGAAAAAGAAAAGAAAATATCAAAATGGGCACAGATAACACATGGACGCGCTACAACAACATATTTTCGTCAGGTACGTAGAGAAGGGCCTAGCTGACGTAGTGAAGGACGATCCGTTGACCGTTCGCCTGCGGTTCCAGCCGGCGGGCAGATCGGTGGGCGACGTGGGCAAGTACTACCAGCTGTGCAAGGAGAACAGGTGCGTGG
This sequence comes from Carterocephalus palaemon, assembly GCA_944567765.1. Classification (NCBI taxonomy): domain Eukaryota; kingdom Metazoa; phylum Arthropoda; class Insecta; order Lepidoptera; family Hesperiidae; genus Carterocephalus; species Carterocephalus palaemon. The sequence continues at coordinate 2,694,553 of OX155641.1, forward strand.
TGTGCGGCACCGGGCTCTCGTACATCCGCAAGAACGTCGTGCCGCGCGAGTACCGCAAGTACTTCCCTGGTGAGTTTGTTTTGTTTGTTCTCTATTGGCTCGCTCTTCCGGTTCTCTGTCTCTTTCAAAATACAAAATTGCAGTTCTCTATTGGCTCGCTCTTTTGGCTCCGGTTCCATCAGTTTCAAAATACAAAATAGCATGTGACGTATGTTTTTTGGAATCTTCTGTACTAATATTATAGAGAGGAAACATTTGTTTGTAATGTTTTCACAGAAAAACTACTGGACCGATCTCAAAAATTATTTGACCATTAGAAAGCTGCATCTTCATTGAGTGACATAGGCTATATAATATTACTAGATGCATACGAAACTATTGTTATGTCTAATTTCACGCGAACGAAGCTGCGGGCGTCCACTAGTTATGTCCTCCATGTCCTACCGATATGGCGTACAATATTGTTTAAGGTAATTATTAAACTACAATGTACCGTGATTAAAACTACTCTAAAACATTATTATGTATTAATTTTGCATAAAATAATTCGGTCATAGGACGTTATAAAAATCTGTTAAATTATAGTTGAGTAAATTACATTTGTTGATTTTGGAATCTTATTGAATATCTTTGATCTTTGTTGCTATTCCGAAGAAACTTTTTTGAAACCAACTTGTTTTAGCTGAGAAAGTACAAAACAACGTTGTTTACTTTCTCAGCTAAACAACGTAGTAGGTACTAGATGACTTTTCGCAATACTATTTAGATAGAGTTACGTAGTGGAAACCCGTCCTCCTGCGTTCTTCAAGACGTTTTCCTTCGCCGTCACAGCAGGTGAACATTTAATTTCTTAAATCGCACATATGCTGGGGTGTCGCGGCAAAACCCTTTGATGAGCGAAAAAGGCGTTTGACTGAATACATCGCGATTCGAGGAACTACTAGGCCAAATTATTCGCCGCATCCTGATAATGTAGCCCCGGCTTAGAGAAGTCATTGTTGCGTGCCGCTTGGACAATTCCGAGCGGCACGCATTAATGACTTCTCTAAGCCTCTCTATGACTCTGGGTTCAAAAACCCACCCCCCACCCCACCCTCCAGAGATAATGAAGGACCACTCGTCCCACGACGTGGTGCTGCTGTGCGTGCGTTGCCACCAGCGCAGCAACATGCTGGACCAGGCTGTCCGCGAGCGGCTGGCGCAGCGCTGCGACGCGCCTCTCGTCGCTCCCGACCACGGGAGATACGTTGAAGATGTCGATTGCAGGTGAGCTTTGATGTCAAGCCACGCCGAAGACTGAAGTTTCATCCACACCTACTGGATTTCTGGCGATCCTGTACTAAACGGTTTGCGCCGCGCACTTGTCAACTGTGGAATGAACTTCTGAGGTCTTCACGGTAGGCACGGGTATGACATGGGGTTCTTCGAAAAAGGCGTAAAAAGAGCTCTCTTTCAGGGCCGGCGAAGCATTGGCAACTCCACTGGTGTTGCTTAGGTTCATAGGCGACGGTGACTACTTACCATCAGGTGGCCCGTCCGCTTGTTCGTTCCTCTGAACACTCATCGTGGTAATTTCGATAGAGGACACAAGAGAGCCTACGTTTCTCAGAAGGAGGTCTGTCGCAGGAGGTCTCCTAATGTTTTGGTTGATGAAAACTGTTTTTATGTCTCTCCGAAGGAGGTCCTCTAATGTTTTGGGTGTGACGTTGATGAAAACTGTTTGTACCCAGGAAGGTCCGGTCGGCGGCGCGCGCGCTCCTCTATCAGTCAAAAAAGCACGTCCTGCCTGCCGAGCGGCGCGCGCAGCTCGCTGCTCTGCTGCTGCAGCACTACCCGGGCCGCGGTGACGTCACGCAGGACCTGCTCGAGCACGCCGCCAACATACAAGTCGTGTTAGTATTCTCTATCAGTCAAAAAAGCACGTCCTGCCGGCCGAGCGGCGCGCGCAGCTCGCGGCTCTGCTGCTGCAGCACTACCCGGGCCGCGGTGACGTCACGCAGGACCTGCTCGAGCACGCCGCCAACATACAAGTCGTGTTAGTATTCTCTATCAGTCAAAAAAGCACGTCCTGCCGGCCGAGCGGCGCGCGCAGCTCGCGGCTCTGCTGCTGCAGCACTACCCGGGCCGCGGTGACGTCACGCAGGACCTGCTCGAGCACGCCGCCAACATACAAGTCGTGTTAGTATTCTCTATCAGTCAAAAAAGCACGTCCTGCCGGCCGAGCGGCGCGCGCAGCTCGCGGCTCTGCTGCTGCAGCACTACCCGGGCCGCGGTGACGTCACGCAGGACCTGCTCGAGCACGCCGCCAACATACAAGTCGTGTTAGTATTCTCTATCAGTCAAAAAAGCACGTCCTGCCGGCCGAGCGGCGCGCGCAGCTCGCGGCTCTGCTGCTGCAGCACTACCCGGGCCGCGGTGACGTCACGCAGGACCTGCTCGAGCACGCCGCCAACATACAAGTCGTGTTAGTATTCTCTATCAGTCAAAAAAGCACGTCCTGCCGGCCGAGCGGCGCGCGCAGCTCGCGGCTCTGCTGCTGCAGCACTACCCGGGCCGCGGTGACGTCACGCAGGACCTGCTCGAGCACGCCGCCAACATACAAGTCGTGTTAGTATTCTCTATCAGTCAAAAAAGCACGTCCTGCCGGCCGAGCGGCGCGCGCAGCTCGCGGCTCTGCTGCTGCAGCACTACCCGGGCCGCGGTGACGTCACGCAGGACCTGCTCGAGCACGCCGCCAACATACAAGTCGTGTTAGTATTCTCTACCAGTAATAGAGAAAAGATCACCGTACAGTTTTCCTGCAAGCTGAGAAATCCATTTCGCTTGATTGGGGGCAATTTTGAAATTATTATACTGTAAAACATTAAATGCGCGCAATCGCACGTACCCAACGTAAGCACGCACGCAGAAGCGTACCCAAGTCGTCCACACAATAAGTTCACTGGTACAAAATTATATGAGCGCTATAAAAATATAATAAAACTAGTGGACGCCCGCAGCTTCGCTCGCGTGGAATTAGACATAATAATAGATTGTTCTTAACGCGTTAACTTTAGCTCCACAAATCTATATATATAAAAGGAGAAGGTGACTGACTGACTGACTGACATATCAACGCAGGGCCTAAACTTTAAGGGCTAGAAACTTGAAATTTTGCACAGGGGTTCCTTTTATAACGTAGGGGAGCACTAAGAAAGGATTTTTGAAAATTCACCCCCTAAGGGGGTAAAACGGGGGTGCAAAGTTAGTATGAAACTGCCGTTTTGGAAGTCAAGTGGGCAACCCGAACGCGGGCAGACGTCGTTAATGGGTCTAATTCTACGGGCTTAGCGGTCTAAGCTGCGGGCGTCCACTATCTATATATATCTATATATATAAAAGGAGAAGGTGACTGACTGACTGACTGACTGACTGACTGACTGACTGACTGACTGACTGACTGACTGACTGACATATCAACGCAGGGCCTAAACTATAAGGGCTAGAAACTTGAAATTTTGCACAGGGGTTCCTTTTATAATGTAGGGGAGCACTAAGAAAGGTTTCCTGAAAATTCACCCCCTAAGGGGGTAAAACGGGGGTGCAAAGTTAGTATGAAACTTTGCCGTTTTTGAAGTCTTTAGACGGGTAGACGTCGTTAATGGGTCTAATTCTACGCGAGCGAAGCTGCGGGCGTCCACTAGTGTATATATAAAAGGAGAAGTTGACTGACTGACATATCAACGCAGGGCCTAAACTATAAGGGGTAGAAACTTGAAATTTTGCACAGGGGTTCCTTTTATAATGTAGGGGAGCACTAAGAAAGGATTTTTGAAAATTCATCCCCTAAGGGGGTAAAACGGGGGTGCAAAGTTAGTATGAAACTTTCCCGTTTTTGAAGTCAAGTGGGCAACCTGAGCGCGGGCAGACGTCAATTCTACGCGAGCGAAGCTGCGGGCGTCCACTAGTTTATAATGAATCCGTAAATGTGGTAACCCTCTATGTTTATTTTAAGGGTAACATTTTTACAAACTTTGAATGCCATATTTATTTATATCTAGGTAATCAACAGCCTAAAATATAAATTTTATGCTTCTAGTTCTAAAAATGTCTATACTTTCATACAACTTTTCATCCCTTTACAACACTTTTTTCCAATAAAAAAGTAGCATGTTTTATGTCCTTCTCAGGCTCTATGACTAGACTATCTGTGTACCAAATTTCATTTAAATCGTTTCAGTAGTTTTGGCGTTAAAGCGAGACAGACAAACAGAGTTACTTGCGCATTTATAATGGGCCCCATACACGGTACGCTGGATCTGTCCGATCGATCTGACGGAAATCGTAAACGATCGATCGTCACAAAAATGCCAAACAAAAAATTAAGTAAATCGTTAACGATCTTGACATACACATACAATTCGTCTGTCCGATCGGTCTGAAACGACGGATCGTACAGATAAATTGTACCGTGTATGGGGCACTTAATATTAAAATACGGATAAAAGTACAAATTTACCCTCTACAATATCCAGGTACGAGAACCTGGACTACGAGTCGCACGGCTACAAAGTGGTCCAGCACTACACGGGGGGCGAGGGCCTGCTGCGGCTGGAGGAGCTGTGGCGGGAGCACTTCTTGGACAGCATGCGGCCGCAGTACATGCCCGAGCTGTGGTCGCTCAAGCACAACGAGGAGAGGTCTGGCATGTATATCCTTATCTATACTTCTATAATAATAATAATAATAAATAATAAAAGCCATTTAATCCTCTGTGACATAGTTACATACAAATTAATAAATTAAAGAAAAGAAAAATACCTCTCAATGACCTCATAATATAAATATGTATTGAATGTCATTAGAATTGCGTTGATTAAATTATAACATTTTCTGTGATAGTATGTCAAATTGGATCTGATTATAATGTCACTAATAAATAAATTTGTCAATAATTCTATACTAATTTTATGAAGAGGAAAGATTTGTTTGTAATGTTTTCATACAAAAACTACTGGTGGATCGATTTCAAAAATTGCTTCACCATTCTTTCATTATTTATTTAAGCTGACTGACATAGGCTAGTATATAATATTGCTAGGTGTAAACGAAACTATTATTATGTCTAATTCCACGAGCGAAGCTGAGGGCGTCCACTAGTGATATATAAATGGGGAAGTGTGTTTGTTGGTTTGTACCTACTCAAAGAAATGCTGGATCGATTTTATTTGACAGATGATTGTTTATCTCAAAAATTTGCATGGTTCCCGTGAAATGGACAAAACACTGAAATAATCATTTCATTTTTTAATCTTAATTGATGGTTATGACCGGCCTAACTGCGGGTGAATTTAGCTTTTGATTAGTTTTCCTTGGTGTAGTTCTACGATATGAGGGGCGGCGCGTAACCATAGCAACCTGGCGTCGCCAACCACGCGCGTTTACCCTGTCGTTAGAGTACAATCGCGCACGAAAGTTTCACTTGATTGAATCTAATTTTTGTGCAAAGAAAATACTTCGACCATGGGCATTCACTGTTGCACTTTTGCGTAGAACTGTACCTTCATAGACGGCAGCCATTTTGTTCTACTTATTTGCTACCAATTATATACCTATTTGGGAATAATGCGCGGTGATATGGCATAGGGTATAAAGTGTGGTAATTTTACATTTGTAATATTTTTAATTACTATTATTATTACAGATTACGGGTGCGTTTGACAGAAGGACGACTATCCGAACAAGATGCGAAACTTCTCGGACTCTGAAGTGGACTTAATTAAATGTGGGTTTAAAAAGAATAGCGCATAATTTTCATATGCATTTAACAGTTTTTTTTTATTATTATGATTCAATGTGAAAAATGAAACTATGTAGAACTAAGAAAATAATATTTAAGAGATTTTATTTATGTATTTTTACAGTAAAATTTTAAGAAAATTGTTTGCTTTATTTTTGCTCCGTAACTGCTTCCATAAATAACATTAGATTTAATTGTTTACAAAGGACAGACACACACCTAAATACATAACTAGATGTCCCGACGAATTTCGTGCTGTCTGCTCCGCGTAAATCATGAAATTCTAGTTAAATTTTTCAAATATGACTGACAGTAGTGTCAAAGTTAAAGTGAAAAATTAAAAGCAGGAAATTAACAAAAGGAACGAGTTTGCGGGATAATAACTCTCCTTTACTATCCTTTGCCGGTCTACACCCGTCTAAATGTGTACAAAATTTCATCAAAATATAATAGTAACAGGGATAATTACTGTAAATGTACCTGTTTTATGTCGTCTCCTACGTCTTATCTATCATTGTAAGTACTAAATATCATTAAATTATCAGAAAACAATCATAATAGCATCCTGTATTTGACGGGCCCGTTAGCGCAACTAGTAGTGACCCTTCCAGTTACGCCAGGGGTCGTGGGTTCGAATCCCGCTAGGACAAACATTCGTGTGATGAACACTTGTGTTTGTTCGGTTTGTTCTGTGTCTGGATGTTAATCACATCTATTTAAGTATGTATTTAAAATTATCTATGTATGTATATCAGTCTCCGACACCCATAGTACCGGCTAGCGCCTAGTTTGAGGTCAGTTGGCCGTGTGTGAGAATTTCCATGATATTTATTATTTATTTATATATTTGGGGTATTTACAATATTTCGCTCGTCACTTCCTTCCCATCTACAAAATGTACAAAATTCATGAAAATCTGTGCAACTTATTAAAACCAAGACTACTTTCCGCCTATCATATGTCCATCTCCTACATTTCATCTATTTGAAAAAAATTACATTCATCTTCGCAGGACCCAGAGACCTCTGAAACCCCATATCCCTTGGCTGCCGCAATGAATAAGCAAGTTTTGATCTGTTGAATTTCGCTTACCCGACCATTTGCACCTCACACTACTACGGATAGAGGGGACCTCAAAAGTCCCCTAATTCCGGATTCCCTCAACGCAAAAGCGCCAAACAGCGTCCACAGTGCCGCGGATGAGGAGGAAAGGTTGTCTGCCAAAGAAAACAAAAAGGTAAAAAAAGTGGGTCATGCATGTCCTATTTGTCTATCATCAATGGCTTTATTTTTTAAATGGGAAACCGTTATTGTCTCCTGCCTGTCATGTTAATGATTAATGTCATTTCAAAATCAAACCGATTGTCTTGTATTCAAAAGGTTCTAACTTATTTTTATTGTAAAATTTTGGGTGCTGTTGCTAATTTGAGCTAGTGATCTAAACCGTTAAGATGGTAAATGTTAAAAAGCAGCTCAAAATCACTAAACTACTTAGGAAAGGAGGCGGTAAGGCAGGTGAGTTTATAAACGTTACGTACTTTAGTAAAATAATTTACATCTATAGCTTAATATCTTGCCCATAGCTACTCAGAAATCAGAAGATACTGATGATATTGAAGAGGAAATAAAGCAGCTTAAATCAAAGTTGACGGAGAAACAAAATGATCTGTTCCAAGTGCTGCGAAACCAGTACAAGCGGAAAGCTGTCCCACGAACGGTTAAAATGGAAACATTTGTTAGACCTCAGGTGATGACAATATTAAAGTTTATTTTATTTCAGCTTTTATGTTTGTAGAAACTTACTATGAAAGGTAAGGAGGTAGGATTGTCCTTAGATATTTTTAAATGACTGACAGTCCAGATATTATTATCATCATCACAATATGCTCTAAATAAGTGCTATAGTTGACATTATAAATATTTTTCAACAAATTCATCCATCCATCCATCCATCAGCCTTTTGAGGTCCACTGCTGGACACAGGCCTCTCATAAACGACACCACTCCGACCGGTCCTGTGTCTGTCAACAAATTATCAATGATTAAATTTTGAATTAACAACTTACATAAACCACAAATTAAAATTAAACTGTTTAGTCAGTTTAGTGTATTTAATAAACAATAATCCTGGTATAAACTATAATGCACTAAAACTTTGGCTGTACTGTTAACAGAAAATCATTGCAAGCAATTCTGTGGAGACACTGAAGCGGAGTTTAAAGCTCAATGGATTATTGACTGGAATGGAGGTACAATCATATATTGTGGACGACTACTGTTGCATAGTCTACCACATGCAGCACGATAGCCAGAATGAAATTGAACATGGCTTGAGGATTGAAATGAATGCTGGTAAGTAGTTTATGTGTCCAATCTTTATGGGGTTATGTTCCTTCCATTATGCAAATATAGCAAAACTTCTATTCTACGGGTTACACAAATAACACTAGTACAAGTTGGCTTCTAGTACTCAGCTCACGCTTCACTAGAAGTCAGGGCTCATTTTTATGTTACGTTTCCATTACAATAAATCCATAATATTTAAGTAAATTAGAATGTAAATTCTAGAGGCTCCAATAAATCATTGTTATTCTTATTCTTAAGTGTCTATGAGCTGGCTGTCATCAATAATTAGAGTCACCCCAATATCAGGTGAGAGTTAAATGCCTGAATGCTTGTGGCAAAATTATTAAGGGCATACATGCTTCAGAAGACAAGTTAAATTGTTGGCCTCATAAGGCCATGTTGGAGTCGTTCAGGCAGCCTAAAAACATTAACTATCCACAAACCACACTGAGAAGTGTAGTGAAGTATGCTCTAGGCCGTCTAGGCCTTGTCCCTGTTGTGGCACAGCAATGGGTTACAGCCTGGAACTATTTTAGGTGATTGACAGTAATGACAGTAGCTTCTTACTCCTTCATAATTTCTAAGGTATTCAGCCATCAGCCAAGCAAAGCAATTAACTCTAAAGAGAAATGGATGGAAATTATTGACTACTCCAAGTATCAGCAAAGAAGCAGCAAAGTAGAGTTGGTTACAGCTTATGTATTCAAGCTGCAACGCATAGTCATACCCACTGACTTAACATATATTTTCTGAATATGTAAATGTCCATCCAACCTTTGCTTAGTTTCAGGAAATCATGAAGTGTCCAAGTCATCGATGCCTCTTGGGTTTAACTTGAAAGCTGTAATTGATGGGTATAAGAATGTGATGATACCGGAATGCCTGTGTGCAGTGAGAAAGGCTCTTGTAGCTTATTATGACAGACTGGAGCAATATGAAAAGTTAAGAGTGTGTATTTTTTAATTTTATGGATGTTGGATGGAGCATGCATTGCATCCGTACACTGTCACCCCTGACAACTGAACAAAACTTAATGTTTGCTTTGAGTACTAGTTGATTGTTTCCTATAGAAAACTGTAACCAGGAAACCACAACTTTCCATTGGAGACACAATTGCTTAAATTGCTGAAATAATATAATTATTACATGGCAGAAATGGTGGTACCATTTTATTTCTCAATGGTAGCAACACACCTGACTTTGAACTACTATTATGATTCTTGGACAGGGTGTGTCACAGTTGTCATGGAAGGCTTATGATCGATGGTGTTGCATGGTCATATGTAGCATATCATATGTTATGTCCCTAAGAAAAATTAAATATTTGCAACATATGAAAAAAACTAAATGAATCCTAAATATTTTCCAGAGTCTTTTGAATATAGATGCTAAGATGTTTAGATTGTTGGACAGTTCCCATATAGATATATCATTCCATGTAAGAAGTGTGAGGGAGGAAGAAGATGAAATGATTAAAGTCTCTCTCAAACTGGATTACAGAATCTATGACATAAGGCCTAAGGTCTACTCATTCAAGGAATCAGGTAAATTCAGTTGTTTAATATTTAAAATACTTTTTAATATAATTAGCTCGTAGTTGCACATCATCAACAATAGTAATAAGCTGTGTGTGGGTGGTTACTAGTGGCAAAATTTCTCAAGCACTTCAGTGCTTTAGAAGGCACATTAAGCTGTTGGTTTGTATCCCACGATAACAGTAGTTAAACCATATCACACCTAGAGGTGGAGTTAAAAAACTACTTTCTTGCTTCTAAGTCTTGTTAGACTACTTCTGCAAGAACAACTATTCTGTTCTGTACTGTAATAACTTATATCTTCTACAGATCTTCCTGAAGGAATGTTAGAGATCCTGAAACAACAGTGCCTTTTGTTTAAAAAGAAACCTCTCCACAAGGCATTTAATGAAGTATTTATTAGCGGAGTGGGTCCTTACAAACTGTTTCAGCATGTGAGTTGTCTGTTAAATACTGTTAAAATTTACTAAGTACATTAATTAAACCTCCAATAGACAATTGTTTGTTTATCTTGTTAAAAAAAAAGTGAAATACGTATGTGGCTTTTTAGGGTTTTTTTTTATACAGGATAATCGTAATATAGAATAAGAATTGTTGCATGGTTGTACTGAAACTAAAGCCTAGGCCGTATTATCTTAACAAGGTGGCGCTTAATGTCGTTAGGCAACACTTAGCATCACCTGAGCGTTGGTGAAATGTTTTTATATCTATTCATCAGCTAAATATTTAGACAATTAAAGCGTGTCCTAGGTTTAATAAAAACTGGCATTCGTCTTTATTCCTATTGTTTTTAATCGTTGTAGTCTTACAACATAATTGTATTCCTGATAACAGTTTGACCCTCCGGAGCAGCGGCAGGCTGTGCGCGCGCGCAGGCCGGGCCCGCGCGGCCACCACGACGACACCTTCCAGCCCGAGCACTGCTCCGACCCGGGCGAAGACGACGACGCCGACGACTGATGATCGTCGATACTTTGTTTCAAATAAATATGTATGTGACTATTTTGGTGATTATTTCATTTTAATTCCTCACTAGTCCTAACCTATCTATTCAAGCTGCAACGCATAGTCATTCCCACTGACTTGACATATATTTTCTGAATACGTAAATGTCCAACCTTTGCTTAGTTTCAGGAAATCATGAAGTGTCCAAGTCATCAATGTATCTTACTTACAATGTAGCGTCCATAGCCCAATGGCTCGCGTCGATTCAATGTGCAAAACCGCTAGTGGCAAAATTTCATGGACGCCTCGGAGGGCACGTAAAGCCGTCGGTCCCGGCTGTTTTCAATGCTCAATCGAAACAATCGTTAAGCCTTGTCGAAGACCTACGGATGGCTTGAAAACATTCTACACTGGGTTGGCCACTAACCCCTCCAATAATCCGCATTGAAGCAGCGTGGTGAAGTATACTCTAGCTCTAGACCTCCCGCAGCAGTGTCTGTGGGAGAGACCCGTGCCCAGCAGTGGGACTTCTATGGGTCGCAGTGAGTACTTACAATGTAGTGCTCGAAATAAAAATTATCCAGGCCATGATCATTTTAATATGTACTCTGTGATTTTAATACCCTTATTATATGCTCAAAAGGTTAGTAGTGATGACGAGCCTCATGAAAACTGACAAAACAAGGCTCAAATAGAGACATGTCCAGTTTGCATAATGGTGTTGATGATCTTTGAGCATATTTTCGATTTTGAGTGCAATGAAAAAAATAACAAATCCGTATGAGGTCAAATTTCACCGAAACGAGAGTACTTTGACTTTAGTGTGGCACGACTTCCTGCGGAGGATTCAATGAACACAGGCCCATGTTCAGCAATGGACTAATGTAGACTGAAGAGAGACATGAACAAATAAAACCATAGTAATTGTTTATATTAAATTTTATTTCAATTAAAAATAAAAATGAATTTATACAACTCTACTAACATTCACTCTTAACAGACAGAACAAAATGTTTGGGTACTGCACCTAGCGAACTATTAGACTTCACAAAATCAAGGCAATATGTATGTACATATTACAATCACTATCAAGCATAATTAAATTAGTCTAAATATTTGCTTAAAAAAATATTTTTCTTTTGTGCGTCACATTTACAAATTTTATTCATGAGATAAGGTTGTTATAAGTACGAAAAAATTTACTTTGTTTTAGCTCTTGCAATTGGTATAATTATTTATTTGCGTTGCGTACAAATTTTGACTAACAATATTGCATTAGTTACAACCTAATCTCAATTCCTTCGCAGCAGTTAAAAATTAGTAAGTAAAATATTCCTAGCTAACTGAAAAACCATTTTCCATAGTTATTGACTACATCACTTACTGGTAAAAATGCATTGTATTATCTTTTACTTCATCATGTTTATAAGTACAGTATTAATCATTCATATTGGCAAACGTTCTTTACATAATTTTCTTATACTCAGAATTATTCAGTAAATTATTTTATATTCTACATTATGTTTGTGACTAAAATAATATAAAAATGCTGACCTGGATTTTTCCATCGTTTAAACACTATATTGCTTAGGGGTAAACATAAAACACTGTTGATTTCAGACTTTGTTTATAATCATTTATAGTAAGAATCACACAGCACCATACAGCACATTATTCTGATGTCATGTTCCATAAAATATGGCTAGATTCAGATTATAGTGGCTAGATAAGGTCATTTTGAGACATTGGTTAAAATTCATTATGGTGACCAGAACAACCCTGTTTGAGACATTAATTGCTGAAAAACATTGTTATGGCCTAAGATAAAGCACTTTTGAGACATTGATAGCTAATATACACATGGTGGCCAAATCGACCTTGTTAAGGTTTTTCGAGACACGTTCGAGAACAGTCCGATTGACCTTGTAGTCAATCAGTCGACCAATCGGTCAACCAGGTCAATCAATCGGTCGATCAATCCGTCGGTTAAATCCCCCAGATCGCTCCGTATTAAAACCGGCGACAGACCGTCGATAACTCATCGATCGGTCGATCAATCGGTGGATCAGTCGGTCGGTCAATCGGTTAGTCAGTCGGTCGGTCGGTCAGCGGGCGTCAGTGCCCCCTGTTGGGCAGCGGCTTCACCTTGTAGATGCGCACGAGCCAGTGCTCGGTGGTGTACGCCTCCTCCAGCACGTCCAGGTTGAAGTCCTTGTTGCCGATCTCTAAAATGTGTTACATTTCTATCTCCGATAGCCAAATCAATCCGTAGATAGGTTATTGAAATCAAGCATTAGTCGATCAATCGGTCGGTCAATCGGTTAGTCAGTCGGTCGGTCGGTCAGCGGGCGTCAGTGCCCCCTGTTGGGCAGCGGCTTCACCTTGTAGATGCGCACGAGCCAGTGCTCGGTGGTGTACGCCTCCTCCAGCACGTCCAGGTTGAAGTCCTTGTTGCCGATCTCGGCCGCGCGCACGCGGTCGAAGCCCGGCGGCCGCCCTGAAAGAAAATACAGGATATAACCTCTCATCCAAACATTCTAAAATATCTTTTGCATAAATATTATTTAGCAATAACGGGATGAAAATCATACAAATACATTATACCTACATCTATTAAGAAAGGAAAGTCCATGTTATTCTTTCTTAAGCAGTAAAAATCACAGTTTAGGCAAATAAGCGCCCGATTTTTCCGATCTACACTCATAACAGAAGTCGCAAACTGGGCGAAAACTTAGCCTCACGTCGCATATAGATAGATATTTTACATCGATGAACCTATACCCCCTATCTTCAAATATTGTACACACAAATATAATCCAACTAGGCTGGGCAGCGTTCGGGAAATTAAAGCATACTTTTGGCATCGAAAGTGTTCGAGCTGTGTGTTGCCAGTGATGATGACTTATGGATCCAGGACGTGGTCCTTTACCATAGGCCTATTCCACAAGCTCAGATACGCTCAACGCGATATAGAGCGAGCTATGCTCGGTATATCTCTACGCGACCGAATCAGGAATGATGAAATCCGTAGACGATCATAGGAGACCGACATAGTTCGCAGAGTTCGCAAATTGATGTGGCAATGGGCAGGCTATGTAAACGACTGAACCGGTGGGGAAGAAAAGTCCTCGAATGGAGACCACGACTCGGCAAAAGGAGCACAGGTCGCCCTTCGACAAGGTCGACATACGACCTGAAGAAGACGGCGGAAACTGCTGGATTCAGAAGGCACAGTCGTTTAGGAGAGACTTATGTCCAGCAGTGGACCAATAAAGGTTGATAATGATGATGATGATGATGTCAATCACAGCGACACGAACCAGTAAAGTCATTTTTCTAACATAAGTTAATCTTTTTAACGTTATCTCCCAAAAGGCTGATGGATGGATGGATACAAATAAAATAAATTTAAATTTGATATAACTCACCGCCCTCAGTGTAGACTAGGCCGAACTTGTAGTAGCTCATCTTGTACATGAGGCAGTTGAGCAGGGTGGCAGACCCGTCCGCGTCCACACGGAACTCGCCCGCCGGCGTGTAGTAGTCCGCCTCGCGGATGTGCGCGCCGCGCTCCGTGCTGCCGCCGATGCGCACCATCCATAGGAACTTGTTTATGTCTGCAGTTAACAACAGAAACATGTTGCGAGATTCAAGAGAGAGAGAGAGAGAGGTCACAGGTCAGAGATTCACTGTTGGACACTGGTCAAAACAGTTTCAGTATGTGAAAGCTCTCTCCACCAATCCGCATTAGAGCAGCGTGGTGGAGTATGCTCTAGACCTCCCGCAGCAGTGTCTGTGGGGGAGACCCGTGCCCAGCAGTGGGACGTCTATGAGTCGCAGCGAAGCGATGTGAAAGCACAATCTTTATATTCGTATGTAACCGTATGTAGCTACATAAGGGCTTACTGTTTATCAATGTGATTACCATAAATGTATCACGGGGTCATCACAGGCGGTATATAATCCTAAAAGCGTTGTTTTATTTACTCACAATTGCTGCATATCATCCTAATTAGGTTAGGTTGTGGTTAGGCTTTATTAAGTCAGAAAACACTCACCATCGGACGAGTATCCGACGAGGCCTCCAAATATGACCAGCACGTAGTCCACATCGAGCTCCCTCATTATCTCGTAGGCCTTCTCCTCAGTGGACGCCATGGCCTGGCCCACGCGAGATATGTGCGTATTATTCCAAGTGTTGTTGTCTACTATTACTGTTCGATTCGCCATGGCCGTTATCTGATAGCCGTAGTCCCACCATGACATTACTTTTGCGTCCTGCAATAAAGACGTTTAAAGTTATTTTACATTTAAACATACATAGATACATACGAGTGAAGTTAAATAAAAGCTTTTAAAATGGCACCAATCCGTGTTTCGTATTCATGCAATAAATTTTTACGAGCAAAGCTAGCTGACCTACATCCATCATAACAAATTTAACCATATGAGCTTGACTTTAACTCGAAGTTACAAACAAAAACTGCCGCTATAACAACAAATACTAAAAAACAGAAAAAATAAAAAATTAAGGGCTCCCATACAACAGACATAATTTTTTGTCGTTTTTATAGATACATACATTTATAGATAGTACAGAACCCTAAATGCGCGATTCCGACACGCACTTGTCCGGTTTTGTAGCATATATATAACAACATTACCTCGGCGGTGTTCATCTTGAGCCACGTGTACGCCTCGCGGAAGTCGTCGAAGATGATCCTGGCGCCGTCGTGCGCGCGCGCCGACAGCACGATCGACGGCGACGAGTACGCCTCCGACGTCACCCACGTGCAGTGCACCACGTACGACACGAGCAGCGCGCCGAGCACCACCACGAATAGCGAGCCCACCTGAAAATATACAACATTACCTCGGCGGTGTTCATCTTGAGCCACGTGTACGCCTCGCGGAAGTCGTCGAAGATGATCCTGGCGCCGTCGTGCGCGCGCGCCGACAGCACGATCGACGGCGACGAGTACGCCTCCGACGTCACCCACGTGCAGTGCACCACGTACGACACGAGCAGCGCGCCGAGCACCACCACGAATAGCGAGCCCACCTGAAAATATACAACATTACCTCGGCGGTGTTCATCTTGAGCCACGTGTACGCCTCGCGGAAGTCGTCGAAGATGATCCTGGCGCCGTCGTGCGCGCGCGCCGACAGCACGATCGACGGCGACGAGTACGCCTCCGACGTCACCCACGTGCAGTGCACCACGTACGACACGAGCAGGCCGCCGAGCACCACCACGAATAGCGAGCCCACCTGCAATGTATCTGTTTTGTATCGAGCCGTGGAGAGGTTGTCTGCCGCGTGGGTTTTACGAGTGGGAAACCTTGAAAAGGTACCCGAACGTCGTGGGAGCGACGCCGGGTTATGTGGGACTTTCACCCATCTAAAACTCACTCGGTGGCCTACTCCGGCGCTACAGGAGGGCTCCGGGATCTCTCGTAGAACGCGCCGGTCCCCCCCGGCGCTGCGCCCAAGACGGGCTCTTCCCGGTTTACACAACGCTGTACAGCCACAAACAGCGTCGTCTTTCCCGGGGTCACATGATGGACGATTCGAGCTCCCACTCTCACCGCCCGCGACCCCAGAAGTCTGAAGTTTCATATGGACTAATAATATAACTTTTCAGCTGAACGCACCTTAATGTCGAGGGACCGCTGCACAGCTATCTATCTCTTTCATACTGTGTTAAATTGTGATGTCGGTGTGATTACTGGTGAAGAACTTTCTACAAACCCCAATTGTGGACAGTTATAATCACATTTAATAATAATGATACATATATCTTTATTTCTATGATTTTTATTTTGAATGTGTTTGAGTCGGCGTGAATGTGTTAAGTCATTTTGTTGCTGTGACAATGAATTCGAATATAAAGTCTAATTTAATGTTTTATTTTAATTTTAAGAAGTCAAAAGGAATTTTCTCTTAAAAATAACACCAATAATCACAAGCTAGTATAAAAAATCTCACCTCGGAACGGAACACCAAGTTGTTCTCGTGCTTCTTCTTCTTATCGTGCTTCTCCACTTTCGGCTCGATGTCCTTCACGTGCAGGCTGAGCAGGCTGGACGCGGCCACGCCCGACACTATGCACATCACCGGCGCCAGCACCAGCATGAGGCGGACCATCACCCCCTGCAAGTTGACTAGCTGATGAAGCTCATGCTTGATTGGTTTATGTTAAGTGAAGGTAGTATGATAATGTTTTCAGCGATCAAAGTGTAAAAATCACAGCGCGGAGTCGATGGAATCATGTGTATGACTCGACATGTCTCTACGCGTTCAAGCTTCGTGTTTCATCATTAAATAAAATAAAAGGATTTTTTTGTGTAGACAAGTTCAGTTGCCAGCCCTATTGGCTTTGGTCCTATTGGCTTTATAATTACACGACGAAATTACTACATTACCAAGTAGATTCAATAATCATGAGCATACAATACAAATGCGCTTTATTGTACACTAGTGGACGCCCGCAGCTTCGCTCGCGTGGAATAAGACATAACAATAGTTACGTTTACACCTAGTAATATTATATAGCCTATGTCACGCAGTGAAGATGCAGCTTTCTAATGGTTAAAGAATTTTTGAAATCGGTCCAATAGTTTTTGTGTGAAAACATTACAAACAAATCTTTTCTTCTTATAATATTAGTATAGAAGTTTAGACGACGAAATTACTAAATAACCAAGTAGATTCAATAATCATGAACATGCAATACAGTGACATAGGCTAAATAATATTACTAGGTGTAAACGAAATTATTGTTATGTCTAATTCCACTCGAGCGAAGCTGCGGGCGTCCACTGGTAAATAAATAAATTAAGTTAGAGGACAATAGAGTATAGAACTAACCGCAAAATAGATGCTGAGCACACCATAGAGGATGATGAATATGTTGGCGTCGGTGAGCTTGGAGAAGCAGAAGTAGAGGCCGGCGGGGAACAGGAACACGAGCACCTGCAGGTCGAAGTAGAACGACGACCACGACGTGGGCTGGTGCTCGGACACCGACGCTGGAAGCGGGGCGGGGGTTAGGTTTAGGTTTAAAGAAATTTTATTCTCAAATCCACCGATCCTGCTTACGTGTCCAGGCAATACTAACGCGGAGAGCACATATAAGTGTGATTTGTTTTCCAAGTGTAATTTTTTCTTTTGAAGTGTTTCCGGCCATACACGGCTTGGGACACAGAACAGAACACTATTTTAATACCTACGCTACTGTAGACGATATTAAATGTCTTTCCATTTGGGGATAGAATGCTAGATATAGATATAATAATAGATTCTGGGCATTGGACACATGCTTCAGAGGACACTCTTTGAAGGCTGGACTTACGTTTGCGAGGCATTTATAAATCAAATACAATACAGAAAAACAGCAATACAGAATCACTAAATAACTAACTAACTACTACTAACTTAAAACTACTTAAAGGAAAAATATAAAGCAGTCTAAATATAGATTTTCTTTCTTTCTTTCAAAAATCGAATCTGAATCGATTAACGAGGATTAGGCACCATTTCTATCTCACAGTCACCAGTACTCGCTTTACACCGCACCCCTACCCCGGGACGCGTCGTCAATCCGTCGGTTTTACTTAAATAGCAAGTACCTATTCCATATACAGTGTAAACTCTTTATAACGTCATTCGTTATAACGAAAAACTCTCTATAACGTAGAGATTAGTTCAATTTGGTTGGTTTACCATAAACCCATCCATTAATTCACTCTCTATAACGCATCAGCCATTCTCTATTACGAAGAAATAATTTCATATTTAGACATCCACTACATATTAAAACAAATCAAAACTAATCTTTTGAGGTGCCGAAAATTCTAAGAAAGATACCTGAGTACCTACGTGTGCTATTATTCTTAGATTACATTGTCTGTAGGATATTTGGTCTCAGTTACTAAACGCACCTTCGTCACTTATCGAGTATTCGGAAGTCGTAAACCAATACATACAAAAATACAAAACAAATATTGGAATAGCAACAAGTCAGGCAAAGTTACAGAATATATGTATTTAGAATAATTTATCTATTGTATTGATATTAATAAAATTAGAAATTATTTTAATTAGTTAAATTTGGTTTATTTTTTCTCTTCTCTCCCTATAACGAAAACTCTTTATAACGAAAGAAAATGCTCGGTCCCTTGAAATTCGTTATAAAGAGTTTACACTGTATATATTTTATTATCTAATTTGTTGTGAAAAAACACTATACAAATATGTATGAATAAATAGTAATAGTATTATTTATGGTTGGCAAGTAAAAAATTTTGTGGGTCTTTAAATATTAAATTTTGTACGTGCGCTCCGAAGCACGGTAGCGTCCATGAAATTTTGCCACTAGCGCTCATCATCATCATCATAATACTAATTGCAAAAAGGATAATGAAAATTATACAGGCACCATAATCTTCTAATTAATTATCAACCAGTAAAATTAAACACACCTACTGGGATATATTGTACTCGTTTGTATAAGAGATATGATACCTTGGTAATCAATTGAGAAAGATTTAATGAATACAGTAGTATCAATATTACTCACTCACCAATTATTGGAATGTGATTTTTGGCGTACGAAGGGTCCAACAGCGAGTAGAATCTGCCAGTCCATGGTGATATTTTACCTGCAACATTAGGTTTGCGTGATACACATGTATATGGTAAACCTGTGTATACACATGTACATGGTACACATGTATATGGAACACCTGAGTATACACATGTACATGGTACACATGTATATGGAACACCTGAGTATACACATGTACATGGTACACATGTCGGTACACATGTATATGGTACACATGTCGGTACCCTTTTACATGGTACACATGCGTAATTTTGCAATTCAATCTGGCCAGTAAGTAAGCAACTGACCGGTGACGGTGAGCGCCACGACGGCGGTGCCCAGCGTGGCGAGCAGCGTGGTCAGCAGCGCCTTGAACAGCAGCTCGAAGTTGGCCGGCGACAGCCTCTCGCGCAGGTACTGAGTGAACGCGTACAGTTGGCACAGACCGAACGTGCCCAGCGCCTGTAAAGAATTTATAGTTCAATAGTTATTCATGTCATGTCATTAATGAGTGGAAGAGAGATGGATGCGTGCTTGTTCCGCGCTCTCGCTTGCACATGTAACGCTAGGCATGAGTTATTCTGTGGCATGAGTCACGCTTTTTCGTGCGTGTAGGTGTTCATCAATTTATAAGGCATACACGATTGGCTGTCTCGTGTCTGTCCTGATCATGTCATGGTCATACTGTACATTTTTCTGTACAAATTAATTTGAATTTTAAAAGAGTACGGAGTTTTTTCCTCCTGCTTTTTTCTCTCTCGGCCTACACTAGGGCATAGGATAAGAATATTGTAAATTCTTCTAAAGCCGATGACCAGATGGATAGTCTATCGTGACTTAGAGATTAGCTTAGTGGTAGGTAACTCAGGATCAGTCAGGACAGACACGATACAGCCAATCGTGTATGCCAAGAATCACACCATATGCCACCTGCTTACAATATTTAGAATAATTAATACGCCCTGAGATGATAGGCGGGAGTACATACATGGTTTATGCGTACGTACATATTTCACTGTTACATGTAGATCAATGTACAATAAGGTGGCCCTGTTTGTCTGTGTGTTACAGATAAAAAACAAACTTACCAGCATATGCTCCGAGCTCTGTACCGGCTGGAAGCCGACGAACGATATCTGCATGGAGAGGATGGTGCCGACGCAGTACAGCGTGCTGTAGGCGACGTACACCCGCGCCGAGAACCGGCCGAGCAGCATCAGCGCGAGCACGTGCAGCGGGATCAGGTTGATGAGGAACACGTAGCCACCCCACGAGGACACCTGCAGGAGTAGTTTTAATGTCATTTATTAAAAGCTTTTATTTAACTTCACTCGTATGTATTCATTCATTCATGTATGTCCTGGAATCTTGCAATCAATATTTCACCCACTTCCACTGAAGCTATCGAGCTGAAATTTGGCACACATATTAGGTTCCGATGACAATGCATGAAAATAAAAAAAAAGTTAAAAGGTTTTTAAAAAAAAAAATTTTTTTAGAGTATAATTATGAGATGTATGTCAGGTATGTTTGAATTACCTTACACACTACAGGCTGCACTGAAAATCAGTGTTGCAGTTTGAGCAACTGCAGTTATGCTGAGTGTAGACCTATTTGCTGAGTGGTCACCGCAACATAGAACTTTTTGACGTGATAACGTCTTATAAATTGATTAACATCGACAGCGCATATGAAAAAGTTGTTTTTTTTTGTACATTCGAGCATAAAAAGAGAAAAATATACTGATTCACAGAAAAATATTTTAAAAAAATTAAATGAGCCCAATGGCTCGCGTCGATTCAATGTGATCGAAAGAGTTAAGAAAGGACGGGCGCGGTAGATTTGTGGATGGGTGACCGCTAGTGGCAAAATTTCATGGACGCTTTTTTTTTTAAAATAATTTTGTAGGTAACCTTTGTTAAAGATAACATGTACATACTTGATATAGTTTTCTGTGTTGCATGAACGATTTTGGCAAATAAAATATTATTTCTTTCTTTCAGTACACTCGTGTTTCAAAATATAAATTTTTGTACGAAAGTGCAAAAACCAACAAATCATGAAACTTGCTCGCGTGAATCTTTCGTCTATTGATCTATGATCGATATTAAAAATTGCTGTAGCCATGTTCTACAACAATTTGAAGATAATACAAATCATTGCATCAGTATTAAATCGATCAAGTTCTTGTTTTTGATAAATTAAACTAATTATAAAAATTACAAACCCCAATCAACAATTGAATTAAGCAACGTCGGGCACAGTCAATATGTGAATGGGCGCTTCCGTGCTTCAGAGGGCACGTTAAGCCATTGATCCATATTGTTTTTCAATTGTTAAGTGTTAAGCCTTATTACAGACCTTCAACTGTTCAAAAGCCACCAGGCTTAGGCACATTTTACTCTAGGTTGGCCACTAAGCCCTTCAAGCCTCCACCAATCGGAATTGAAGCAGCGTGGTGCAGTATGCTTTTTTTTATGGATACAAGATAGCAAACGAGCTTGCAGCACCACCCATCCGCTGCCGCCCACGACAAGCGCTCTAGACCTGACTCAGATGTGGCTGTGGAAAAGATCCGTCCCAACAGTAGGATAATAGGTAGTAGAGTGTACGCCGTGCCCGCCGCGAGCGCGTTCATTCCTGAAGATGATCATCGTAATAGATCGAAACTAGTCGGCCCATTTCCGACTTAAATCACACGTGAGTAAGCCGGTAACTTCAACTATGAATATAGACACTCACGAATCGTTCAGTAATAAAGTAGGTTAGTAGCTAAAAACTTTTTACATTCACATCACAGTGAAGCACAGATAAAAGAAAATTAACTATACAACACCCGTAAACATTCATCGTACCATGTAGAAGTAAGCGAGCGCCGTCATGGTCGCCCACAGAATGGTGCCAGTGTTGACCGCTTTGATCCAGAAGTAGTACGTGAGAAGCATGCAGAAGATGGCGATGCCCTCGTTGTCATAGCTACCCGCTACGGAGCGGCTGATGTACCCGGGCACTATTGCTATCATGGCCGCTGCCACTAGGCCTGCTCCTTCATCCTGTGAACAAACAAGTTGGGCATTATACTGTAGCCTAGACTGCAAAACTCGGATCTTGGGTTCAAATTGAGATATTTATTTTTAATTTCATCATCATTTCATCACAACCTTTTTTTTGTCCCACTGTTGGGCACGGTTTCCTCTCAGGATGGGAGGGAGTAGGCCTTATTTAGTAATAAATATTTGTATTGTTATATAATTGTATGATGTTGTAATGGACCAGGATGTAAAGTTGTGTCATCCAGATTCTTTCTTTTATTTCATTATATGGTATCTGTATCAGGGTTGTTGCTGATGTAGGTTTTTTCAATATCAGCTGATGCTGATGCTGATGCTGATTTTTTAAATTAATATCAGCTGATGCTGATGCTGATGCTGATTTTATTTAAACATGAAATTGAAACTATGAAGTTGTTGGTAAAAGTGATAACTTTATTATGCATCTATATCTATATACCTACCTACTTAAATCTGAAGAGCAACTTTTTCTGTACATTGATTTTTTTTTTCAAAATTTCAATTCAGGGGCATTGTAATAACGCTTTAGAACTCAGAAATGTGATTTTTGAAAATATTGTCTGTCTGTCTGTCTGTCCGGGCATCACAAGAAAACCCATGGATGGATTAGGATGTAACTTTGTATAGTTATTACTCATAGTCCTGGTTAACATATAGGCTATTTTTATTCTCAGAAAATAAAGAGGTTTCTATGGGATATAGATCGAAAGTTAGTATGGATTTTTTTTTAATCTCAACCATTTCATTTCAAATTTGCAACAAACATTCCTTACAAAAATTAAAAGAATACGTGTTTACCAGTTTTTTTGTACAATGTACACGAAATAATGTAAATATTTTCAATTATACAAAACGCGCGTTTGGAATAATCGTATGTTTTCGTATCGTATTTGATTATAATTAGATGAAGATATTATTTTCTCCAAAACAAATTCAGCATTTACTAATTTTCACCCTAGAAATGATAAAAAAAAGGAGTTTTATGACTTCAGTAAGGTTTGCACGGATTCTATACAGTCCTCACGTGAAAATGAAAACCTATCACCTGATTGATAAAAAATGTTAGTAAGTATGTTTAATTATTTAGTTAGTTAGTCTAATAAAATAAATTTGCTTATCTCATATATCTATATATATATAAAAGGAGAAGCTGACTGACTGACTGACTGACATATCAACGCAGGGCCTAAACTATAAGGTTAGAAACATGAAATTTTGCACAGGGGTTCCTTTTATAGCTTAGGGGAGCACTAAGAAAGGATTTTTGAAAATTCACCCCCTAAGGGGGTAGAACGGGGGTGCAAAGTTAGTATGAAACTTTGCCGTTTTTGAAGTCAAGTGGGCAACCCGAACGCGGGCAGACGTCGATAATGGGTCTAATTCTACGCGAGCGAAGCTGCGGGAGTCCACTAGTTTTAAATAAAAGGGAAATTATAGATAATAATACTGTGACTTTTAACTATCAAAAACAATAAATCTTCGTAAATGTGGTGGTAGGGCCCCGGAGGGATTATATTGGTAATATTGATTTTAATACCATTATTACCATTATTATTTCTCCATGGGGTTTGCCTGGATAGCTACCACCCTTGAGCATGAGTCAGCCGCCAAACGACTCGTCGTGTTCCAGCTGGGGGCTTGAGAGCCAGATCTTTCTTTCTTTTTCTTCTCTCTTTCTTGGCCGGCAACGCATCAGTGATGCCTTTGGTGTTCGCTCGAAGAACGACTGACAATTTTACGATCTTTGAATGGTCAAAAACCCACGCCGTCATAGCTAAGCCCCGCCTTCAACGGTCATGTCACGACTGGAATATCAGCAATAAAATCAGCATCGATTAATGCGGATGCTGATGCTGATGTTGAAACCAATGCTGATAATCCGCTGATGCTGATGCTGATGCTGATATTCGCAACAACCCTGATCTGTATATGCTTAGGTGATATGCATGCATTCGATTTAAGAGCTACTTGTTCATTATATTTTAATTGGGGTTGCGGTTTCAAATCCCATTCAGGACAAACATGCGTATGACAAACACTTGTGATTGTTCTGTTGATGTCTGGATGTTAATATCTATAGAATAATGTATTTATAAATATCTATGCATGTATATCAGTCTCTGACACCCATAGTACATACTCTGCTTAGTTTGGGGTCAGATGGCCATTCAGGTCATCAGTGCACCTCATCTGAGCATGCTATTTAGCTATCTTTTATCTGTACCAAAAGAGACCAACAATCAAACTTGGGACTCGGAAGATAAACAGAGTGTAATACCTTTAACTCCTTAGTCAGCAGGTAGGTGACAATCGTGGTTAGAGATGAGAAGAACGGAGCCAAGAACACGCAGACATTCCTGATGTCGATGGTGATGTTCAGGAACTGCATGATGTTGTACAGTGTAGCCGATGTCACCATCAGGCCAGGGTAAATTGTACCTGACGATCACATGTTTCTTTATTACATATTATTATATAAATATATATATATTTTTATATATTGTTGTCTGTAAAAACTCACTTTACAGGAACAAGTGCCAAGTGGTGAATTAAAATTCAACTGTAATTCATTAAACATTTAGATAGCCACCTCAAACTCCACTTGTAGAGGGCTTAATTACTATGTACATTTAAATATTTTGTCAATTTATGTTTTTAGAACTTCATATATGCATATTAAACTTTAACCATGAGGGATATATCAAAAAAGGGCCAGATTATATTTCACATAAAGATATATACGAAAGAGTTACTGTTAAATAACAAGACAGTAAAATAACATAAATAAACCAGTAATTCACCACCATTAACCACTAACTTTTCTCATAACCCTAATCATATTCTCAATACTGGGCACAAGTTGCATTAACAAATAGTTGGATGTTGTATAGTATGGATTAATTTAGATTTATGTGTGAATGAAAAGCTAACTTACCCCCAATAATACGCCCCAGTGGGTACCATGCTCTGTCATCAAACCAGTTATGGAATTTGTAAAAACCTTCCTCTGTTAGGAACCTTGTTGTTCTATAGTTGAAATATGGATCGAACTCGTGGATCACACTCTCAAAGCGCAAAACAGAGAAAAGCCTCGTTGCAAATGCTAAAACAAAAATAATACAATTGGTAACTGAAAATGAAATGGTTGAAATTTCAAATATAAAATTGATGTAACCAACTCTGAAATTTACTGACAAAGTATTAAATATATTTCTACACTTTTTAAATAAATAACCAAAAGCTTAATTTAATTTAAATAAAATTTAAAACTACTCTTTTACAGGTTAGGTTGACAAAAATGATTTAGTGCGTTATTTACGAACTTAAACATATTATATTTATTTCAATTCGAATGGTACTGATATAGTTGATATTTTTTGGACATATAAAAACTGTATATATGTACGTGACATATTAGCAAAATCAGCAATAAAGTGCTACACTATCCGCGCACGCCGACCACGTAAAGTCGTAAAAAGTGGGAGTCGAAATAACAAACCAGTTCTCCCTCAGTTAAATCAACGCATTTTTATGGCCATAAATAAAAAGATTCTTACATAGAATTGCTGCCATTGATAAAACAGCCAATTTGATGAATGTTAGTTGTTTGTCCGATGATAAGTGAGGAATCCTCGATTTAGTTTGTGTTTCGACCGTCATTGTTGACCGGTTTTACTGCACTTTTTCTTCTAAATATTACATAAATGAACACTACAAAAGATATCACCCAAATTAATAAAATTAACGCCGGCAACCTAATAAAATTTTGAGGATCTTCTGATAGCTTCACAAGTTGACGACTCGACTTTTGATTTGACGGCTTGACGGTCACTCTTGACAGCTCACGGGCGGCGTGGCACAGAAAAGTTGCTAACACCAAAAAGCCATAAACAATAAACAACAACAAAGCTCGTAGACTCCCTTTTTTCATTAAGTCTAATTAATGCGTATTTGGGCAAACAAAGCATATGATTCTATTGCAAACTTTGACTACATACTACGACGACGGCGGGCGCTCGTTAATCCTGCCTGACGAATGTCCTCTCTTTATTTTGTTCATGCTGCCCACTGAGCAATGCTGCCAAGTCATTGTTATCAGAATTAAAGAGGATAGGCCCTATTTTGCCTATATATTTTTTCATTGTAGAAATATCATGCAAATATGAACCACAATAACAAAAATATAACTACCTCATTCTTACACGTCACAATGTACTTGTAGAAAAAGTACAAGAGAAGTCACACATTCAATTCAATTGACCAACACTGTAGCTGACTACAGAGTAGTGGACTGTATATTATATAGTAAAGACTTCTTTCCATGTCATTCATATTTATTGAGCTGGACGAGTTTACAATGTCACGGTGAAATGTACTGAGTTGAGAGCTGTCGTGAACTACAGTAGGAAACCTGTGAGGCTTCCGGTGTCATCGAGTTGAGTCAAGTTAAGGAAGTTCACTAGACAGTTTTATAATTAGTTTTTCTTCCACATTTAAGAATACAAAACTTTTTTTAATTGTTTACTTTAATTAAACGTTTAATCGATTTGGACAGCATAGACTATATGAGCCAGGGGGTGGTTTTTTAGGCGGTTGATGGGTGGAGTTGACGCCATATTGAAGAGACAATCGGCTTCAAATCACGTGACCTTATTTCCCATCCTCTTTAGTTCTGTTATCAATGTGCCAAGTTAATCCTGTCCGTGTAAATACTGTCAATGTCAATGTTACGCAAACTGACATTTAAAATCTGTTGGTTGGAATTGGTTGAAACTACAGCCAAGGAAATAGACTTGCAAAAATACTCTGCTTTGTTGCAAATTGCATGATTCGAGTTGAGTGACATTCTCCCTTCCATTCGTCTCATTGATTATTCGAGGCATTAGGACTGACTGAACAAAAAATAGTGTAGTGCAGACTAATTTTGGCAATGAGTGCTATTATCACGTAACTTGAGGGTATTTAGAACAATTAGACCGTTCCGTCCAAATCAAAAGTCGAACAAATACGGCAGAAACGAACTAAGGAAGTGTTGATGTTCGATTGTTCATTCTTCGGTGACTAATCGTTTCGTAGCTAGTCAGAGGAGCTATGTTCAGTCTCAGTTCTGTTATATTAGTATGATAGTGGTTTAGTGAATGTGTGTTGTGATATCTCGTTTATGTGATGTCTGACGGCGATCCATCTCTCGAGGAAGACGTCCCTAAACCCTTACTCGAAAGGCCGGAAGAGAATGTGTTTACGCCGAAGATAACCACTCCGATATTCGCCGGAACTGTGAAGCTTCATCACAGACAGTCAGACAGTGCTGAGACGGAGTCCTTTCTATCAGATTCCCAGCGCAATGACATCGCGTTCCAACAGCTATTCCAGGATGGCGATGGAGACTTTATCGGGGTTAGTAATTGTCATAATATGTATTTTTTTTCATCAAAATATTTCTATTTCCATCTAGGTAATTTTAAAGTAATTTTGCATTATTTTTGCATTTGCTTTTTAAATTTCAATTCAGATGTAAACACCATGTCAATTTCCTGCTCAATAACATCCCAATCTTAAATAGTGTAAATTCATGTTGAGAGAGATCTAAACTGTGGCTGGCTAAATGTGGCTGTGTGGCATACAAAATATTCATTATAAAGAGGAAACATTTAAATAAATTTAAATATTTCAATATCTTGGACATTCTCACACATGGCCATCTGACCCCAAATTTGGCGCGAACCTGTAATATAGGTTTCAGAGACTGATATACATACATAGATATTTTTTAAATACATACTTTAATAGATAAATTAACATCCAGACACAGAACAAATACAAATGTTCGTCACACGAATATTTGTCCTGAGTGGGATTCGAACCCCTGGCACAACATACAGGGTCACTACCGATTGCACCAACGGGCCTGTCATAATAAGGTCATAATAAGGTGTGAAACTAAAAGCACTTTTAATAATGTAGTTAATTAATAAATTAAACATCTATTAATGAACTACGTTATTAAATTTTCTGCAAGAATATGATAAATTATTATACCTTAGGGAGGTAAACTGCAGGGGGAAGGAAATTTAATTACTCAACCCACTACAGTAGTGGCAAAGCCACCCGCCTGGGTGGGCTTATATTGATGTAAGACTCAGTGTATGCCATACTCATTGTGTTAAATACACATTTCTATGTTCAATGCTTGGTAAATAAGGTCTGCTTGAGAAAACTAATGGTGATTTTATTGTAAGTAGAATGTATGTGTAATGATAAATTCAGATTTTTTTATGTGATTCTGTAGAAGACATGAAGAAAGAATATATACAAGAAAGGTGTGACTTAGAAATTAATTAATTTGTTAGAGTCACATGGCACAGGAGGTCTATTTTTGAAGCGCTAGGCGCCCTACGAGCGAAAAATTAAAGCGTAATATTTCAATCGACGGACAAATCCATATTTTTTAGTCATTACTTCACACTAGAATGCAACTTGTGGTTTTAGACATTCGCTGGCGCCGGACCGAAAGATAGAGTAAATAGTAAGGTATTGTTTCTATATAAGGATGATAGAGTCACAGTCGAGTGGTTAAGACACGCGAGCGATTGAGAATAGAGCTCCGCTCTATTTTTGAACCGCTCGCGTGACTTAATCTGTCGACTGCGACTCATATCTCGATCGACACGATCTTATCGATAATTTCTCCAATCACTGAGCTCCAATGACATTTTCTTAATTTAATAAATTGACATGTGTGAAATTATCTTTTTTTTTAATCAATTTTTGCACCTTCCTCCTTTCGGTTTTCGGGTGGTTATCATGTGATGACAATCAGCAGCTGCACAAAGCGCAGTCCTCTTCCGAATCAGAACTCTGTCAACCTTTTTCTACCCGGTGAAACACGTAAATTAGAGAGAATTGGACTAATTGAATGCGATACAAGTTTGGCGACTCTACATTTGACTTAAGTAATTTGAAGTCGCTAAATGGCGCCATCGTGAATGCCCACCTTAACCCAGTGAGCAAATTATGGTTTACGACACTGGAATAATAAAAATATATAGTGACGTGATCGTGATTTAACTACCGTCCAACGATATTAGGTTTACATGTGTTGTGTAAAGTCAATACATTAGGTCATTCCCACTTGTACCTAATGCTAATACCAACGGCTACGCGGTTGGTGGAAAAGCTAGTGCTAATCTATTTATTTTCCTCGCTAAAACCGCATTAAATGTAGGTACACTCATTGCAGAATGTCTGACCGTACACACGCATTTAATATGTATAACACATGCATTAACCCATGCATTTAACCTGCGTGTGTATTGTGCTTTGCATGAACGATCTTAGATAATATTATTCCGGCGCCTTTGTTTAAATAATCACAAGCATGCTCTCGCTGCGGTGTCATTTATTCGGATTTTTTTAATGGATATAACAACGCAAACGAGCTTGCGGCACCACCCATCCGCTGCCGCCCATGATAACTGTGGCTGACTTTAAACATAACTCAGATAGGGACTGAGATGGTTAGTCCACTTATCTGAGTTAGTGGGTATGAGGACTGGGGACTGTTAAGTAATCCTGATAGATGGTGTTAGTAATAGTCCCGTTAATAATTGTTAGTATTAGTCTTGTTCCAAGTCAGTCACAGATGTGTCGCTACCCTTGAGGACTAAGATGGTCGCCTCTAAAGAAGTGTAACCGGAAACCAAACCTTTACAACCGGACCACAGTTGCTGCCGGACACAGTTTAAAACAATTATAGGCAGAGCCTGTACCTACTATGGATGTGAGAGACTGATATACATTCATAGATATTTTTAAATAAATACTTCACATCTAGACACAGAACAAACACAAGTGTTCGTCACACGAATGTTTGTTCTGAGTGGGATTCGAACCCATGACCCCTGGCGCTGAAGGGTCACTACCGATTGCGCCAGCGGGCCAGTCAGTCAGACAATGTAACAGTCAGATGTTTAACATCTGACTGTTACATTGTCTGAGGTATGGGATACCCACCCGACTTTCCACGTTCGTGTTCGTTTCGTTTGGCCAGAAAACCTCGCCGGCACGCAGTCTTTGCAGTCGAATAAATGTTTTAGAAACTTATATTTTGCACACAAGTTAGCTCCGACTAGTTATGACTTTGTGAATAACCTTCGCACGCTCGTATTCTTTGCTAAACAGTCTGACTTTCAGTCAGGATTCAGATTTTGTTTGCCGTAGATATAGTTAGTTACTAAAGTCTTTGCTATGATATGAGCTCTCTTGGGCGAAAACAATCAGACAAATTTTAATTTTTTACATTAATTAGATGAGACACACCCGTACTTACATTACAACAAGTGACTAACGTAACAGTGTTTATCCACAGAGTAAATACGAGCCATGAACATAAGGCTAATTGTGTGTCTTATGTGCACACTAGCATTAGTTTGTGAACACTGGTATGAGATAACAAGAATACTGGCCATAATTCGGAGGCTTACTTAGTTTTATCAAGAAGACAACGAACAATGACCAATTATATCTTCCAATATGACATCAAGGAGATATATCGTGTATTCTTAACGTCAGTGAGAGTAGTGCGAGATAAAATTCGTTCAAGTTTCCCAAGTTTCATGGTAGCCAACCGAAAACCGATGAATCAGCCTCGTGGCACGTCGGTGTGAAGTGAACCAAGGTCAGTGGCATCGAGTTAGTTGGTAGAGTCGATTTCCATGAGCCGTGCAGTTTCGATTCTTCATGAGCGCGTTGATTCATGTCTTTGAACGTTGCAAGGTGTATTTTCGATGTGATCGTGTACATTCTCCACGATGTGAGGCTGAGAAATATGCCCAAGCCCGCATCGCGACCGCGAAAATGCAAAGTAATATCATTATATCTTATTCGTACATTAAAATGCAGTCCAAATGTTAGATCAAGTTTTTTGTCGTTTGTGTATATTTTTTGCTTGGTTCGGACGACCTTCGTTGTTATCACCACCTAAATGTATGACAGTGTTTTATTTACAATTGGCTATTCACTTACAAGTGTGATTGATAATAGCTTCATCTTTGAAACAGCGGGAGAAGGAGACGGAAGAGAGGATGGGAGACCTCCAGGCGATGTCCGTGCTCAGCACGTACCAGGATAACCTGTCTCAAGACATGAACACCGACCGGTGAGTGTTGTTAGTTTACTTAAGGCGGGTCTGCTGCGCTGCAACACAGTTGTAAACAAACTGTAGCGGTGATGTAGTTCTACGATGAACAACTGTGTCCTCAATTTCTCTCTTCATGACCTCAGAAATCGTGAATATCAGACGAGATATCACGAAACGAGGAATATGTTCACATGACAACCGCTCGAATGCGCGCAAGTTTTCAAATAGTGTTTAATGCATATCCATATGAATAAGTCGCGTTTCATGACCATGGTGGAATTTTAAAACAATTATACAAATACGCCTTGCGGCAATGAAATTGAGAGACGTTATGAACGCAATTGCTCTTACGCGAGTGAACCTCTACCTTGAATAAAATGAATGTAGAACTTTAGCGCATTATCAAAATCCGCATGTCTTCTAAACATAGCCATGCCATATTATGTTGAACAAGGTCACCAAAAATGGTTTTAAAATCTAAGATTGATAGGAAATGTATTCTTGTTTCTAAATCTAACACAATATTTGGACTCAGAATACAGAAACAACCAGAAAATTATGATTATTCCTTCATTTTCCCTGTATAGCAATAATAGTTGCTGTCACTAGGTATTTCGCGGTATATTATCGAAAATAGGCGAGAACCGTGCGGGGTCGACTGTTTTACTTTTAAAAATTGCGCAGTGCAATTTCTACTTGCTCCTAAGACTAAGACGCTCTCTTATTTTCTGTATTCTGAGTCTTTAGCTAAACCTAAAGAAGGCAGTGGTCGCAGCAGATCCGTCTATATGTGTCGTTTTGTCAACTGATCGTCATGTTTTGTGTTGGTTACATTATTGTTATCGTTTTAATCTGCACGACTAATGAGGTTCGATGGTGTTAATATTTGCATGTCCCATATCGTTGATTTTTATAGTGGTATATTCGTTTCAACTGCAAAATTTATTTCTGTCTCACTGTGCCTTCACCTTTGTTTGCATAAACAGTTAACTCTATCGTCATACATTTCATTTTGTGCGTCTCGTTTTGTTTTTGTTCTGGTGATCTCTCATGGACATCATGGTGTAAGTGTTGTGTTTCATTATCCATTTAACTTTATATTTATCTATCTTTTTTGTGGGGGAAATATCAAAGAGCTTCAAGTTGTTATTTATATGCTGCTGTAATGTACAATGGAGGGGAATTTCATTATATAACGTGAGCTTGGTTTATTTTACGTTAGATTTTAGAAGATGTGTTTTGTTTATAAATGCCGTCGGTTTTCCTGAATTACTACTGGATTGGTGTTTTGTTAAATGAACATAGATACATGTTTAGTTGAAGATACGTATTCTTGTTCTCATAAATCTGGTTATGCTAAATTTATATCTAGAAGCATTGACCGACACATGAACTGATAAAAGTATAGAAAATGTTTTTATGATCCTATATATTAATATAACAACTTTAATGACATAAATGATTATGCGTATCTATGAATTTCGTACGTTTTATTTATATAAAAATCCATTAAAGAATTGACGTGATGGTATGAGTATTATCCCATTGTGTGTGGTAATAATATCCTGATTCCTGATGATTTAAGGAAGAACTAAGTCAGAATATTGTCATGAATTAGCGTATTGTTAGAGCTGCTGTATTCTGTTAGTACTTAAGTCATATCAGTGGGACGTTAACCCGCAGTTGCTATTGGATGTCAGTAGGATGACGTCACGGCGTCCTCGACTGAGCCCTATCTTTGTTCTCCCTCTATCACCCCGATTGAAAAACTTCCTGCTTCCTGAATAGTTAGCACTTACTCAAAACAAATAGGAGTCAATACAGTCAGTTAATACAGTTCTGTTCGAGGTTTGTCACTGATTAGATTTAAAAAAAAAACATAAATAAAAAAGCCACGAGTAGCGTCCATAGGTCAATGGTTCGCATCGATTCAATGTGATTGACAGAGTTAAGCAACGACGGGTGTGAATGGGTAACCGCTAGTGGCTACATTTCATGGGCGTTAACACGCTTCGGAGGGCACGTTATGCCGTCGGTCCCGAATGTTTTAAACGGTGAAAACAATCGTTAAGCCTTGTCGAAGACCTCCAGGTGGCTCGAGATCATTCGACACTGGGTTGTGCTGGCCACCAACCCCTCCACCAATCCGCATTGGAGCAGCGTGGTGGAGTATGCTCTAGACCTGCCACATATTTGTGGATAAGCGTAAATCACTTAATTTATCCGTGTGTACTCAATTATTAGGAGGGTTTGTAGGGCATTGGTACAAGGGCGTTAGGGATTTTATCGTGACTACTGCGACATGTAAAATTGCATTGTGTGTAAATCTGCTGCATTTTATAAACTGACAATTGATATGGAATACTACTTGAAATAAATGATTATTATTTTATTAAAAGCTTTTTTTATTTATAATATATAAATTAAGTTTCCTACAAATTCCAAAAAAGAATTGATTCATTCAATATCATAGGAACAAATTAACAAAAATGCATGTAAATCTTTAAGGTGTTCCTAAATCGCTTGTAAGGTTTGTAATAAAACTCGTAAATTAAAAATAACAATTATGCATGGTACAATACTTCTATGAAGATTAATTTGTGCATAAAATAGACAAGTGCTTAGATGATAGGGAAAATGTAATAAATACTAAGACATCTTATTTTTTAAAATAAGCGAGCAATTATACCTACTTGAAATTGCCGCAATTTCTAATTTATCGTGAGAGAAGCCGAGGGATGTCATTTGTCTGATATGAATTCTGAATTCATGTCTCCTTATGCTAGACTGTAAAAATTGCTGTTGGCCTTTCTGGCCTTTACAGCGTCTACAAAATCACTGGAAAAAATCACGCGCTTTCCTAGGGCTGTCTCTTTGTCTTGCCACTTGTCTACTTTTCGCGTAACATCCCTAACGGTGGTTATTCCAGAGACAACGGTAGCGACGCGTCGACCCGCGCGGCCGAGGAGTGCGGCTGCGCCGAATCGGCCCTGCCATACGACTCCACAAATAATAATGGCAAGCCTGTGGCCAACCATTGCTCGTGAGTACCTGTAGGAAACCGTAGGTAGGCAGTAATCGGATGCATCAGTGAAATATGCTACGAGAGTTATCTGTTCGACAGATCGAACTGTACGTTTCGAACTTTGAGATGCATAGTCGCAGAATAACCCTTATTTGATACTGTATCCTCGCTTGGACGCCGACGTCTTTCAATTGGCTGTATCTAACGAAAGACGGATTTCATTTTTTTTTTTTTTTTTTAATCTTTATTTTATCAAGGCTTTGGTACATCCTGGATGACCATGCCAGCCTCATTGGGAGTTTCGGAACTTACCTGCAGACATTCTCATGAGGAACGCTTCCTCAAGAGTAGCCTGGCAAGCAACAAAATAATTTTAAGACTATTTCCCAAGGGATCAGCCAAAATGATGTTAATCCCACCATTGCTTAGGTTGAGCCCTGCTACCACCGCGTGTCTGTCAATCCTTTTACACTCCATAAGCAGATGATAGCAATCCTCAACCTCCTTACAGCATTCACAAAGTTGGGTCGGACTTAATTTCATCAGGTGTAAAAATTTATTCAGCGCTATGTGCCCAGAACGCAATTTCATAGCCAAACAAAGGGCTTCCCTGGAGAGGCTGGCCTTGTCAAACCAAGGAACCCGTGGTGGTTCACATTGCAACGTTTTATACCATATACCCTTTGTTACGGACCTCTCATCGAAATGCTCTTTCCACATTTTAAAACACGCATTCTTTGCTTCAGGTATAAGCTCCGTAGCAAAAGGTTTACAATTAATTACATCTCCATCACTTATTGCTTCTTTGGCTAATCTATCAGCTATATCATTAAAACTTAAGTCAATATGTGAAGGAATCCATTGCACTTTGATATCAACCGACTTTGACTGCAGGCTATAAATCAGTTTAATAGCCTCATAGGCAATCGGTAAGCCTCGAATACTAGAGGTGCACCGAGCGAGGTGTTGAATCAAAATGTACTCTGTGTGTTGAATGGCACTTTTACAATGACGGATTTCATCTATTATGTTTGTCATCTTTCAAAATTGAAGTTCTTTAGTAGTCGTAGTAACTGATTAAAATGTGTGAAACATGTAATGTATGCCAAGCACATTATATTCAACATCGGTTCAACGTTTGGAAACTAAACTAAACAGAAACATTTGCAAACATAGCATATTTCAATCAATCAATTTGTCCTGCTGTCAGTGTTTCAATAACACGTCTTATTCATTGGGGCACTCCGTCAGCTCGATAACAAAACGGGCAAAGTCCGTAATATTGAGAGATACAAAGCTCACAGTATATTTACGAAATATTTGTTAACAACTTATCATTACAATAGCTTGCATAACTTTAATAGCGGTATCAAATATTCCGTAAAAATGTATTTAAGCGAATAACTGATTTTTAGAATCTGGAGAATATAGATAGGATAGGCAGTGAATACCAATTTTTAATAATTTAATAATTTTAATTAATTTTTTAAAAATTTCTTCATAACTAATATATCTCGTGTATATATTGATTGCTTTGGTTTGTTTTTGGGGTGTGGTGTGTTTTGTAGTGTTTGGGTATATGGTAATGGGTGTATGAGGGTAACTGGTCCAAATAACACGAACGA
This sequence comes from Carterocephalus palaemon, assembly GCA_944567765.1. Taxonomy (NCBI): domain Eukaryota; kingdom Metazoa; phylum Arthropoda; class Insecta; order Lepidoptera; family Hesperiidae; genus Carterocephalus; species Carterocephalus palaemon. The sequence goes on from OX155641.1 coordinate 2,730,626, forward strand.
CTGCCCTTTGATTATAACAGGAACGAAGTAACACTTGATTTTATTAACGCGAAACGGATGCAGAGATCCATGCCTGACTTGGTGTCATTGATGGGTCCAATTTAGTGTAATCACTTAATCAGTCCAAAGTGGTTTTGACTAAAGACCTGATTAAAACAATTTTTGGCTGATTTTCGCAGTCATGATTGGTTTTGATAGGGCCAGGGACAATTTTGACTGTATCATATAGAAATCTATGCATTCGATATATTATTGGCATATATATTGATTGGCATTAAATCTGCCCATGTATCATCAGATGAAACACTCGTTTATTTTTCTGACAAGAGGTGTACCACAAGGTTTCCATCTAGGTCCTAACTAGTTTATGGTAATTATGAACATTGCTAGTCACTATTTATTAAAATAGGGCTATAAATTTGGAAATCCAATTGAGAATCTAAAATAAGACATAACTTGGAGCTTCTTGTAAAAAATTCGCTGGAACACTGATGTACCGCTGAACTTGTGGCGACTATTTATACGGAATCTGTTGATAGCTATTTATACATTTGATTTCATCACAGTAAATTCAGATCATGACGAAGAAGGCGAAGGAAATATTGTATAACGTGTGTGGTATCTACATTGAGATAGCGTGTGTTTGTTATTAGTAAGGATTCTTTGATTTCAAGTGCTTCAATTAACCTCACTATCATAGGACCTATGAAATTGGACATTTTATAACCAGCATTTTCAGATATAATTTTATTATCTGTGGATTGGCGCGCAATTCGAAATAAATAAATTTTATTCGAAAGCCGTGTTAATCTAATTTCAAATTACCTAATTTGTTTTTAGATAGTGTTTTGTTTTTGTGAAATTGTGGTTGTTTTTGGCGCCGTGGACATTGAGTTAAATATACTAGAGATGCAAACCTCATCAGAATGCCTCAAATATAGCGTAACCACTTTTTAAACGCGACGACGTAGCTTTGAAATCACTAAACATTTGAATGTAAACATATATATGTCTCACTTACACAAGTCACAATAACAATACCGTCGCGTAGATTAGACAAAGATCGCAATATTAACATGCAATTACGGGAATCGGCGCGACAGGGTTGCCTACCCACGCGAAGTTTTTCCCAATTTTTAAGCCATAGAAAAGTTTTAATACTAAATTAAATTAACTTTAAAATATTTGAATTACATATGTAAATAGAATTTTGATGATCTGAAATTAATGAAATCATACTCCGCTTTATAACATAAGTTTTGTATACAATTGCCTTTTAGACTCTTTTTTGTAAGTTTGAGTAAATAATTTCCTTTCGTAATACAATCTTATTTTAAAATATTTGCAAATTATGGAATCTAGGTATACTAATATTATAAAGAGGAAACATTTGTTTGTAATGTTAAAACAGAAACTACTGGACTGATTTCAAAAAATCTTTCACCATTAGAAAGCTGCATCTTTACGTTCTGACATAGGCTATATAATAATATTATACATTTGTGTTTTTGAATGTATGTTTGTAATGTTTTCACACAAAAACTGCTGGACCGATTTCGAAAATTCATTCACTATTAAAAAGCTGCACCTTCACTGAGTAACATAAATTTAAAAAAAAATAGGGATCCTTAATAAAATGCAATAATATTACCCAAGGTGTGAAAATTACCTAAAATATTCTTTACATCGCGTGCGCTGCGAAAACTATTGATGATAGAATAAAATAATGTACTACGACTTAGCAGATCACATCATTATTTACAAAAAGTCGCGATACCATATGTCCAACTACTGTAGTTATTCCACTCTAACTACTTTTTTACATTTTAAAAGTTGATAACAGTGCCGACAATAATCAAACCATTATTATTCATAACTTTGAATTAATCCTTATGCCATTAAATATTATTATATTAAAGACCGTTTCAATACCTGTTAAATACTTATTAAATTATTAAAATCCGAATAACGAATAAAAAGATATAACGAATTTAAAATGTCAATCTAAAGAAAATAATGCAATAATAAAATAATACGGTGTGGGTGGCGCCGCGCAGCGTAGTCTTAGATATATTACTTAAAAGATGAATAGAATTGATGAATTGCTTCATATTAGCAACAAATGTTTACAGTTGAATTAATTAATTAAAATGTAGGATATGTAGGTACTTTTCATCTCGGAGGGTGGCAACTAGGTGTAAACGAAACTATTGTTATGTCTAATTCCACGCGAGCGAAGCTGCGGGCGTCCACTAGTTTGCCACCACTAAAAGGGAATGATCAACTAGTATTGAGGATATGTGATCTCCCGGGTGTATCGCAAATTCTTTTAATATTTTGTAAGTAGCCAGTCTGTCTCTTTTCTCAATAAACGAATTATTTCCACCCACTTATCACGGCGTGCTGCATCTTTAGGTGCACTGCAACATTGTTATTATTAAAAAAAATATATATTCACTTATTCCATAATTTAAAATTCTCCCAGAATTGTGGGGATCTAAAACTAAGTTTTTAGTGGTCACACTGAACCTATATTTCAAAATTTTACAATTTATTTATTTTATTGCGTTTTTACGTTGATGTAAACACAGAAATAATAAAATTACGTGTGGAAAGTAATTCTAGTGGACTTATTAAGTTTTTGTGATCTTGAATCGCACATTTACACTGTGCATTTGCCCATTTTGAAAATATTTTCTGTCAGTTCAACTCGGCCGGCGTCACACAGAGCACTGAACTGACGTTAGCTACGCATACGCCAGTTGGCGTATGGCCTGTGGCAAGGCATAAGCGCGGTGATTGCTAATCTAGTGGTAACATATATATCAATGGCCGTGGATAAACCGAAAATTCGTAAAATTTTCGAATATGAGTTCCTACGTGGAAATACTGTTGCGCAAACAACACGAAACATTAACTGCATATAACTACGTAATCAGTCTACATATTATTATTATCTAATCGTAGGCCGAATAAAATCAATGCATTGAAAACATGAGATAAAATTATACAATACTTATGCAGAAATATATTGTATAATTTTATCTCATTTTTTCAATGTCACAGCACGGCATGTGGTGCTATCATCAAAATCATATTTATTCAAATATTTTCGATGATTTGAAACACTACAATGTAGTGTTTCAATGTAGTGACTACATACTATATAGTTGTGTTATGTTGCTATATATTAAGTAGTTTGTTTGTTCTAGACTTTCGTTAAGCGTGTATAATCACCTCATGGCGAAATAAATTATTTGACTTTGACTTTGACTATGAATTTTTATATGAAATCTTGAAACCTTGACATATATGTTTATGTCAACCCCAGGATAATAATGGGCGGCGTGCTGAACAACCCCTCGTTGTCGTTCAACGACGGCGTGCGCTCGGTGGACTTCGTGCTCGTGTGGGAGACGGGCAAGGAGGACACCAGCGCTGAGGAGACGCGCGAGCAGCGGCGCGTGTTCGAGGCGAACCTCGAGAGCGAGGGGCTGCAGCTGGAGCGGGAGGCGCCGGAGAACCTGCACGGCTTGCACTTTGTTAAGGTGCGAAGATACAAATAACCTTACATTAACCAATGATATTTTCCTAAACGGCTGGATAGATGTTGATGAAATTTTTTGTGTGTGTTCAAGGGGATTCGTGAATGGTTTAGATTCACAATTTGATCCACTGGAAAATGTGTTTTAAACACGATTTTAGTATTTATGTATGAACAATATCCAAATATTTTAACCGTCGTTCATTGACGTGAAATCATTTACATGAAGTGTCGCTTCACTTTGACATTTCATATGGCAGAACTACGTTTGCGGGGTCATTTAATTCCAAATGAAAATAATTCGTTTTGTGCTTAGAACCCTGCCTTCTGCTTAAGCTTGCACTGCGGTGCAGAAGTCAGTGTCTGTCAAATTGGCTTACTATTAGCTCGGACTACATTACTTCTTCTACAATGTTTCTTCTACTTCTTCGAGTTCGATTCATATTCATAGACAATTACACAAAACTAAAATACTTCTTTTACTTTTACAGATACACGCACCGATAACAGTTTTAAGGGACTACAGCGAGGTTCTAAAACTTAGGATGCCAATGAAGGTATGTTAAATGTGAATTAATTATTATAACCTATTGTATTAAATATACGGTTGTTTGTCTTGTACTGTGCGATATTAAGTAAAACATGCAAGCATTATTTGTCTTAACTACACAAATAACTAAACGAATGCAATAGTGATTTAATAATAATTAAAAGTAAAACTTAAGTGGAACATATTTTCCGGTGCTAACACCAAAATATTAAATGGCGAAAGACTAAAATTTACTGCCACATAATGCTGGAGCCAACGTAATGTCATTCGTAAGACATTTCCACCATTTGAATTGCTTGCATGTCTTACATGCGCTCAAATGTGTAGAATATTGTTCTTTAGCATAGCATTCTTGTTCTATGCTGATGTTGCATTGTTAGTATGATTAGGTCTCTTCATTCTACAGTATTTGGATAACGGTTACCAGTAGATCTGCTATATTTATTTCTTTATATTTTTCTGATCTTTTTTTTTATTCTAACCCTGTTAAACTTTTTTACTGTCCTAAGGAATATTGATTGAAAATAATTTATTAGTTTTACTTGATTTTAAATTTTATTTTCCATTTGGTGTTATAGATTTTGTTTCAAACGCTTTCGTCTGTCCATTAAAATTGTACGACGTGGACACATTAGTCGTTAAATAAGTTATTCGTTAGCAATTCCCTCGCTCACGCTTTCTTATATTTTAAGTATAACGATATATGTATATGAGAATAAAATATCTGTATATTTTTATTAATTTATAGCAAAATTTTAAAAGTGGTTTGTGCCACTAGTTAATATAAGACTTGAACTATTATTGAAAATATTAGAATTTGTGAGTGAACAACGGCAAAGCGATAAAAGCTAACACAGTCGTGTTAATAGTGAAGATAATAATAATAATAATTATTATTATATGAAAGATTCGCGACAGCGACGTTACCAGTTTGAAAATGATGTGTTCACGTCACACGAAGCATATCCAGAGTGTCGCACAGCAGAGGTGTCTAACTGTATGTATCGTGCGTCCGTAGGAATGCAGTAAGATACGAAAAGACGGGAGGACGAATGCAATACTGAATGCCGCCATGTATATGTCTAAGGTATGCAGATGTCGTGACCGCGTATGCAACGCTCGCTTCAGCTAACCCATGCTTTGGATCGATGGTAGTTCAGTGTTTGGTGATGGTATTATGGGGTTGTTCAGTCACACTATGTGTTTAATATATTGTATTTTGTTAAACATATGTCAAGTGTTCTTTATATTGAGTAAAATAATACTATCTAAAACACGTTATAAAGTAAATATAGCCTGTGTTTATGAATAACAAAACTCAATTTTATTCAACATGTTTCTGAAAACTTATTTACATTCCATATATTTCCAGTACTACACAAATCTCTTAATATTAAAAAGTTTGATTAAAAATATAAAAAGGCTAGAAACTTCTAAAACTATATTAAGTAATATAAAAGATCATACAAAATGTCTATTAAATGGCTACTATTAATTAAATACGAAGAAATACCTACATGAATTAAATTACAACATTTATTGTTTATACATATTGTGTAATTTATTGTAGGTTGTGTATGGGATTAATTAAAATATGATTTTTGTAAAATGTATTGTACAGCTTGAATAATAATAATGCACGCAATTCATCTTTTATTTACAGTATAATAATGGCCGTACTCAATGACTTAACAATCGTCAGGATTTGGTTACTAAAAATAGATATATGACATAAGACATATTATACAATAACCATATTTCAGTCTATCGGATAGATAGTTATTGGGAACGGTAATAATAATATAATAAGTGTTCAGTGCTAGTGTTATTAACTGTAACGATATATAGATTAGTTAGTCGTATCGTAAATGCATGTATTATGTTAGATGTTTGTTGTTGGTGTTGTCATAACGGTTTTCTTGTATTGGTTCTATTTATTAATGTATTTCTAACCACTGAAACTGGATATTCATTGCAGAAGTTTCTTAATAATTTGATAATATAAAATAATAATAGCTTGTTTATTTGGTTTCAGTGTATAAAAAAGTTAAAAGGCTACTAAGTATATTTAGATATTTAAGTACATTATATGAAGACTTTATGCCATGGTGATAAGGTCGATAACAGCATGTGCGTCTTTGGAAGCTGCAACTCATGTTATCCGCTGCGTAGTCCGACGCTGCCATATCATCGACATCATGTATGCCTTAATAATGCCTACTGTCGAATATTATATTACAATAAACATTGATATTGCTATGTCTGCCATGCATTAGATTATAGTAAAGGTTAGATAAATACTATAAATTACATAGCATTGTTCATGTGCTTTCTACCCTTCTAGTAATTAGTAATTTGCCCTAATTAGTAATTTGAAGTAACGAATTATTGAGGGTAGATAGCTTCTTACTTGTGCGTTTTTTTTAATAAAAGTTGGTAAATGTAATGAAAATATCCTATTTTACATTTTGATATAATATTTTGGTTGAATTTAAGTAAAACGTTTACTTATATGTAGTTTTGTCGAAGCTATATTTTCAATATTCGATAATCATGTAAAATCAAATATACTTGACATACAGGCAACAATGTTGCAGTATTAAATACAATGTTACATACAGTTTTCAGCGCTCAAGGATGTTCAAGAGAAAACGAACAGTATATTAGAAAAGATCGACGCGTGTTGGGAGAGCATTATGGCCAAGATCAGATTGGACCCGACCAAGTTCCCTGAGAGGAAACACCGACTCACCGCCATATACTCTAAGGACAAAGAATATTTGTAAGTTAATACTTGCTTATGGTAAGCTTCCCTATATTACCAAACGTGACTTCATGTATTCTGGAATAGTCCTTCACCCACATATTCGATATGGCTTGATGTTGAGTTTCGTTAGTCCTTTTTGAGGTGAAATACAATTAAATATAGTTAAATGTAGCCTTCAGAACAATTTAGTAGTAGGTAATAGATATTACTTACATATTATTATTTTAACTATTACGCTCTAGACCTCCCGCAGCTGCGTCCGTGGGGGAGACCCGTGCCCAGCAGTGGGACGTCTATGGGTCGCAGCGAGCGATTTTAACTATTTATTCTAAAAATATTCTGGCTTTTATAATAAGTAGAATTTAATGCAATCATTTTGTTTATAGAATTATATGTATGGAATTGAAATACATGATCCCAAAATCTATTTTGGCAGTAAAAGTTTTTTTTTAAATTTATTTGGTAATTATCTACTGAACAATAAAAATCGACATTATCGACAGATTCGACACGACGGCAGAATGTTTCTGGACGCCGTCGATCCGTTCGCGCGTCGTGCAGTTCATACTGGACCGCAAGCGGTTCTCGGAGGCCGCCGGCGACGAGTTCGCGTTCGGCGTCGCGCGGCTCATCTCGAACGGGACGTACGTCGCCGCGTATCCGCTGCACGACGTACGTATTGGTGCTGGTATAGTTCGTGGCGCGAAAGCAGTTCATACTGGACCGCAAGCGGTTCTCGGAGGCCGCCGGCGACGAGTTCGCGTTCGGCGTCGCGCGGCTCATCTCGAACGGGACGTACGTCGCCGCGTATCCGCTGCACGACGTACGTATTGGTGGTGGTATAGTTCGTGGCGTGAAAGCAGTTCATACTGGACCGCAAGCGGTTCTCGCAGGCCGCCGGCGACGAGTTCGCGTTCGGCGTCGCGCGGCTCATCTCGAACGGGACGTACGTCGCCGCGTATCCGCTGCACGATGTACGTATTGGTGGTGGTACAGTTCGTGGCGTGAAAGCAGTTCATACTGGACCGCAAGCGGTTCTCGCAGGCCGCCGGCGACGAGTTCGCGTTCGGCGTCGCGCGGCTCATCTCGAACGGGACGTACGTCGCCGCGTATCCGCTGCACGATGTACGTATTGGTGGTACAGTTCGTGGCGTGAAAGCAGTTCATACTGGACCGCAAGCGGTTCTCGGAGGCCGCCGGCGACGAGTTCGCGTTCGGCGTCGCGCGGCTCATCTCGAACGGGACGTACGTCGCCGCGTATCCGCTGCACGACGTACGTATTGGTGGTGGTATAGTTCGTGGCGTGAAAGCAGTTCATACTGGACCGCAAGCGGTTCTCGGAGGCCGCCGGCGACGAGTTCGCGTTCGGCGTCGCGCGGCTCATCTCGAACGGGACGTACGTCGCCGCGTATCCGCTGCACGACGTACGTATTGGTGGTGGTATAGTTCGTGGCGTGAAAGCAGTTCATACTGGACCGCAAGCGGTTCTCGGAGGCCGCCGGCGACGAGTTCGCGTTCGGCGTCGCGCGGCTCATCTCGAACGGGACGTACGTCGCCGCGTATCCGCTGCACGACGTACGTATTGGTGGTGGTATAGTTCGTGGCGTGAAAGCAGTTCATACTGGACCGCAAGCGGTTCTCGGAGGCCGCCGGCGACGAGTTCGCGTTCGGCGTCGCGCGGCTCATCTCGAACGGGACGTACGTCGCCGCGTATCCGCTGCACGACGTACGTATTATTGGTGCTGGTATAGTTCGTGGCGCGAAAGTCTAGCGCTGAATGAAATACGTAGGGCATCAGTGCGTAACATAATATGGCTGGCAAACCAATCAGTTTTTTTTTCTATTTCAATTTCTTTATTTGCAATAAGTAAGGTATATAATAGGTGTTATTTAATTGTGTAAAATATTGGTTGCAATTCTGATGTAAACAAGAAATATCTATTCTAATACTTAAAGTACGGGGGACATAATATGGCTGGCAAACCAATGAGTTATTTGTTTAAAAATTTTATCGCATTTCTGATGTAAACAATAAATATCTATTTTAATATTTCTAGCTTGCCTATGTGTAGCGTTGTGGTCATAAGTAAATATTTTACTTTCCAGAATTGGTATTTTCCTTAACTCCCTTGACAGTCCATGTTGGCTACTCAACATCTCAACCTTCCAACTTCCAACTGCAGGGCGATCTCAAGACTCCGGGCTCGATGCGGCACCTGCTGTACGAGGAGTGGGCCAGCGTGTCCAAGTGTCTCAAATACCAGCCTCTGGATTACGTTAAGGACTACTTCGGTGTTAAAATCGGTAAGGAATCGTTGCGCCTGCTAATAAATTGAGCTACTAATCTGTAAATCATAGTTACATAAATGAATAAATCTTCCTTTCTTGCTCTTACCTTAGTGAAATAAGAAGTATTTTAGTCGTCATTTATATATATACCTACATATATCCATACTAATATTATAAATGCGAAAGTAACTCTGTCTGTCTGTCTGTGTCGTTTTCACGCCAAAACTACTGAACCGATTTAAATGAAATTTGGTACACAGATAGTCTAGAGCCTGAGGAAGGACATATGCTACTTTTTAATCTATTATTATCTCTAATTCCACGCGAGCGAAGCTGCGGGCATCCACTAGTATTTTATAACAAACCTTTATTCAATGAATGTTTAAAACTAACACAATGTTTTTTTTTTGATATGATTTACGTACACAAAGGAGAACAAGAAAAAGAAATATAAGTGGCATGCATAGATTCGCCCCAACTCACCACCACACTGAACAAGCACGCATCTTCCAGGTCTATATTTCGCGTGGCTCGGCTTCTACACCCACATGCTGATACCGGCTTCCCTGGTTGGCCTCATCTGCTTCATATACTCCGCGGCTACCATGTACTCGAATAAACCCAGGTAAAGCTTCCATATATCCATCATTAAGCATTTTCTAGGTGGTAGAGCCTATAGGGAACCAAACAGGTTTAATATGAAGCCTATATTGTTCCACATAGAGTTTGCACGGGGCAGTACCACCGCCCGCCATGGTACCTAGGACAATTTCTACCCAGTAATTGTTTTTAGTAGCGTAGCGTCCATAGCCCAATGGCTCGCATCGATTCAATATGATCGAAAGAGTTAAGCAACGACGGGCGCGGCCGATGGGTGACCGCTAGTGGCAAAATTTCATGGACGCTACCGTGCTTCGGACGGCACGTAAAGCCGTCGGTCCGAGTTGTTTTCAATGCTGGAAATAGTCGTTAAGCCTTGTCGAAGATCTTCGGGTGGCCTGAGAACATTTGACACTGGGTTGGCCACTAACCCCTCCACCAATCCGCATTGGAGCAGCGTGGTGTAGTATGCTCTAGACCTCCCGCAGCAGTGTCTGTTGAGGAGACCCGTGCCCAGCAGTGGGACGTCTATGGGTTGCAGCGAAGCATTTTCTAGGTGGTAGAGCCTATAGGGAACCAAACAATTCCAATTTTGTTCCATATAGAGTTTGCCCGGGGCAGTACCACCACCCGCCACGGTACCTAGTACAATTTCTACCGTTTAGTAATTGTTTTTAAAACAATTGTGGTCCGATTCGATCGATCGGACTAGCCCACTGTTGATGATGATGATGATGATGATGATGATGATGATGATGATGTTAGCTGGTGGAGAATGCCATCAGGCATTAAGCTCGCCCTTTGTGTATTTTTTACTTTTGTAAGGTATTCAATAAAGTCTATAAATAAATAAATAAATAAATGATGATGTGACCGATCAATGTAAACTTAATTCATTAATTTCCTCGTGTCCCCCTCCTCGCAGCGAAGAGATCTGCAACTACAACACCTCGATCAAGATGTGCCCGACGTGCGACTATTTCTGCGACTTCTGGGACCTGAAGGCTACGTGCCTCCAGTCGAGAATGACCTACCTGTTCGACAACCCTACTACTGTTTTCTTCGCGATCTTTATGAGCTTCTGGGGTGAGGAATTTTAATTACATAATGAAAAAAAATATGCTAAGCTATCTATACTAATGTTATAAAGAGGAAACATTTGTTTGTAATGTTTACACACGAAAACTACTGGACCGATTTCAAAAATTCTTTCACCATTAGATAGCTGCATCTTCACTGAGTGACATAGGCTATGTAACATTACTTGGTGTAAATGAAACTATTGTTACTTCTAAATCCCCGCGAGCTGCTGGGCGTCCACTATGCTAAATATTTTTAACTTTTTTACGACTATGATTACGAAAAATATAACAATTATGGCGCAACAGCAAGCAATAAAAGGTTAAAAATAACTCAAGAATATGCTTAACCAAACGAAATAATATTTTATTGAAATGGTTCTCCTCCGATAATATTTTATATCTAGCTATTTAATTTTATTTAAATCCATTTCGGTGGTTTTACTTTAAACTTTGGTGATAAAACTTTAGTAGACTGCTTTATCAATTTTGTTTTTTTCTTGAAATGTTTTGCTTAATTGATCGTATTCGCGCCATTTTTGGTTCAGTCTGTCGTCAGTAGAAAAAAAATATTTTCTTTCTTCATGCTACAACATTACAAAACATTGGTATAGGCCTTACCGCGTGGGTGTGAGTGTGTAAGATTTTATTTATTTATATCGCTGCGACCCATAGACGTCCCACTGTTGGGCACGGGTCTCCTCTCAGAATGGGAGGGATTAGGCCTTAGTCCACCACGCTGGCCAAGTGCGGATTGGCAGACTTCACATACCTTCGAGAACGTTATGATGAACTCTCAGGCATGCAGGTTTCCTCACGATGTGTCCTTCACCGTTATAGCAAGTGACATTTAATTTCTTAAAACGCACATAACTTAGAAAAGTCATTGGTGCGTTTGCGTTTGCCACTGGGGTTTGAACCCGGACCGCTCGAGTGAGAGGCGAGTTCGATAGCCGCTGGGCTGTCACCGCTTTTTGGGTTTATTTATATAAAAACCAAATATTTCCCAGCTGCGTGTTTTCTGGAGATGTGGAAGCGGTACTCGGCGGAGATGACCCACCGCTGGGATCTCACCGGCTTCGACGTGTACGAGGAGCATCCGCGCCCGCAGTACCTCGCCCGTCTGGCGCACGTGAAACGAACACAGGTAACGAACTGTGAATCAGTCAAAAATACTGAATGTCGCTAATCTAAGCTGTTGGAAACATTAACTTGTGTGACATTACATTGAAGTTTTTGTTATCTGTATGTTTACTATTATTATGTATCTGTGGAAAACAACTTGTCATTCTCTCTCAATAAATTCTTCCGTCACGGGCACACGCGTTTTTTACTCGGTACGCAAAATTATAATTTTTAGGACCCGATTCTTGCTTTTTCTTCACCTAAACGTATAGTTAAGGGTTTAATAAAATGGGTACTGTATGTATGAATTTTTTTTTCTCTGTAGCACATTATCGAAACATTTGGTGCGCCGATAATATTTTAAGCTACTTATTGATTACTAGCTTTTCTTGTGGCTTCGCCCGCGTCGATTCGTTTTCCGAGCAGAATTGCCTGTATATTTGCTACTAAGGGATGGTTTAAAATATAATTTTTATATAGCCTTTTTTAAGCGGTGACAGCCCAGTGGCTATCGAACTCGCCTCTCACTCGAGCGGTCCGGGTTCAAACCCCAGCGGCACGCACCAAGGACTTTTCCAAGTTATATGCGATTTAGGAAATTAAATGTCACTTGCTATAAAGGTGAAGGACACATCTGAGGAAACCTGCATGCCTGAGAGTTCATAATAACGTTCTCGAAGGCATGTGAAGTCTGCCAATCCGCACTTGGCCGTGGTGGACGAAGCCCTAATCCCTCCCATTCTGAGAGGAGACCCGTGCCCAACAGTGGGATAAAAAAAGTGTTGTGATAATGATGACAATATAACATTTTTGACGTGTAAACATATTTTTACTAATAAATTACTATGAATGTTGTGTACAAAAATTAACTCTAGCCGTTCGTCCCCAGTTGAACGTGGTGACGGGCGAGCGCGAGCCTATGGTCCCGTTCTGGCGCATGCGTCTACCCGCCACGTTGATGTCGTTCAGCGTGGTGTCGCTGCTCGTGCTGATGGCGCTGGCGACGGTGCTCGGCGTGGTGGTGTACCGCATGTCGCTGCTGGGCGCGAGCATCCTGCGCCAGCAGCACTCCATCATCACGTACAGCCCCATCATGTTCACCACCGCCACGGCCGCGTGCATCAATCTTGTCTTCATCTGCATATTTAATTACGTGAGTCGTTTTAGAATAGAATAGAATGGAATGGAATGGAAACGTTGATGTCGTTCAGCGTGGTGTCGCTGCTCGTGCTGATGGCGCTGGCGACGGTGCTCGGCGTGGTGGTGTACCGCATGTCCCTGCTGGGCACGAGCATCCTGCGCCAGCAGCACTCCATCATCACGTACAGCCCCATCATGTTCACAACCGCCACCGCCGCGTGCATCAATCTGGTCTTCATCTGCATATTTAATTACGTGAGTCGTTTTAGAATAGAATATAATGGAATGGAATGGAAACGTTGATGTCGTTCAGCGTGGTGTCGCTGCTCGTGCTGATGGCGCTGGCGACGGTGCTCGGCGTGGTGGTGTACCGCATGTCGCTGCTCGGCGCGAGCATCCTGCGCCAGCAGCACTCCATCATCACGTACAGCCCCATCATGTTCACCACCGCCACCGCCGCGTGCATCAATCTGGTCTTCATCTGCATATTTAATTACGTGAGTCGTTTTAGAATAGAATGGAATGGAATAGAATGGAATAGAATAGAATAGAATAGAATAGAATAGGATAGAATATAATGGAATGGAATAGAATAGAATAGATATACATTTATTTCGCGAAATTTACATATTCGTTATGGTTCCAGCTAAGCTGGGTTTTTTTTTGTATAAAATACCGGTAAATTGTATAATGGTTGTATAACATAACGTTGTGAACCCTATTTAATGCCTTTTTAATACCTACTACTACTACAGTTAAAATAGGTCCAGTATTTGGAATGAAATATGGGTAAATTGTGAAATACCACAATTTACCGGTAATGAAGTGTACCGATATTAATTATTAATTAATATAAATTTTATATGTATATATAAAATTAATAAAAATTATATTAATTAATTATCAATTAATTTATTTTGTTTCATTGCGGGGTCTCAAAAGGGCTAGTGTCCACAAAATTGGCCAAGTGCGGATTAGCAGCCTTTACATGTCTTCGAGAAGTTTCCTCCCGATTTTTCCTTCGTCTGCAAAGAAAAATTAATTAAATTTAATTTCTTAAAGCGCACTTAACTTAAAAACTTCATTGGTGCGTGCCGCTTGTATTTGAACCCGGACCGCTCGCTCGAGTGTGACTAGACAAATGTTTTTTTTTTAAATATAGACGGACAAACAGACATACGGGCCACCTGATGGTAAGTGGTCACCGTCGTCTATGGACAGTAATGGACACGTGCGACACCAGGGGTATCACAGGTGCCTTGAAGGAAACGTTTCACACTCTAATTAGGTACCGTTTCCAGATATACCAATACCTAGCGGAATGGCTGACGGAGAAGGAACTCCTGCGCACGCAGACGGAGTTCGACGACTCGCTGACGCTCAAGATATATTTACTCCAGTTCGTCAACTACTACGCGTCGATATTCTACATAGCGTTCTTCAAGGGCAAGTTTGTTGGTCGGCCTGGCGAGTACGTGCTGCTGTTTGGGCACAGGCAGGAGGAGGTGGGTGATTAGAATAGAATAGAATAGAAAAAGTTTATTTTGACAAATTGCATACAATAACAAAAAACAAAATAAAAATAAATTTAAACCTGTTGAACGAATTTGTCAAAACGGGCCGTGCTCAGAATAGTTAATTAATTTAGTTATTTACTTAGTTATTAATTAGCTTTCTCTGTTGGGCGGTTGTACCTCTCCAGTCGCTATATTTTAGTTAGTTACTTTCGTAATAGTTCAGCTCGAAATTATCCACAGATACGTTGTCACTTGGTCGTGTCTTTATATGATATTCTTTATTATTATTTTACTCTGCATATTCAGTTGGTGATACAAGCAAGACTGAACATAATATATCGAATTAAAGCATTGGGGATATGTGCGCGCACAATGTGTCATAATGCGTCACAGTACTTGTGACACATTATGACACATTGTGCGCGTACAGTACGCTCATTACCATTATAGACTTCTTGTAGGCGCTTCTTGTCATGTGAAGGAAACTATGTATTTTGGTACTTCCTGATTTTTTTTTTACATTCCTGCCCTTCAGTGCTCTCCCGGCGGCTGTCTTCTAGAACTTTCTATTCAGTTGGCAATCATCATGATCGGCAAGCAAGCTATAAACACCATCGTCGAGATGCTGATGCCGTATCTACTCAAGTGGTGGAACGTCATACGCACCATCGGGAGGAAAAACCGGTAAGTATGTGGCCTTAAGACATTTTTGTACTGCGACCGATAGATGACCCACTGCTGGGCACGGGTCTCCTCCACAGAGACAGCTACGGGAGGTCTAGAGCATACTCCACCACGCTGCTCCAATGCGGATTGGTGGAGATTTTTTACATTTTTGTACGGTGCCCTTTATACCCCTCTTTCCGAGACTGGCTAACAGTGGGACAATGAATGGGTTATGGTGGAGGTAACCTGTTTTGGCCTCTTAAAGATATCTCCTTCAAAGATCTTTTAAAGATATCTTGCCTTGGGCTATTATCGAGACCTTTTCGAGACAGGCTGTTCTAAATAAAGTCAATGCATATGTACATTTTTGCTCTGGTTAAATTACCTTTATAACATGACATCCCAATTTAACCGACATTGTAAAAAAACAGGACTTTTCTAGTCAATTGTGGTTTAAATAAATATTTACATTTAAAATTTCAGGATAAAAAGTCCAATACAATGGGTGAAAGACTTCAAGCTGGTTGACTTTGGTAACATGGGGTTGTTTCCTGAATATTTAGAAATGGGTAAGTTTTAAACACAAACTACAAATTATTTTGACATTTGTTATAGTTTAAACACAACTACAAATTTCAAAAACATTTACATTATATTATACTAGTGGACGCCCGCAGCTTCGCTCGCGTGGAATAAGACATAATAATATATGTTTATTTTACACCCTTACAAAATTTTTAAAAACTAAATGCCATATTTATTTATCATTATTATTATCATTATTATTTTAATCAACAGCCTATAATATAAATTTTATGCTTCTAGTTCTGAAAATGACTAAACTTTCATAGAACCTTTCAACCCCCTTTTCAACCCCTTACAACACTTTTTTCCAAATAAAAAGTAGCCTATGTCCTTTCTCAGGCTCTAGACTATCTGTGTACCAAATTTCATTTAAATCGGTTCAGTAGTTTTGGCGTGAAAGCGACACAGACAGACAGACAGAGTTACTTTCGCATTAATAATATTAGTAAGGATTGCAAGATTGCGGCACGGGGTATACTTCCAGCTCACCGTTCTATCTTGATTAAGTCACTGGCGATAAAATTTTACTTTGTTCCCGTTTTCCAATTAACTTTTTTTCGTCCAGTATTGCAGTATGGCTTCGTGACGATATTCGTTGCGGCGTTCCCCCTGGCGCCGCTGTTCGCCCTCATCAACAACGTGCTGGAGATGCGGCTCGACGCCAAGAAGTTCCTCACGTGCTACCGCCGCCCCGTGCCGCAGCGCGTGAGCGACATCGGCGTGTGGTATCGAATACTGGACTCGATCGGCAAGCTCAGCGTCATCACCAACGTGAGTCTGTGCCCTTCCGTGCAAGAGAGAGAGAGAGAGAGAGAGAGAGAGAGAGAGAGAGAGAGAGAGAGAGAGAGAGAGAGAGCGCGCTGTGGCTACACCCGAAGCGTTTTCACCACGCTGCTCCAATGCGGATTGGTGGAGGGGTTAGTGGCCAACCCAGTGTCGAATGTTCTCAAGCCACCCGAAGGTCTTCGACAAGGATAAGCGATTGTTTCCACCATTGATAACAACCGGGACCGACGGCTTTACGTGCCCTCCGACATGGAGCGCTTCAAAAAAAGTGTGAAACGCTTCCTTCAAGGCAGGCAACGCACCTGTGATACCCCCGGTGTAGCACGTGTCCATAGACGACGGTGACCACTTATCATCAGGTGGCTCGTATGTCTGTTTGTCCGTCCTATACTATAACAAAAGAAGCACGGTAGCGTCCATAAAATACTGCGCTACTAGACCAAAGATTACCACTAATCAAAATCTAGCCTCACCCGCAGTCCGAACGATCATGATCTGAGATAACCGTTAAAAAAATCGAATAATTATTACAGGTTCTAGTTCATTTCCACGGGAACCGTGCACTATGTCACTCACAAGGCCTTTGGTTCTTTTTTTTTTTAATAGAGAAGGACAAACAGACACGGGCCACCTGATGGTAAGTAGTCACCGTCGTCTATGGACACGTGCGACACCAGGGGTATCACAGGTGCGTTGCCTGCCTTGAAGGAAGCGTTTCACACTCTTTTTGAAGCGCTCCATGTCGTAGCTCGAAGGGAAAACCTCAGTTGGAAGCTCATTCCACAGAAGACCAACTCGCCGTAAAAAAGACCGCAAGAAACGTACGGTGGTAGTAGGCCATGAGTTGTGAGATGTCTAGACTGACTCGACTGGCTCCCACGCTCAACAGCGGGGAAGTCACCGACGGGGTTTACCCCTGGAGCAATTGCCCGGATAGAGGGGATCTCCCCTAACTCCGAACTCTCTCAGCGCAGGAGCGCCTACAACGCCGCGCAGGAGGAGGATAAGTCTGTCTGTCTGTCTGTCATGTCTAGAGCGCTTTGATTGATAATGTAACATTATAAAAATGTTTCGCAGGGTTTCATAATAGCGTTCACGTCGGACTTCATCCCGCGGCTGGTGTACCAGTTCGTGAACGGCTCGCTCGACAACTACGTGAACAACACGCTGGCCGACTTCAACATATCCGTGCTGCACCGCCTGCCCGTCTCAACCACTTACAATGAGACCATGTGCAGGTAATGCGCTCATACTAGCGTTCACGTCGGACTTCATCCCGCGGCTGGTGTACCAGTTCGTGAACGGCTCGCTCGACAACTACGTGAACAACACGCTGGCCGACTTCAACATATCCGTGCTGCACCGCCTGCCCGTCTCAACCACTTACAATGAGACTATGTGCAGGTAATGCGCTCATACTAGCGTTCACGTCGGACTTCATCCCGCGGCTGGTGTACCAGTTCGTGAACGGCTCGCTCGACAACTACGTGAACAACACGCTGGCCGACTTCAACATATCCGTGCTGCACCGCCTGCCCGTCTCAACCACTTACAATGAGACCATGTGCAGGTAATGCGCTCATACTAGCGTTCACGTCGGACTTCATCCCGCGGCTGGTGTACCAGTTCGTGAACGGCTCGCTCGACAACTACGTGAACAACACGCTGGCCGACTTCAACATATCCGTGCTGCACCGCCTGCCCGTCTCAACCACTTACAATGAGACTATGTGCAGGTAATGCGCTCATACTAGCGTTCACGTCGGACTTCATCCCGCGGCTGGTGTACCAGTTCGTGAACGGCTCGCTCGACAACTACGTGAACAACACGCTGGCCGACTTCAACATATCCGTGCTGCACCGCCTGCCCGTCTCAACCACTTACAATGAGACTATGTGCAGGTAATGCGCTCATACTAGCGTTCACGTCGGACTTCATCCCGCGGCTGGTGTACCAGTTCGTGAACGGCTCGCTCGACAACTACGTGAACAACACGCTGGCCGACTTCAACATATCCGTGCTGCACCGCCTGCCCGTCTCCACCACTTACAATGAGACTATGTGCAGGTAATGCGCTCATAATAGCGTTCACGTCGGACTTCATCCCGCGGCTGGTGTACCAGTTCGTGAACGGCTCGCTCGACAACTACGTGAACAACACGCTGGCCGACTTCAACATATCCGTGCTGCACCGCCTGCCCGTCTCCACCACTTACAATGAGACCATGTGCAGGTAATGCACTCATAATAGCGTTCACGTCGGACTTCATCCCGCGGCTGGTGTACCAGTTCGTGAACGGCTCGCTCGACAACTACGTGAACAACACGCTGGCCGACTTCAACATATCCGTGCTCCACCGGCTGCCCGTCTCCACCACTTACAATGAGACTATGTGCAGGTAATGCGCTCATATCCAAAAGGAGAAACTCGAAGATACATACAACTAGCGAAAGAACTTAACTTAAGAAAGTTGCCTAAGTGTGAGTCGGACTCGCCTACTAAGGGTCGACTCACACTGGCGCAGAGTCGAAGCGACGCGACGCGTCATGTTTTTCCGCCTCCAGCATATTCAGCTCTATTGCTCTATTATTAAAGCACAGCTCGACTCCAGCCCGCTCGACACCAGCCGCGCGTCGACGCGCGAATGCGCGCGACGACGCGCGTCGACGCGCGCCACCATATTTACATAGCAGAAATTTGTACTTAAATAATAGAGCAATAGAGCTGAATATGCTGTAGGCGGAAAAACATGACGCGTCGCGTCGCTTCGACTCTGCGCCAGTGTGAGTCGACCCTAAGGGTTCCGTACTGCGGGGCGAACGCCGCCTTGCGCAGATTGTCGCGCCACCTAGCTTGACCAAGCGGATGCAAGTATAACTTGACTTGACGGGCCCCTTGGCGCAATCGGTAGTGACCCTGTCTGTCGCGCCAGTGGTCGTGGGTTGTAATCCCACTCAGGACAAATATTCGTGGTGTGACGAACACTTGTATTTGTTCTGTGTCTGGATGTTAATATCTATTTATATATGTATTTTAAAATATCTATGTATGTACATATATCATTCTCGTAGCGTGTAGCGTCCATTGCCCAATGGCTCGGGTCGATTCAATGTGATCCAAAGAGTTAAGCAACGACGGGCGCGGTCGGTTTGTGGATGGGTGACCGCTAGTGGCAAAATTTCATGGACGCTACCGTGCTTCGGAGGACACGTAACGCCGTCGGTCCCGGTTGTTTTCAATGTTGGAAACAGTCGTTAAGCCTTGTCGAAGACCTTCGGGTGGCTTGAGAACATTCGACACTGGGTTGGCCACTAACCCCTCCACCAATCCGCATTGGAGCAGCGTGGTGGAGTATGCTCTAGACCTCCTGCAGCTGCGTCTGTGGGGGAGACCCGTGCCCAGCAGTGGGACGTCTATGGGTTGCAGCGATATCATTCTCTGACGCCCATAACACAGGCTCGCGCCTACTTTGGGGTCAGATGGCCGTGTGTGAGAATGTCCAAGATATTTATTATTATTTAACTGCTAATCTAATAAATAGGTCCTGGGTTTTATCTTGGGGACGGGCGAAGTATTGATGATTTTTTTTAAATAGAAATTTACCGGAATTTTGGATTTGTTCCTGGTGCAATAGGCTCGCCCCCTATTACATGGGATCTAAACATAGCTGTTGTAAAGTGATTGTATTACACACTGCGACCTATCCCTTCGAGGAAATACAGGTGTGACATATAAATGCAGTTTTGTTTTATAGTGGATGCTGCACTTATTAAAAATTAACTTATATATTCTATATGTTATCTTTATATATTCTATTCTGTTCCGTTGTACCTGGCAGCTTCCCGGGCTACTGGTACTACAAGGACGGCGATTCCTATGCTCATTCCAACTGGTACTGGCACATCATGGGCGCGCGGCTGGCCTTCGTTGTTGTATTCGAGGTCAGTTTTTATAGTTACATTAAAAAATTATCAAAAATCAATATTCACTCTTATGACATTACACTTCTTAACTGTAGTTTTCGAAGGCTATATGGTAAATTTTAAAGAATGGTTGTAGTTGACATAGCTCTTCCATGCTTAAATTAGTAGTAGAGGTAACAGTAATAAAGTGTTTAATGATGACACAGCAACAAAATATAAAGGCTTTTTGCTACTATACATGTTTCATTATTACAAGCAACATTTAAATTACACTGATTTTTTGTCTGGTAAGTGATCGTGGCTAGGTTATTTAAGAAGTAAACATCAGTTAACAAAGCAGCAGCATATTAAATGACATGTTCGTTCATGGCCTGGACAGAAAAGCGTAAAATATTGCATATACATAACGTGGCTGTCTAGTGACGTCATCAACGCGTTCATAATTAAGAAGAACCGCGCCCATTGTGGTTTTTTGTACTGAGATATTTAACCATGTCTATAAAGAAGTATTGATTCACTGTTGGTCAGTTTTAGTCTAACCATCTTATTTTTCAAAGGTAGCAACATATATGGCCAGTTACTTCATAACCTTCACAGATAAAGCATAAACTTTTCCATACAATATACAGAACGTGGTGGCGCTAGTGATGATAATAGTCCGGTGGGCGATCCCGGACATGTCCTGCGAGCTGCGCGACCGGATCCGCCGCGAGGCGTACGTCATCAACACGTTCATAATGGAGGAGACGCGCGCGCGGTCCATAGGCGAGCGCACGCCGCGGCCGCACCGCGCGGGCGCACACACGCCAGGTGCGTGCACGCGCGACGCGCACGTAACGCCAGGTGCGTGCACGCGCGACGCGCACGACACGCCAGGTGCGTGCACGCGCGACGCGCACGCACGGCGCGGGCGACGCCCCCTCGACTTATAGCTAACGCGGTCACGGTAGTGTATCGGGCTGGAAGGCTTCTTATGTTCTGTCCCTTTACTAACACCGTCCTTAGTTTACTGTTGGTTTTGTTTTTGTTTTACTTTTAAGGCTAAGGCCGTTAAGTAACGAGTCGAAACATTTGTTTTTACAGCTTCATTGAAGCTAAATACTACTACTAATAATATTGTTGTCTTCTCTCTTCTTAAGTTCTTATCAGAGTTGAATAAAAGCTACATGGAGCTCTATTACTATTTGATTTGGTAATTTGATGGTTTTTTTATAAATTATTTTTAAAAACTTAAAAATTAGTTCAGTAATATAAACATCATGTAACAGTGAAATAAGGACGAGTTGAAAAGACTGTGTTGTGTGTTTTTGGATATTTTTGATCCTTTAATTTACAAGACTTTTCTAGGTTATATAAGTACCTAGTATAATTGAATGGGATTTTTATAATGATTTCATCGATATTCATCATCACCATTAAAAAGGAAAAGTTTGTAAATATAATCTGTAGAAGTAGTTCCTATTAACTGGCTTTTACTACTAGTTCGCTCGAATCGCGGTGCCCTTTCAAGTTATAGCTATAGTGGCGCCGCCATCACGTTTCGATGGCACTAAAATCAGTCCGCGCATAAATTGGGATTGCTTATAAACCAGCAGAAGTTTGAGTTAACCAGGATTTGATATTATTTTTAATAATGGTAACTTTTTTACATCATACCTCATCTATATAATATGATAGTTGGTGATACAGGGTACGTGTATGTATTGTTTATATTTGCTTATATCGCTTAGTTACCAGCGCAAATCTGACATGGTATACGCAAACCAAGAAAAAAATTACAGATAAATTCCGCAGATGTTATACAACTTCGATGAAATTAAGTTGTTTAATTTCTTCTGTAAAACGTTGAATTGAATATGACCATTGGAGATTAGTAAATAGAGTTAGATAACTATAGACTCGCAACGCAGTCTTTCTGGTCATTTGCAAGAATTTTGATAGAGATTACTACGATTTTAATACAAAGATTTTACCGTTTGTAAATGGCCTATGGCGTTAAAAGATAATTTTCGTATCACAGTAGATCTTTCATAAACTATTTGTTAATTAAAATTCTCGCAACATGTCCATTATTATCTCACTAAGGCGCGCTTTAGATTAATACTTATGTATGATTGAGTTATTATTACTTATTGAGTAGAACAGCTGTTCGCTGAGGCGTAAGCCCGGTTCCGTGAGTGATTTTACGATTTTTGAATTAACAGCATGACTTAACAACAATATAACGCACATCATATACAAATTATTACTAATATTAACACAACATTATATAAATAATCATACAGAAACGAATGAGGTGCTTTTCAAAATAAACGAATGTTTTAATTTTTAGTAAAAAATGTACGGAATACAAAAAAAGTTAACAGAATTAGTTCGGGGGCCGGTTGATTGTGATTTGATAATTTGCCGTGATCCCACCGATAATAACCTTTTGTTAAACAGAAGATGAGAGTATAGAAGAGTATAGAAGAGGTTCAATCATGAAGAATTATACAAATTTGTTTTGATAAAGTTATTTATTTAATTAATCGAAGTGTTTAATATATGCACTTTGAAATCACATCGTTTGAACACATGCATTCATTTACACAGCACATTTTCCACTTTACACGCAAATAAACAATTTAACTGTGCGTAGGTATTTCAGTAGTTTTGAGAGTTGCCGAGAGTTGCCGTTTGAGAGTTTGAGTTGGTATGTTGCCGCCTTGTATGCAGTAGTTTGACTTTTTTGTTTGACAACTGTAATATGTTTTAAAACATAAACTATAGGCGTGGAGGTCATATTAATCTACATATATTGCTACAATTCAATGCTTTATGCCTCTTACATTTAATACACTAACATTTTGGGGGTGGATTTAACAATTAAATATTAAGTTACAGAGTATTGCATTTTATATAACGGTATTTTTATATATACATCCGGTGGAACACTGTCACAAGTACAAATAACGATTTATGTATAAAAGCGATTTTCTTACGATGAGTCTTAAGTGTGCTTTTTTTAAATCGCAATATTATTCTTTTGAAAGTTTGTCGTTGTCTATCCTTTAAATTATTTGTGTACTAAATTTTTAGGATGCCCATAGAGAATCACTTGTGACGTTGTTCCACTTAAGTGCAACAGCGGGTATAACATTTTTAACCAACGCTTTGTAACGCTGATTGCTTTCATTAATAGATATTTAATACGCATTACATGCAACCCTAATGGTTCTTATGTAAGTACACTTGAACAACGAATAATTTAGAATTTGATCCTTAATTGACTTTAGTTGGCAACACTGATTGGTTTCTACCGACCATTTTTTCTACGATATACATACTCGTAAACTAAGTGGATAAGCTAGACACTAGCAAGATTGCAGACATTTAAAGTTTTCTTTCATAATAATTTTACAGAACAGAAATAGAGTATGTCATATTTGACAAGAAAAATAAAAAGGTCAATTTGTGCCTAAAACAAAAGATGTGCCTAAACTTCAAATTTAATAGGTGGGTCCATAGCCCAATAGATTCAATGTGATAGACAGAGTTAAGCAACGACGGGCGCTGTCGGTTTGTGGATGGGTGACCACTAGTGGCAAAATTTCATGGACGCTACCGTGCTTCGGAGAGCACGTAAAGCCGTCGGTCCCGATTGTTTTCAATGGAAAAAATCAATTGTTAAGCCTTGTCGAAGACTTGACGATTAACATTCGACACTGGGTTGGCCACGTCTCCACCAATACGCGTTGAAGCAGCGTAAAGCAAAGGTGACTAACCTATGTTTTTTTTTCATATTTAACAGATCGCAACTAAAAAAGTAAATACATATAACTGCATTATAATGAAGTTCCTACTGAGGTCTTCACGGTAGGATATACCATGGGGTTTCTTCAGGGCCGCCGACGCATTGGTGACTCCTCTGGTGTTGCTTATGTTCATAGGCAACGGTGACTACATACCATCAGGTGGCCAGTCCGCTTGTTCGTTAGGCTAAACTATTTAAAAAAAAACACTGTCAAATATTTGAAAACCTTCGTCCGGCGCGCAGGTGAAACGACAGAGTCTAACTGGCAGCACATCGCGGCGCTGTCCGGCTCGGACTTCGACCTGGCGGCGCACGCCACGCAGGACGACCTGTGCGAGATCACGCGCCACGTGGCCGCGCAGATGCCCAGCGCGGACGCGCCCGGGCCCGCGCACACGTAGGCGACGACCTTTACGCAACGCGACGTGGGCCGTGGCGAGCTGTACGCAACATGGACGAACAGCCCACGTCATCGATATGCGACGTTGTTGTACTACGAGTCTTCATTACGCCAAACTCGCATTGGACCACTGAGGTGCAACAAATGAGGTGTAACAATGTTTAACTTAGGTAGCCACCTTGCGAGATCTCTTCTTCTATCCCGGCCCTTCACACGTGTGGACGACGAGCTTTACGCAACGTGGACGAATAGCTTTTACGACGCTGAGATGCATCGCGCTCCGACGACGCGCGGTGGCGCCCGGCCCCGTGCACATGTATGCGACAAGCTTTACGCAACGTGGACGAACAGCCCACGTCATCGACAAGCGACGTTGTTGTGCTACGAGTCTTCATTACGCCAAACTAGCATTGGACCACGATATAAGTGCGACATTGTTGTAGAGCAAGTCCATTATGTACGGTACACTTAGTATTTAATATTTTTATACTGAGTATTTCATCAAATGAGGTGCAACAATGTTTAACTTAGGTAGCCACCTTGCGAGATCTCTTCTTTTTGTCCGGTCCTTCACACGTGTGGGCGGCGAGCTTTACACAACGTGGACGAACGACCCACGTCATCGACAAGCGACGTTGGTGTACTGCGAGTCTTCATTACGCCAAACTCGCATTGGACCACGATATAAGCGCCGAGTGGACACTTCATCGAACTGGCTGAAGAGAAAGTCCTTTATATGCGGTACACCTATAGTCGTATTTTTAATTAGACGAAGCCAGCTGACAGTAGCTAATGTCACCTTGTAAAATAATATTGCCTTATTTAAAGTAATAGTGATGCGTTCAGTTCTCGTTCAATTAGATGAATGAGTGTGAATAGTTAATCATTTCAAACTATAAAAGAATATTATTTCTATTTTACAATGAAATTGTATAAAAGTGCTCTGATTTAAGTTACTAGTAGTATGTAACTACAATCTGTTTTTTGACGGCTTATTACAAAGCGCGGCGCGGCAACTAGTGCCAACACCGATCAACGCCGGGCGCGTCGGTCGCCATTTTGTTTGTATTTCGGCTTCTAACCTTGGTATGGTCTGATAACACGAATGTTTTTTCTGCGCTGTTAAGTTTTTCGTTACGTCGTGTTTGTGGTAATTGTTGTATTTATTTGTTGCTTTAATGTTTCGTACAAACGATATGGATCCTCAACCAAGCACGTCGAGTCAAAGCTTGTCTCCAAGAAAGAAGAGACCACGGATTGCTTTAAGCGTTACCGAAAAACTTATGATACAAAACGTCTACAAACACGTATTTGAGGAGAAAGCTGCTTCACTATTACCTATTGAGGCTGAACAATTTAAGTCTCCCGAGAAACGTGGACCGAAACACAATTTCAAAGATAAATTAGACGATTTTACTTTGTCACTTTTATCGATTTGTCGATTTTATTTTTTCACTTTGTCACAACACTATTTTTATTTCATCAAAAACTGACAACACAGTAAACGTCAGTTGACTTCGTCTAATTAAAAATACGACTATAGTACAATTTAATATTTTTATACTGAGTATATGAGGTGCAACAATGTTTAACTTAGGTAGCCACCTTGCGAGATAGCGTCACTCAGACGCGCATGCGCCCCGCCCTGCGCACGTGTAGGCGACGACCTTTACGCAACGTGGACGAACAGCCCACGTCATCGACATGCGACGTTGTTGTGCTACGAGTCTTCATTACGCCAAACTCGCATTGGACCACGATATAAGCGCCGAGTGGACAATGCGACAGTATTGTAGAACAAGTCCATTATATGCGGTACACTTAGTACAATTTAATATTTTTATACTGAGTATATGAGGTGCAACAATGTTTAACTTAGGTAGCCACCTCGCGAGATAGCGTCACTCAGACACGCATGCGCCCGGCCCAGCGCACGTGTAGGCGACGAGCTTTACGCAACGTGGACGAACAGCCCACGTCATCGACATGCGACGTTGTTGTACTGCGAGTCTTCATCAGGACCACGATATAAGCGCCGAGTGGATTATATTCCGTACACTTAGTATTTAATATTTTTATACTGAGTATTTCATCAAATGAGGTGCAATAATGTTTAACTTAGGTAACCATCTTGCGAGATCTCTTCTTCTTTCTTGAATGAATTGTTAAATGCGTGGCTATTAAATATATGTGACCCGCATACAAATTGTAGCTTAACAGCGCTCATCTTCACTAGATCAGTTTCGGCGTAAGCTTGCGATAGACTTCCTTTGCTGCGGATTTTCAGCTGGAGGGTCTACGGGTTTGTTTTTCGATGCGCAAGTCGACAAAATTAGTACAATGTGGACGAATAGTTTTTACGACGCTGAGATGCATCGCGCTCCGACTCACGGTGGCGCCCGGCCTCGCACACGTAAGCGACGAGCTGTACGCAACGTGGACGAACAGCCCACGTCATCGATATGCGACGTTGTTGTACTGCGAGTCGTCATTACGCCAAACTCGCATTGGACTAAGATATAAGCACCGAGTGGATATGCGGTACACTTAGTATTTAATATTTTTATACAGAGTATTTCACCAAATGAGGTGCAACAATGTTTAGCTTAGGTAGCTTAGGTAGCCACCTTGCGAGATCTCTTCTTCTTGCCCGGTCCTTCACACGTGTGGGCGGCGAGCTTTACGCAACGTGGACGAACAGTTTTTACTACGCTGTGATACGACGTTGTTGCACTACGAGTCATCATTACGCTAAAATTGGATTGGACCACGATATAAGAGCCGAGTGGACACTTCATCGAACTGGCTAAAGAGAAAGTCCATTATATGCGGTACACTTAGTATTTAATATTTTTATACTGAGTACTTCACCAAATATGGTGCAACGTTTTTAACACGCCGAACGCGGACGCGCCCGTCCCTGCCACGTGTGGGCGACGAGCTTTACGCAACGTGGACGAACAGTTTTTACTAGGTACGCTGTGATACGACGTTGTTGCACTACGGCTCATCTCTTTATCAATCTTGGCGTAAAAGTAAGCTTCCCTTTGTCGTACGTCGGTCTGTGGCTATTAAAATATTATATGAGCCTTATAAAAATTGTATGAGAAAATTTACGTCGTAAGAAAACACCGCTCTTTTTGTTTCGATGAATTTATTGCTGTATGATGTATTGTATTGTGATGTATTGTATTTTAAATAACAGAGTAAAATCTAATTCTCAGTTCAGAATGAATTGAGAACTAAATGTATCGTCTGATTGTGCGTAAAGATCTTTTTAAATCAATGTTTTGAGTTTGGTGGTGAATTGGTAAATGCGATTTGTTGAGGGCTAAAGGATTGAGTATTGCATGTCGTAGGTATATTCTTCAGTAGTCGCATTATGTACTATAGTTTATTTAAGACTGGAGGGAGGTATAAAGTCCTATGTCATTTTGTTTTAGGAGTTCATTCAATAGACTACTCACAAATGTGTCTCGAAATTATCGTTTTCTTCCATAGCTAGATAACTCGAACTTCCTTATACGTAAGTAAGATTATTATTTCCTATTCGTACTTAAACATAATGTCTACTGTATCTAGAAAAAGTTTTTAGTTGCTGTAAGGAAAATTCCTACTAAGTTTTGCTAGATCAAAATGTTATCTGAATGTTAAAAAGTAGGTATAGAAGGTATGTATGAAATGAAAGTTGCTTTGGATGCTGTGATTTTAGTTTATATTGTTGTATTCTGACTTCAGTAAAATATTTTTTGTCTGTAACAAGAAATAATAAATGTTAATCTCAGAACTAATAAATGTTAGGTACTTGCTTAGAATTTAATCGCAATTTTGCTGCGTATCATACCCATACATTGAGATGGGTTTAATGGAGAAAAAATAAATCATATAGTCAATCACAGCCCTGTAACATTTTTTTAAAGTAAGATGATAAGATGAATGAACTATTCATAATAAAAATTATTTTAAGCATATATGCACCTACACCACACTAAAAATATCCTAAACAGGTGCGTGGAAATCCTAATATTTCGGTATAAGTAAACACTAAATGGAATCTCATATCGCTTTACAACATAGTTGATATGTATAAACTAATATAATAATCATTTACAAAATAATTAACTATATTTGAAATTCGTATTTTTTGATGTTACGTATGTAAAATGCACTCCATATAAGTCTGCGTTCTATTAGTTAGCTGCAATATGTGAAAAGATGAAAGGCATCCAAGATACGACTGAATATCATAACGCTCGTTCGCAGACTTATCTAGCGCGCATTATAATTCAACGTAAGTTACGTAGGCATTTGGAAGAGTGTTGAAATTCAACGTAACATATATTTCTGGATTTAACTATTTATTCTCGATGTGTTTGGTAAAGTTGAGAAATGTTGCGGGTACTATGTAATATAATCCTGCGATACTTAAGCTATAATCAATAAGTAATGTCTCGATTTAAAACTAGATATCTAGTGGATACGTATAAGGTAGATTGTTGTTAGAATTTATTCTGAAAATCTTGGTGTTCAATAAAACAATAAGATGATAAGAGACTGCCGTATCAGGCGTTCGTTTTTACCGTTAGTTTTTTTACCGGTGGGATAGATAAAGTCACAATTGCATTTTATCTACGGAACCTCAAAATGTCTTTTGACATTTTATAAAACTACTTTATACTTTATTTAAAATAATGAAAGCAGGTTTTAAGTTAATTTTTTTAAAGTTTAAAACGTAACAATTTGAAATCGAACTATTGACGCTACATAGGCCACTAGAAACTAGCGAAAAGAGAAAAGGATTATTTAAAAAAATCAACCGATTGTTTAGCGTCGTCCCAGGAACATTATTTACCTACATGGTGAGGCAAGTAGAAGCAAGTTTAGGGTAAATCTAGCCTCAAGTAAGCTTTTCTTCAAGCAAAAGTAAAAATTATATTTAATTTCATCTCTTTCGCCAGTAATATTTATTTTCGATGTAATGCAGATGGTGCTTTTCATAAGGCTAATTGTCGAAGTTTCTTGTTGCGACGCATTTCGCCTATTAGGGCGTTTTCATACCGGGCGTATTGTTTTTTATAAAAACGATAACCGATTATGGCTTTGTGTACGAACGCCCTTATTGGCTGTTTTTTAACAACTGCTAGTCAAGTAAGCGTTTTTATATGTTTTAATTTAAATTATAGATGGAATATTAATTGGTATTGTGGGTGCGTGCGTCTGAAACGATTTTCAGTTATGATATTTTGACACTAATAATCTTCTAATAATGTTTTTAAATAATACTTATTTTAATATTAAAAGGCATTAGTGAAGTTCGAATGAATGCGAATAGTTTGAATTACAGAATCGATAGTATTTTATAAACTTTTTTAAATGCATAAACTGAAAATCTCTCGACTTGTTGATCTTGAATTAGATCTCTGATTCAAATAATTATAATAAATACCATGGACATCTCACACGGTAATCTGACCCCAAACTAGGCAGAGCCAAATATGGGTCAGAGACTGATATACATACATAGATATTTTTTAAATGCGTACTAATTATAGATATTAACATCCAGACAAAACAAACGAGTGTTCGTCACACAAACACGTCCTGACTGGAATTCGAACCCACGACCCCCGGCGGAGAAGGTGGGGTCACTATCGATTGCGCCAACGGCCCAGTCAAATCTGCGATAGTGTAATCATTTGGGAAACGTAGGTATGTCAGATTGACAGTTGAAATCGTATGTATAACATATAGAGCTGTGAGAAGCATCATTAAATAATCATTTATTAAAAGATATTAAAAAAAAAAAAAAAGGTTTTTGTAACTTTTATTTTATTTTATTTTCGTGCATTGTCATCGGAACCTAATATGTGTGCCAAATTTCAGCTCGATAGCTTCAGTGGAAGTGGGTGAAATATTGATTGCAAGATTCCAGGACATACATACATACGAGTGAAGTTAAATAAAAGCTTTTAAAAATAACAGCTATCGAAAATCTATCCTCAAATAAATACATTGTTGGTTAATGTTCATGTAGTCGTTTCAGATGGACGCAATTAGTAAAATATATTCGGCTGTGTAATATTGTATGTTAACCAAAAAATATAGCAAAAATAGCTAAAGCATAGTATATATTCTCAGGTTTATTTTACCTCAAATTATTGTGAAATATAGGATTGTGAAATATTTATATTATGTATAACTATACTGCGTGTAACGTAGATGCATATCTGCACAAACTTTGTTGAAAGATAAGTGAGTTTATTACTGAAAGAAATGAGCTTCGGCTAGTTTTTAATGGTTTTCTTATAACTTGTTAATTTCCTACATGACTAGGAACACAGGCTTAAGATAACTTTTAAATACTATCCTAAACTCAAATACTAATATAAAATGATTATAAATTATGTCTTCTGTAATTATTTTCTATCTGCGTTGTTCATTGTGTTTCGTATCGTATTGTGTATCGTATAAGTTTAAAGTGTTATATTTATGTATTTTTTCGATTTACATTTAACTGAATATCTTTACGTAGTAGAAACGTTAAACGATTGCACAGTGCGCTTTTATGCTTACTAATTATTTTTGTTATGGACTTTTGGCTTTGCCTACCAAACAGTTTGTTATTTATATACATTTTTACCTTTTACCTGGTGACGTTGTAAAAGCAAATATGACCAACGTCGACTGTACGCTCAATTAAAAGAAATAGATCTATTATACTCTGATGTTTATATTTTCCCAAAAGACACTGTTTTCGAACAATACAATTTTGAAGCCTATTTACATTTTTAAATTATAATTAAATAAGTATTAAAGCCAATCTAAGCAGTAAAGTCGTAGGAAATATAAATAATGCTTGCACGAGACCGTATTGCCAGAGTAGAAAGCTTTGGATGTCCTTATATTATGTCGTTAATAACTGCTGTAATATTATGAAAATGCAATTTATAATGTCTTATTTGATCAATAAATGGAGAGTTAAGCATTTGTGGTGTTTCATTTGTCAACCTATTAATATGTGCTCCATGTAACTCGCCATAGCACCATAAAGCAGAAAACCTTTCTAATGGCACTAAACCCCTCCACCAATCAGCATTGGAGCAGCGTGGTGGAGTATGCTCTAGACCTCCCGCAGCAGTGTCTGTGGGGGAGACCCGTGCCCAGCAATGGGACGTCTATGGGTTGCAGCGAGCGAGTGATAGGTGGTGATAGGCAAACTGCGGTGTGCGTGTGCGGCCTAGGTACCAATATGATTAGTACGGTCGTGTAAACTTTTTATATCCATAAAAAATCATGAAGAAAACTAGATTAGGGACAATGTGCCTGAACCAGAGACAATCAAGAACGCTAGCGAGCGAGCCAGCGACATCAACTAAATTATTGTTCATTAAGATAAGGTAATTATTGCTTTTTGTCACGTCTTGAAGAAAACCAGGAGCAACTGAGGGGTCAGCGACCGTTTGAGCTGTTATTAATCTGTGCTCACAGAAAATAAGAGGAAGAGCTTATGTAGATTTGTCGCAATGTCTTCGACGTGGCTTAACGATTGTTTTCAACATTGGAATCAACCGGGACCGACGGCTTAAAGTGCCCTGCGAAGCACGGTAGCGCACATGAAATTATGCCACTAGCGTACACCCATCCACAAACCGCGCCTGTCGTTGCCTAACTCTCGATCACATTGAATCGAGCCATTGAGCTATGGAAACTAACGGGCAACTCAGAAAAACTGAATAGTTCGACCCGGGAATCGAACCTCAGCGGATCTCTTATTCACGTGAAGTTTCGCGTACGACTGAGCGCCGAAACATTAATCCTATTATATTTTTGGGATTGCTGTCTTTTTCCATTTTTTTAAACGGTTTTATTTAGCTTGCCCTGTTTCATTATTTCTTTATTTGGGTCGAATCTAGTAATTGAAATTTGACCTACTTCCTGTTGACGGATTTATTTTCTACATTCTGAGTGTCACTTTTACGTAGCTTTGATATCGTTGTAAATGTTGAAAGATAATACTTTGCCCCTTATCCTTTAATAGTTAACGAGCTCTGCCAGCGAAACATTACGTAAGTAAACGTTTAAAGAAGTAATTAAAGCGCAGTTAAATGAGCGGAGTTTACAACATTTTCATCAAGACCTTCATTAATAATAAAGGCAGGATACATTGACTTGATTCAGATCACAATTACAAAGTACCTACCTACTTATTTTATTTTATCTTCTATTTGATAGACTAATTGGAAAGGGCCAGGTTTAAATGCCAGTCAACAATAATATTTTTTAAAAGTTTTTTATTATGGTTATAGATTGCAAACGAGCATGCAAAACCACTGCTTTAAATGTATGTGCGATTTATGCAATTAAATCCGGCTGTAAGTGTCTGAGTGAAGGAAACAACCTGAGGAAACCTGCATGCATGAGCCATCCATTGTAGGCCAGTGATGTATTGATGATGACTAAATCCTACGGATATATCCATACGACATTCATCCAAGACTACTTTCTAGACTTCCAAACAAACGTAGCGTATGAAGCTCGTGTTATCAACTGAACTGTAGACAAATGAAGAGTGAACTCCTGCATGCATGAGCAATCCCCAGTGATGTATTGATGATGACTAAATCCTACGGCTATAGCCATGCGATATTCTTACGTTCAGAAAAACCAGTTACTGACTTTCAAACAAACGTAGCGTATGAAGCTCGTTAGCAACTAAACTGTAGATAAATGAAGAGTGAACTCCTGCATGCATGAGCAATCCCCAGTGATGTATTGATGATGACTAAATCCCACGGCTATAGCCATGCGATATTCTTACGTTCAGAAAAACCAGTTACTGACTTTCAAACATACGTAGCGTATGAAGCTCGTTAGCAACTGAACTGTAGATAAATGAAGAGTAAACTCCTGCATGCGTAAGCAATCCCCAGTGATGTATTGATGATGACTAACTCCTACGGCTATAGCCATGCGATATTATTACGTTCAGAAAAACCAGTTACTTTAGACTTTCAAACAAACGTAGCGGATGAAGCTCGTTAGCAACTAAACTGTAGATAAATGAAGAGTGAACTCCTGCATGCGTAAGCAATCCCCAGTGATGTATTGATGATGACTAAATCCTACGGCTATAGATATCCATGCGATATTCTTAGGTTCAGAAAAACCAGTTCTTTTTTCTGAACGTAAGAATTTTCAAACGTAGCGCATGAAGCTCGTGTTGGCAACTGAACTGTAGATAATGAACTTTGTGTACAGGCCGCTCTCGTAACTCCATGACATCACTGCGAAGTCCAGTCGAGTGCCCACTCAGTCACTCAGTTCAGTGCAGACCAGCCGGAAGAGCGAGCGCGACCGGCGCCTACAATGTTTACGTGATCGCGCTAAAAGTTTCGTGTCAAGTGTTGTGCGATAAATTTGTTTCATCGTAAATGTCGCCGCGCAAATGGATGTAGGACGGTGAGAACAGTAAACGTTTAATTGATTACTACATAGTTTTGCCATTAATTAATTGGACAAGACACCTGGAATGGAGGACCATCTAGGAATCAGCCGCCAATCAATAATTTGCCGATGCATGCACGCTTTCAGTCGCGACGCAAATAGATCGCTAAATTTTTCACACGTGGTATACGCGATAAAATGCCTATCAATGGATACGTAAAAGCACTGTGTTCAACGCTTTTTATCACATAGTTATCTTGCATAAAACATTTTAACATATCTACAACATCTAGCAGGTGTAGGTAAATTTAATAAAGGTACCTTTGTAAATCTATATCAAAACTCAGAATTTGTTTGTATTGTAACATGAACTGATGAACGCGAATGGAGCAGCGTTGTGGAGTATACTCTAGACCTCCCGCAAGTATGTGGGGGAGACCCGTGCCTGCAGTGGGACTGCATGGGTTGCAGCAGCACAATAGAATAATTTAATTAGTATATTATCCATTACTATATTCTCTATTCACTTGTCCCACGGGACTGTCATTGATAGACATGGTAATATTTGCTGTTACGTTGTTTTAAGATAAGTAGTACTTAACTACCTATATACGCTTAAGTACTTAACAAACACTGCACGTGTCTTATCATAAATACCGAGATCAAACAAGAAGTTTACTCACTCCTTATATTTTGTGGAAAATCTAATATTTACTAACACAAACTAAATTACTTACGCTTACGCGAAAAGAACCTTAATACTTCTTGAAACATAAATCGATTCTCCCGAGGCAGTACAACCGCCACCCATGTAGGGAACTGGTGTGGTTTTAGTTCTCAAGGGTAGCAACGCATGTTTGACAGACTTTGAACGAGTTTTGTACGTTGTTAATTTATTGACTATAGCAAAAAGGAAAATTTACAGATAAGTCTTATGTTTTCATACATTGTTGTAATGCATTACCTATTGTAACTACATGATGGATGACAAAATTACATCTAAGTATAATTATTTGCCTTTATTTATTTATTTCATATTTTTTTTACATACAGGATCATAAACAAACATTTTATAAGAATTATGTACATCGGAACCAAACATAAATTTAAATCAAAATTGGCTATGAATGTGAGTATAAAGCAACATATTTTTTTAGATAGCAAACGAGCTTGCAGCAACACCCATCCGCTGTCGCCCATGACAAATGTGACTGACTTTGAACAAGACTCAAATATGGACTGAGATGAGATGGGTCCAGTTAGCAGAGAGACAATAAGAATAGCAGTTGGTCAGTTCGTTAGGGGTATGAGGACTGGGGACTGTTAGTTATAGTTATTCCTGTTAGTAAGTTGGTGTTAGTAATTGTTAGCAAGAGTCTCGTTCCAAGTCAGACACAAATGTGTCGCTACCCTTGAGGACTAAGATGATCGCCTCTAAGGAAGTGTAACCGGAAACCACACCTTTCCAACCGGACCACAATTGTTTTAAAGACAATTATCACACGGCAGAAATGGTACCTACCTGCTAGGTACCCTGGCGTGCGGTGGTACTGCACCGGGGGTCGATAGGTCGATAGGTTTATATGAAACCAAATCGGTTTCATATAAACCTATGTGGATCCCTATAGGCTCTACCTATTTTGTTGGTACACAAACATACCCTTACTAGTAAGGCTATACGAGTATGTCCTTCCTCTATAAGAAAGTCACCCTAAAACTCCTACAGTTCGCTATGAACCTTGGCTGGAAGGTCATTTAACAAAAAGCGGGAACCGAACCGTGGAAGACTTGTTTACAACAAGAAATATATTCTATCTCGAGTCAAAGGATCCGTTGCGGTTCACGGTTCACTGCCTGCTATTTTATTGAACGTCTAAGAAGTGTTAGAATAGTTATGAGGCTTTCTTCTGATCAGGAATTCCTTAGTTTTATTCAAAAGCATTTTCTGTTACTGACTTAATAAATAAATGTAGGTAGGTATTTATCATCAATAATGTCGCAGACATTGTAAACACCGCCGTACATTCGGACAAATTTGACGTTCCTTTTTTTTATAATAATAAACGCTTACACACTTACACCCCCGCAGTAGTAGCACAGTATAGAAAAAGACGAAAAAGAAAAAAAAGACAAAGAGAAGAAAAGAAGGCCCTGTGGAAGGCCCTGTGTTAAGAATTTTAAATGTCACCTGCTGTAACTTTAAAGGAAAACATCGTCAAGCATGCTCTTTAAGACAGCCTTATAGCGTTTATAGTAAAATACTACGACTACTCCTCAATCTTTACGATATACAATGCACGTATGGGTATTGAATAAAATAAATTCTCTTACAAATCAGGGGCAATGGTGTAGTTTATAATCAGTACAATACAGACTAAAGGGAAAACGATTGCTGTAAAGCTGATTCTGTGGTGGGCTTTGCCTTAAGGGTGATTCAAAGCCGGAATACACAGTACCGCAGACAGGGTCACTGACTACTATAGTTCGTTCAAAACGTTATGGCATAAATGGTCGTTAATCTTTCGGTCGTCCAATCAGGGGCTGCAAACATTTTTCTACGAAGTTATTGGCATTTAATTAAATAGTTATTTGTTAAACAGTAAAAAGTAAATATACACATTGGTTAAAAAGAGTCCAATGACTTAAACATTTAAATCATCAAGGAAATCTCACTCACAACTCGCATTTAGTTCAATTTGAGGATCGAATTTTGTAAGTAGGTACTTTTCGAGTTTGTTACAATGCTTCAAATATTTTTATTTGAAGTAGAACAATCACATATATAAATAGTTTAGGTATTATTTATATATGCAATAAGTAAATTGTAAAATTATTTACTTTATTGTGTTGGACATCATTTTACTAAGTATCGCAGTGGATACTGTATGGATAACAACAATACAAGATATATAAATAAATCCAGTGCATTTTTAGTAGATATTATGTAAAATCGATGTTTCATTTCTTTTTCTACCTAAAAATTCAATACTTTGCTAGTTACGCGATTTTAACGTCCGTTTTGTTCCTGCGGTCAATGTACTTTTATGCCATAGTGTTTTGAACGAACTATATGCCATAAAGTTGTGACGTTGTAGGTAGGAGTAGCTGAAGCGATATATACTAACAAAATGTCGACGCGAACCATAAATTTGTAGACCTATGGCAATATAATTTCACGATAGTAGCCATGTAACGAGGCAATGTATCTCGTTCAAGAACACCTAATTAACTGATTTATATTACAGTGTTACCTACATTGTTTTTAACTGACTCATTCATAAACAGTTTATGGTTCCCTCATTAATTTAAATTTCACTTGATGAGTAGGAACAGAAGCTGTTATGGTTCAATTGTTTTGTCGGATAATCATGTTGTAACAGGTGCTAATACTGGTAATATAACAATATTTAGAAATATATTATGTTGAAGTTTTTGATCACGCTAATTGCCAGTGTTAATAATATCGTATGTGGCCGTAGCGTGGATCAATTTGGTTGACATGGGTTATCCTGGGTTATCCTGTTAGCGGTGATAGCCCAGAGGATATCGAAATCGCCTCTAACTCAAGCGGTTCAAACCCAAGTGGCAGGCACCGATGACTTTTCTGTTAGGTGCGATTTAAGAAATTAAATGTCACTTGCTGTAACGGTGAAGGACACATCGTGAGGAAACCTGCATGCATGAGAGGTCTTCATAATGTTCTCGAAGGCATGTGAAGTCTGCCAATCCGCACTTGGCCAGCGTTGTGGACGCCTAATCCCTCCTATTTTGAGAGGAGACCCGTGCCCAATAATGGGACAAAGAGCTGCAGAAGTGTTGGATGCATATTCCGCTATGGTCTTCATGATGGCATTGTCCCTATAGCAGCTTCACTGGACCCACTAGCAATATGTAGAGAAAATGGAAACCTAACAGAATGAATGATGAGTATGGGTCGCGCTCTGGTGTGGGACGTAACATGTGTCGACAGTCTGCCCATCGTATTTTCATACGTCTGCGAATACAGCTGGGGCCGCGGTAGACCAGATCAAATTTTTAAAGCGCCGCATCAGTTCAATACAGTTCTCTTTTAAGCAATTTAGGCAGTAGAAACATCGGGACATGGTAGACTGAATTTACAGAAGGCTGGACCATGTTGATTTTAAATGTAAAACAATAGGTACGAGTTGTTAAGTCTAGTCGAAGACCTTCCTGTGATTTGAGAGCATTCGACATTGAGGCCCACTTACCTCTCCACCAATCCGCATGCGTGCAGCGTGGTGAAATGTGCTTTAGACGCGTCTCTCCCTAAGCTGTGCCTGCAGGTGGAACTGTGGGTTGTATATAGCTCTAATTTTCACAGCAATCTATACTTACTAATATCACAGAATACTAATATTATAAAGTGGAAACTTTTGTTTGTAATGTTTTTACACAAAAACTACTGGACCGATTTCAAAAATTCTTTCACCATTAGAAAGCTGCATGTTCACTGTGTGACATAGGCTATATAATATTACTAGGTGTAAACGAAACTATTGTTATATCTAATTTCACGCGAGCGAAGCTGCGGGTGTCCACTAGAATTAACTAAACAGCGGGACCAAACACGCTTCGTACTCGTAATTGAAAACGAAACAGCTCACCGCGGAATAATTATACAAGAGACTCGTGTTCAATTTAATCCACTTTCGATCGAATAGAAGTACTTATCAGCTGTCTATACTGACGTCCACCACTCTATTACTGCGACCGCACCCTGACAACGACGGAGCACCGGTTGATAGCCGTGCGATGGGGTTTCTTAACCACTTGCCTCTCCGGTGACGAATTTAGGTCGATCAATTTAGCTTTGGAAAATTTAAAGGTAGAGAATCTATGCGTCAGTATAAAAGATTCTTACACCATCACCATACGAGTAATATAGTAAAAGATTGTCAAATAATTTTAAAATAATGTTATATTACATAGACACTGTTGCAGTTTATATATTACTAGTGGAAGCCCGCAGCTTCGCTCGCGTAGAATTTGACATAACAATAGTTTCGCTTACACCTAGTAATCTATATAATAAAAATGAATCGCAAAATGTGTTGGTAAGCGCATAACTCAACAACGCCTGGACCAATTTGGCCAATTCTTTTTTTTAAGTGTTCGTTGAAGTTCAAGGATGGTTTTTACGAAAAATTTGAAAATTCATCCCCTAAGGGGGTAAAACGGGGGTGCAAAGTTAGTATGAAGCTTTGCCGTTTTTGAAGTTAGTGAATGTGTAACGCGAGCGAAGCTGCGGGCGTCCACTAGTATTATATATAGCCTATGACACTCAGTGAAGATGCAGCTTTCTAATGGTGAAAGAATTTTTGAAATCGGTACAGTAGTTTTTGTGTGAAAACATTACAAACATACATACAAAAACACAAATGTTTCTTCTTTATAATATTAGTTTAGATACATAATTCATTCCGCTATGATGACAGTAACTATGTGCTTGTAAGATCTCCTTCATATTTTATAAGCGTATAAAAATTTATGTTTAGCTGCTAAAATAATAAGGTTCTATAACTTATTGATCGAAGTTCTATAATATAATTCTTTCACTCTATTGAGCGATCTTGGATTGAGTCTATGGTTAGATAACAATCAGGTTTCTATTGATCACCCGAATGTCACGTGACTTGACTTTTTGGACAAGCAATCAAAATCAGTTACATTATTTAAATACCATAGATAGACTGAATGATCCAGTGAATTACGCAGTTAGCCTGCAGGTGATAAAGGTTACTATTTAAATGCACAAATCCCTCAATGAGTGGAATGAGCAATTCAAGGTCTATTCTTCCCAGAAAGGTCTCAATGAGGGGAAAGCCGAGTCTTTGTTAGCCGCTTACACGGTCCACTGACTCGCCGAGCACATAAAGGGTCATCCTTAAAACGGGAAACGTATGCAAAATCACAAACAAAAGCCGCCCTCCGTAGCCGGGCCTCCCTCAGCGGCCGTTTTGTATATCCCTCTTATTCTTGCTCAGCGAAAAAAATCACTCCGGCTTAGAAAAATTACCCCTAACAAGATGAACGGCGTACGCAACAGTAAAATGACCCATTCGTCCCTCCCTAAAGACCCCATAAAGGTTTTTGCCTTGTACTTATTATTAGAAAAACTCTTAATTTTTTCTTGAACGTCTACGTGAATCAGTAATTTGGAATGAACAAAATGTGATGTGTAAAGTGCGTATTTTATTAACAGCGTCTTCATAGAAGTTGGTACACTCGACTGATCACAATCATTAATAAGCTGGACTATTACGAACTTTAGTAATGTAGTCCTTGCACTAACAGACTCTGTCTCTAGAGTCCTCATACCTTATAACATACTAAAAAACAAGTACCTATTCATAATAACACACTCTGTTAACTGGACTTGACTAACCATGCCAGTCACAGTCCTATCTATAACATAAACTTCGCTTATTTAACTTTTGACTGGCCCGTTGGCGCAATCGGTTACGCCAGATCTCGTGGGTTCAAATCCCACTCAGGACAAACTTTCGTGTGACGAACACTTGTGTTTTTTCTGTGTCTCTCACCGTATGTGAGAATGTATCTATCATTTATTTATTTATTTATTTATAACTAACAATTAGTGGCAAAAGAAATCTTAAAAAACACTGATAGAATTGAAAAAAAAAAACATTGCCGTTCCTATTTACCCGATATCCAATGGGGTAATTGAGATCTTCCCACAGGAAATGGAAATAGTATGGGGTAATTAGGAACAATGAAATTATTCTTTTTTATAAATCTTTATATTATCCAAATGTCTAAGTGTGGCACATAATTATTATTATCTTTATCACACACGTAACATTAGCATTGGATTAAATTTTATATTTATTTATTATATTATCTATACTAATATTATAAAGAGGAAAGATTTGATTGTTTGTTTGTTTGTTTGTTTGCATCGAATAGGCTTCAAAACTACTGAACCGATTTGAAAAATTCTTTCACTGTTGGAAAGGGGTGACATAGGCTAAATTTTATTTTGGAAAAAAATAGGGTTCCGTAAGATATTTGGGTTTTTCGGACACAAGGTGTAAAAAATCAACCAGAAATGTTACTTATTTTGCGTACGCTGCCTAAACTATAAAAGATAGAACCATAAAATGTTCTAATTAATTGTAGATCTTATAAATATCTATAAAAAAGTCCAC
The DNA here is from genome assembly GCA_944567765.1 of Carterocephalus palaemon. Taxonomy (NCBI): domain Eukaryota; kingdom Metazoa; phylum Arthropoda; class Insecta; order Lepidoptera; family Hesperiidae; genus Carterocephalus; species Carterocephalus palaemon. Next base: position 2,772,026 of record OX155641.1, read on the forward strand.
GACACACTATACCTATCTATGTCAAGTGAGGCACAACAACCATTTTTTTATCTTGAATTTTTTTTGGACTACATTTACAGTTTATGTAGATAATATTTGGTCTTTGAATGATTAAAATTGGACGTTTGGTTTTGAAGTGTCTGTCTGTCTGTCTGTTTCACTTTCACGCCAAAACTACTGAACCGATTTAAATGAAATTTGGTACACAGTCTAGAGCCTGACAAAGGACATAGACACTTTTTAATTGGAAAAAAGTGTTGTAATGGGTTGAAAAGGGACATGAAAGGTTGTATGAAAGTATTGTCATTTTCAGAACTAGAAGCATAAAACTTAAATTTTAGGCTGTTGATAAGGTTACTACTAATCCTATCCTACTAATATTATAAAGGGGAAAGTTTGTATGTATGTATGTATGGATGGATGGATGTGTGTTACTTTTTCACGTAAAAAGTACTGAATGGATTTTAATGAAACTTTACAATAATATAGCTTATACATCAGAATAACACACAGGCTAAAATTTATAAAGATATTGTGTGAATTGTCCAAAATATGACGATAAGTGTCAAGTAGGTAAGTAGGACAAAATCTACCATCTGCGAGCTATTCTGGCGTGCGCTGCCAAAACTACTGGACCGATTTCAAAAATTCTTTCACCATTAGAAAGCTGCATCTTCACTGAGTGACATAGGCTATATAATATTACTAGGCGTAAACGAAACTATTGTTATAATCTATATATGTAAAATAAAGTCGTGTTAAATTTTTATTTTTTTAGTAACCTGACGCAAATAGGGTTTATGTGTGTGTATTATAATTTTGATTTTTATATAAAATACCCGTGCGAAGCTGGGGCGGACCACTAGTACTCTATATTTCGGGGATGCACACCCGAATTATAGAGATATCAAAAGCTACCTCCACACTTTATCATGAGCTCACTCCTAGAGAGTCCTTTATATATAATTTAATTTACACTGCCACATTTTGTAGGTTTGCAACTTGCAGAGAATATTGTATAGTGAAGAACCGACGTGGTGAGGTCGTCTCTACGTCCCGTGACAAGGTTATTAATGAAGCCTTGATGCATCTAGCGTTCTGTCTCGGGCTCATTACATCTAGTTCTAGATTGTCAGCAATTTTCTCGGTACACTAACATTTTTCATATTATTAAGTTAGTAAGCTAGTGGACCTTGAAAGGCTGATGGATGGATGATGATGAAGTAATTAAAAATATTTTTTAAGCGTTAGTCATCTAGTTTTAAATGCCAGTCATAAAGTCAAAGTCAAATAATTTATTTCTCCATGAGGTGATTGAACACGATTAACGAAAGTATCGCTGCGACCCATATACGTCCCAGTGCTGGGCACGGGGCTCCCCCGCAGACACTTCTGCGAGAGGTCTAGAGCATACTCCACCACGCTGCTCCAATGCAGATTGGTGGAGGGGTTAGTTACGAAATTATAGGTAACTACAAACTACTAAAAGAAAATGAAAAAAGAAAGAAATATATTCTCTATGTTATACTTCTTCCATAGCAATTTTCAAGATGGTGATCAAAGGACTAATCCGGAATTATTAACACTAATTACTTAACTAACCTTACGCATCATGTAAGATTAAATTTAAACACAAGTATATGTAGGAGCTAGTGAATCGAGATGAGTCACGCAACCAATCAAGCGTCCTTCTTGTTTTTTAGTCCTTATTGCACCTTCAACATATCCTAAGCACAATTTAACACAATCTAGATACACAACCTATGTTTTTCTCGTGGGTTCCTTTGTGGCTTACAGATAGGCAGATAATGCACGTAGGCAGATAACTTCTTTGCCGCTGCAAGGCTTTTTAGTAAGCAGCACATGATATGACCCGACCTGCAGACTGATTATGCGGGCGTGAGCTACCTACGATTACAAGGAAGGCTATCGCTTCGGTGTATCAATATTTACTTGCAGTCCTCAAGTTAAGTGTGGCCCTTTTGCATTTTACCTTGCTAGGTTCCGGGTATTGATGAGGCGAATTCGGGTTATGAGTGATAGCCATAATCTTGGATGGCCTTCCATAGCGCTTGTCTTGTCAGACAGACAGACAGACCTTCCCTTCCGCGGCGCTGTGGGCGCTCTTGCGTTGAGGGAATTAGGGGAGAGGAGGGATCCTCTTTATCCGGGCAATTGCCCCAGGGGTGAACCCCGTCAGTGACTTTCCCGCTGCTGAGCTTGTCTTGTAGGTACTTCTTGTAATATGTTGTCTGTGTTTTCAGTTATCAATGGAGAGGGGATTTATTGTTGCGATTGGAAAATTTGGCATTTGCTGGACAAGTTTATCTAATGTCTGCTACGCTAAATCACAAGCGTTTGAGTGCGCGTACCTAGAACTTTAACCTCTCAGAGGTCGACTTCCTAAACACTGCTATTATTAATTAAATGAGGTAGGTACTCTAGGGTGGTTCGTGAAATTGAAGTAGCCATTAATTTTTAATCTATTAACTAAATTGTCTACACCCGCCCCGCAGAAGCTGTCAGAAGAACAAACACGATCCCTCGACTGAGACAAATGGATAGTACAGCGAAGTCAATTAGCGGATAATTTTTAAAGCGATTTCTTAATTAAGATAAAATGGCGTTTGGAAAAGTTTATTTTGTACTTAGAAGCACTTTAAATGGAGGTATGTGAACTTATTGAATTTTAGTGTAATCCGGAAGTACTTAACAGAATAAAAAATTTGCATGGTAAATTGAAATATTCCTACATTAAAGTAATATTATTTAATTTATTTTTACCTTATCTTTGCTTTATGTACCTACTACTTATAGCGTTCATAGTCGAATGGCTCGCGTCGATTGTTTTTTTCGACTGGACAGTGGCACTGTTGTTCTTTACTGCGTCACCGAAGAAGGCGGCGATCTAGAATAGCTGGACAATCGTATGATCGAGAATTAAGCAACGACGGGCGTGTTATTATTTATTCATTATTATTTATTTATTTATAAGGTCGCAGTGCCTATGGGTCAGCCCATAAATAAATTAATAAAATAAAATAGCCATTTATTCCCCAAAAGCATTATCCCACAGAACAGATAAAGGAGGTTCTGTTCTGTGCATTATCCCACACATTGCATTTAGACTAGTTCACAGACATAGATAGTCACAGACTGCGCCTGAATTAGAAGCAATTTATAATTACAATTAACGTCAATTTAAAGTCCTTTATTATACTGTTTATGTCAAGGTTTGGTCAGCCCATACCCCACCCCAAAAGTTCGAAAATTAAAAAAGTTGAATAATTTTATCACTACTCAAATGCACAACTTGAAAAAGTTGAGCAGTACTCAGTGGAAGTTTATTTAATAGTAGGTACCAACTGTCCAACTGCAACAGTTGGTCATTTGCAACAAAATGTCTCCGTACCTTCAGCCGAACGGGCTATTATCGAAATAGGGCCTTCGTTTAATCAGATAAAAGGTTGGACAATCTCCATTACTGTATTACGTCGCCGATAATGTGATGTTGTTAGCCAAAGGTTGCGGTTTATCGCTGCTTGGGGCTTGTTGCGTGCGGCGGGGTATGTGCGCGGCGAATATAATTTACTTTTACTAACATACTTTTACATAATGAGTTATTTAGATAGCTGCTTTGTTTCCGATGTGATTAAAAAAACTGACTAAAACGTGATTTACTGACAGAGATACCTAAGTTAAACCATAGATTGAAACTTTTTACATACCCTTATCTATTATTTCATATATAAATGGAGTTCCGCAGACCTTACTTCGCGTCGGATTAATTAGAAACTTTGCACGCATAACAAGGACCGATGAAATGCATACCTATAAATAAAATAAATAAAAAATCTATATTCTAGTTCGGTTATCTACAAAAGCGTGTTTTTTAGTTTTTTAAACGATGTTGTTATTTCGTGAATGTTTGTCAGGTGATGGATGTATTATCCGACAAAAAGCGAGCAAGGCATGAATATAATATTTTATGAAAATCGCTTTTGATTCGGGACCTTTGTTCTTTTTTATGCTATTTTATAACGTCAAATTAATGATGCTCTTTGAAAATTTACATTGAAATTTCTAATTTTCGCGAAACGAGACTGCTCTTTGGCTGTGCAAGGTTTTACCAGCTATTAGCATCTTTTTGCATAATCCATCTTTTGGACGCTTTGTTTTACTACAGAGAAGCTTTAATGTTAACATTTTAGTTCCAAATGACGCCTTATAATATTATTGAAGTTTAATGAAGCGTCAGTAGCTAACTAAATATTAAAGCTATAATAAGGCTATAATAATATATATGGGGTGGATTAACACTATTAAGATGGGACAAGACAAACTCTTCTAGATATCTTTTAATATCTCGTTCAAATTTCCATAAAATTAAAATATATATAATTGTGGGAATAAAATGTGTGCTTTAAGAGATATTTAAAAATGTTGTTTTTCTCTATGTCTCATTTTATTTGTTTTATTCTCTTTTCTTAAACCTCACCTTACGTACCTATACCTTACTTATGGTACCTACTTATGGTCTAACTTACCTTTATTCCAATGGTTCAGCGGTAATGTAGAACAACCATTCGGGCTTTTAAGTTAAAGTGATGCACTTTGCATCTTTGCACTTTGTAGGAATAAAATGTGTGCTTTGAGAGATATTTAAAAATGTTGTTTTTCTCTGTCTTATTTTATTTGTTTTATTCTTTTTTCTTAAACCTCACCTTACCTACCTATATCTTACTTATGGTACCTACTTATGGTCTAAGTTACCTTTATTCCAATGGTTCAGCAGTAATGTAGAGCAACCATTCGGGCTTTTAAGTTAAAGCGATGCACTTAGCAGCTGTTTGTAGGTAAGTCCCTATATTAGTATGATGTGATGCGGTTAAGGCCGTGTGCCGTGGCGTGTCTTGTATTTAATGAATATCGATGCAACAAGAGTTACTTAATGGTAATCAAACTCTTTCTACTTTGACTTGGTAATTATTTATTTTGTCAAAGTATGTGCATTCTGTAACTGGAATACATCGTGCTTAGATGCTCTGGTGGAATCTGGTGGGTCTGGTGGAAATCTCCGTAATTGTAATAAATAGTATGTATAATAATAGTAACTTGTGGAGGCCCGCAGCTTCGCTCGCGTGGAATTAGATATAAAAATAGTTTCTTTTACACCTAGTTGCGATCCTTTTCCGTTGCTCAAAGACTTTTTTTCCTTCATCTTACAAAATACAAAAAAAAACAGATATACGTATTCTATTAATTTAGATATTTGTTATCTAAATTAATAGAATACGTATTTCTCTAGATATTTGTTATCTAAATTAATAGAATACGTATTTCTCCGTTCACTTTCTTTTATATTGCTGCAAATTTCAAATTTGTCAGATAATATTCGAAAAAAAATCCATACAGAGTTTCTCATGCTGTATTCCAGGAGCACCTCTTAACTTTTCGGGATGAATAGTAAAAAAGTTCCGTCTCAAGGATTCATCGCATGTTTGTACCAAGACAGACAGATAGACAGACAATGAATTTGAAAAAAAAAACATTTTTCTGCGGAACTACCACAACATAAACTACATTATGTCATTTTTCGTTCCAAATACGAATGTGGACATGTTTCATTCGAGCAAGGGATAGATGAACTCAAATACGTTCGAAATTTTAAAAATACTGTGCTATTATTTTCTAGAATGTTCTGTGTGGGGTATATACGAGTAAGCCGATCACGGCGAGTGTGACGGTAGTTCAGTGATCAAGGGCGTTAAGTGGAGAATCGAAGTGATACAAAGGAAGAAAATAAGTACGAAATAGTGGTGATTAGTGCACTGAGAAGTATCAAGTGCAGTAAAACAGTGGTTATTGTGCCCGTGTACTGTTCAAGAAGATAATCAAGTGAGAGGTAAAATGACATTTTATAACATTTTATAACAAACCGTAGCGCGACACAATGATATACTTACTTACCGATATGCTTACTCTGTGGTATTACAATGAATCCTCCAACTTATTTGAATTAATCAAAGCAAGTTAGAGTTGACGTAGACAACGTCAAGTCTGTATGTGTGGGAGGGTCGGGACAAGCACTCACCGCAAGGTTTATTACAATACATTCAGACGGCGTCTATGCTACATCATTGAATTACCAAGACGTAGCTACTCCACTCGCTCGAATCGTATTAATTGGAGATATATTACCCACTCGAGTGTCCGGGCTGCATCAGCAGCCTACACTAACTTACTTACTTTTTTTACTCTTATTACTTATATGCACGATTTCTCTTTTATATTCTACAGCATCCTCAATTTAGCTTCAGTTTAGCCGCCACTACATTAAAAGTCGTAATTTCTTAATGCAAAGTATTTTTGTGCTTGTGATATTCACGATTCCGTTGGTCATTGTATAATACACGAATGAAGATATAGGTAGTACCTACAAGTGTTTTTTTCGATTGGCTCTATTGGCAAGCTAGAATAGCTGTTATAAGTCGTTCGTCTAAGTGCGCTTCAGAATGATACATACAAGGAATACGAAGTACCTAATTTTTCACTCAAAACGTAATACCAATAAGTATAATGAAATAAAATACTCTAATACTAATATAATTAAAAAATAAATGACTGAATCTGAATCTATCTTGACCAGGATCTTCAGTTATCTACAATCGATTTTCGGTTATCTAAAAAAGCGTGATTTGTAGTTTTTTTAATTACAAATTATTTACTTATTTTAATGTACAAGTTTGAATTGTTCGATCTATGTACTTTTTATATCGTTTGCAATGCTTGACAACATAAACCTCTTCTATTAAAACATATTCTATTTTGAAAATAAAACGTGAAAGAGTGTTGAGCTCGGTGGGTTCAGCAAATTTGACGTTAATATGACGCGGGTGATGGATCGCCGCACTATTCGTGGTTAACGACGCCACCAAACCCCAAGCCTCACCGCGAACGACGCTATATAATACGTTAAAGTCGTGCAACTATTAATATAGCTTCTCAAAACAGTGCTTTGCTCGCGCGCGCAGTAAAGGACCCGGCCTATCCATGATAAAACACCCACTGGAAAGTGGGTCCCATCACCACGGAGCAGTGACCCCAGAGAATTGCTCAAGAACCAGGAATACCACCTGAAACTCGGATTCCCGAACGTTCTTCTTCTTTGCTCTGTAGAAATTCACACTTACCGAATGCTCGGTGGACTCCTGTGTTCGAATTTCAAAATGACATGATCTATAGAAATAATAATGGTGTCTTTGGATGAGTTTCAAAGGCACGATTCGTTTTCACTGCGTTCGATTTCAAAAATGAATAAAAACTTGACTAGAAAAATTAAACGCTCTGGTAAAATCCGTGAAGAATGAGATGAGAGATGATATTGTAATCTCCAAGGTAAGTCTGGCAATCCTCGGGTGGCTATTATGGCTTTACCTTTCCTATTACGAGAGGAGACCTTGCCTAATGCCTTGACAGTAAAAGGTAGGGTTGATGAAGATGAAAGTTCAAGCCGATGCGATCACTGTTCATGTCGGTTTATACCGTTAAGGGTTACCTTTTTCAGGTTGACTAGGTTTATGCACCCAAAGGCATACCTCGTTTGTATTCATCTCTCAGGTTGAACTGTTTATGTTGTCATACCTGGGGTAATTAACAGAGCGCAATATTTTAAGAATTAACATCTGTATTATGTTCTTACCTGTTATTTGACAATAAATATACTGATTACTGGTTGAGAAACTTCGTAGCTAATGTATACAGCGATCATAAGCTTAATTCGTTCGCGATACAGCCTGCGCTTTAAATGCCGGCAGATTTTGTACCTTGTACCATGCACACACAAGGCATCCCTTAAATCGGAAAACTCGTTAATATTAGCCACAAGTTGTTACCCGCAGCGTCGCCCGACTAGTAAGCGTTCATTATTTTAAATCGTCCAATATGTAGGAGCGAATTTACCCACTCAGGTCCTATAAGTGGGACCTTGCCCTGTATTACTGAATACACGGTTGTTGAGCGCTGATGACTACATGCGTAGAAGTGTTTTTTGGGTCCATTTGGTTTTTGGGGTCTGGTTGGTTAACACTAAACTAATTGTATTCATTTGTAACTAATAATCTCGGCTCCTATATTCCTCACATCTGCAAGCGAACTTATGTTCTTCTCTTAGATTATCTTTTATCAACATCTATAAAGTCTTTTTCTGAGTCCTTTTTTAAAGTTTGTAATAACTGATGTGGGCAGAGCTGTATTTTCGTTTACTTCTATCTAATATCCATTAAAAAAGATATCCATCCATAGTCAAAATATGCTGTTCATAAACAGGCCAGTTTATAACTGACCTAACTTGATAACTTTGAACAGGTTGATAGATGACTTTTCCATTTGCGATATATCGTTTATATGCAAAACAGGTTTGAATGCATTTGAATGCAATAAGCAATAACTAACTTTTATGGAATCTAGTCCAAACATAACTAGGTTTCACTATTTGTGTATTATGTATTTGTGTATGGAAATCCCTGGAGTTGATTTTCAAACAATTTTATGATTTATTTCAAACAATATTAACATTCCAACTCATAGAGAACAAATAGTAAGAATTTTCACGTCATCTACTTACAAGTAAAATTAGTTTGCTCTGCAAACAATGGTATTCCTATCCCGGGAACGAACTTCGAACTTTAGGTCACCGCTAACGCGAAATGAAGATTTTGATTTTATTTCTTGATGTTCAACCAAATTATTTTGTTGTATATTGTCAATAATATTGTATACAAAAACTAAAGAAACTCGTATCGAATTCGAAACCATTACGCCATTACTAAAAGCATTTTAAAAGCCCTTACCTATCCGGCCGCAATTCAGCGCAAGTTACAGCTTTATTAAATTCGTTCACTGCGTGTTTAGAATTTTCATTTCAAATTATATTCAACAATACGGTTTATATAGATAGTCGCGGACAGTAACCAGCGTACTGTAAAACAATTTTCAGGTTCGAAGCACCGAAGCAGCTTAAACGCAGACGCGTAAATAAGAACGAGAATTCGCCCTCAAACTACGGCTCTTGAGAATTCAAAGCACCTACTTATATGAATTGCCCTGCAATAAATGGAAATATAAAGAGATAATAAGTAGATAACTACAGCAAAGATTTTTGTGCGACAGGAAAATGTGGTCTAAAAGCGTTCGTAATTGGAAAACTAACGTTGACAGCTTTCATTTATTTCCATGTAATTTTCAGAAGGTAGCATACGGCAAGAAAAATGAAATGGTTTTCATGAATGACACATGATATTTCAATTAAGAAATGAACATCCGCTTTAGTGCAGGATTAAACCAGTAGGGTTCACTGATCATCGCATCCTGAGTCACTACAAATAAGTAGGGCTGCCATCCGTCCGGGTTTCCCCGGATTTGTCATAGTTTGGAGGGCGTCCGGGGAGCGTCCGGGCGGGGTTTTAATTTTAGTCCGGGTGAAACCCGGACTAAAATAAATGTCCGGGTTTTCGATCAGATCCCAGATAATTTATGTAGGTAACAAAAATATAAACTATGGGTTAGGTTTAAGCATGGCATGTGTTCGCAAATACATAAATCGACGGTCCCTACGTACATAAGGTGAAGTCAAAAACTGAGGTTTTCAGGAGAGCGTAATTTGTGTTCAACACGCCCTAGAAATAATTCTATGACAAATAATAAATATTTTCTTTCTACAATATTTTAACAGTTTTAAGAGCTTTATAATGCTATTTACACATATTTTATTTTTTTACGTTTTCTTGTAAAAACTGATAGATGACCGTTTCTACGCCGATAATAAAATAGAAGTATGTCAGTCATGTCTATGTTACCTTTTTATACGCAGGAAACAAAAAAACAGTGTCTGATATAGAATTTAAATAAAATGTTTTATGAAAATGTAGGATTATGTTACTATTTTTAAATCAATACGTTAAACATCCTGAAATCGTCACCCATGGATATAAAAAGTACTTCAATGACGACATATCACTATATACGTGGTTTTAGTCATTCGAGGTAGGACTATTCTTGTAATGTACCTAAATAAAGACAAGTCTTTTAAAATTATCAGGTTTGTGTTTTATTAAATAAACAAGGTTTATAATTTATAAATTCAACATTATTTATTATTAAAAAACAATCTTCTTAGCATCTAAATAATAGGTACATACCTATAGACTCACTGAAGTAGGAACTAAACATAAAAAATCACTAGTTCTTTTAAAACTAAAGAAAATATTCTTAATTGTACGAAAAAATAAAAAGTTAAACATATTTTCATTTAATTTTATTAACTGAATAACTAATATTGGGTTTGTTTATCTTTTATTTAATACCTAAGGGAAAAAAATAAAGCAAAATTACTCAATTGACGTCACAAGAACGAATAAACATACTATTTCATGCAAAAGAGGCTTAAAATTAAAGTTGTTTTTTTATCGAGTATGGAGTAAAATATATTTTAATGAAGTTGTAAGTGGTTGAAAAAAGTATTGAAATGTCCGGGCCGAAAGCTCCAAAATCCGGGGAACTTACGCCTCCGGTCCTGGGGGGCAGGTTTTAGAGATGGCAGCCCTACAAATAAGTCAAAGTGTAAAATAAAATGTCTATGTTTACGAAACCATGCGATTTACAAAATCCTCGATGAACTACCGAGAGTTTACTACAGTCCTCAAAACTTTGTGTCCTCCAAGATTAGACAACCTTTTCGAGATGTTTTATCGTTTTAATCCTGCTTGTATATCACAGGAGATTATCTGAGTGCATCAGCGTCAGACTTTTAATTTATTAACAGGAAAACTTTCCTTATCTTTTCTCAAGAACTCCACGCCTTGGCTCGGCTACTAATTTCATAATAGCTGCTTCCTATGTTGACGACATTCTCGTTTAAGTTTCGTTAGAATTCTAAATTAACTTATGAAAATACTTCAAATGGTTTTCCATTTTATGGATCGATTAATGCTTTATCTACTCGTAGCTTATCCTGTTCTCTTAAGTTAGGATCCGAAAAAACTTAGTATCAAAATATTTTAGGAAGTACGACATCTTACTTAGTTATGGTTTAAATATAATTTAAAGTAATTACTCGTTGGTCGTAACGGCGACTGCTAAGCTTGAGGTCCTAAGTTCGATCGCGGGTCGGGCAACAGCTATTGGGTTTTTCTAACTTGAAATGCCCGGTAGCAGCTCGGAGTGTGCCCGGTGTATAGCAATAGGCTCGCCATAATACATCCTAAACATGGTGAAAAGTGGGTATATAAACCTCTCTGCCTACCTCTTCGGGGAAATACAGGCGTGATGGTATGATAAGAAAACTATTTTACTGGGCACGGACACTGACATGTAGCAACTGCGAATGAGTTTCATCAAACTGTATGACGGTTATATTACTATTACTCGTATATAGGGTATTCCAACTACCCAAGGCCATTCCACATGCAAGGATAGTACAAAAGTACCTTCCTTTAGTAGTAGTATAAAAGTACCTTCCTACCTTACCTACCTAACATTTAACTCAACTCATTTCACCATTATTTTTAGTATTCTTAATCCCGCTTCAGGAAAGCGATTATTTATAACGTTATTACATTATCAAAAAACCGACTTCAAAACTAAAAAGTCAGTTAAAATATATTTCGATATAGTTATAAATAATTTAGGAAGTTTTAATGCTTAGAAGTATTTTATTTTGTACCTCCCACACACAGTTAAGGGTGGTCTTCACAACACTGCTGTGGATTAATTCGTTTATACACGTAATAATTTTCAGTCAGGGTGGCAGTTTATATCAACATGAAAGATTTTTTTTAATTTTAATTATTGCTAAGCTATTAGCGTGTTATCTTCCTTTAAGCTAGTTTGTCGTCGCTTTACCGGAAGAAGCGTGCCTCAGTCGATAAGGTGTTAAGTATGTTTCATTCATGCGATTGCCATGAGGCTTGTTATTCTCCCGCCGCAACTCGACCCTGTTTGTGTTGCCAATGAATGTTAGATGGTATAAATGAATGATTACCTATTGTACTCACAAATACAAACGCAAACAAGTAATTTATGTATTCATATAGATGTTTTTAGTGTTTTGGAGTTGGAAATCGTCTGCGGTATCACCTTGATGTCTGTGACTGTATGGCTTTATGTGTTTTGTGAGACTCTTGTGTCGCTTTTACGAGTTTTCCGAAACTAATGCGTCGATCTTTTGAAATGATTCCACTTCATTTCGTCTTTATTATATGTAACTAACTAACTAATACGTTGTAGCGTCCATAGCCCAATGTCTCTCATCGATTCAATGTTATGTACAGAGTTAAGTAACGATGGGGGCGGACGGTGGATGGGTGACCGCGAGTGGCAAAATTTCATGGGCGCTACCGTGCTTCGGAGGGCACGTTAAGCTGTCGGTCCCGGTTGTTTTCAATTATAAAAACAATCATTAAGCCTTGTCGAAGACCTTCGGGTGGCTTGAGAACATTCGACACTGGATTGGCCAATAACCCCTCCACCAATCCGCATTGGAGCAGCGTGGTGGAGTATGCTCAAGACCTCCCGCAGCTGTGCTTGTGGGGGAGACCCTGTGCCCAACAGTGGGATGTCTATGGGTTGTAGCTTATATGTATCTAATAGGTATCTATACCCAGAACCACATAGCTCCAAATGTAAGTATAATGTAACCAATTTAATGGTACTGAAATCTTTATTTAAATCGTTGTTCGTATGCACAACTGTTAAGCAAGAGGTCCTGAGTTCAACCCCAGGACGGGCAAAGTATTTTTGGGTTTTTTGAAATACTGCAGCGAATAGTGGCAACAGTGGAACTCTCAGGCATGCAGGTTTCCTCAAGATGTTCTCTTTAACCGTTATAGTAGGTGACATTTAATGGTTTTGGATTTAAAGACATACTTATAAATCCAAAACCATGCTCATAGCTACTACTTTCAATACCTACTGAAAAATGTTTGTTAGTAGGTAATTTAATGGAATTTACTTTGCGATATTAGATCTTTTCATCTCGTGCAGGGAAAACTCATTTTGACGCAGTTCAAGTTACAAATGGACGATAATGCACGTTGTTCCACCAGAACACAGAATCGTTGTAAATGGAACAAACGTCTGAAACTTGACTACTGCACTTACATTTAACTTTCGAGAGTTAAATACTCAGCGAAGCGGATACAGTTCTTCTGCAGAAGAAGACATTCAGAGAAGTGATAACTTCTGATGTTTGACTCGGTGAAGCTGCTGCAGGTGTGAGGTATGCATATATCGTCTAGCTAGAGGTCGTGCCACACTGCGTTAGCCTATAGGTATCCGCGAACCTATCCACTCTAAGACCCGTTAATTCGATTGTCGGTCCTTCAGCAGATGTGGCCTCTCCCTTACCACTTTGGTTTAGGAGCTGTGAGTAAAGGGATACTTTAGAATGGAATAGATAGATTAAAAATTTATTTAAGTATATACTTTAAGCTTATGAACCAATCCTACTGAGCTTCAGCTCCGTAGGTCATTACTGATAGGATACATTGAGCACAACGATTGAACCGGTTTGTGTGGCGTGAAATAATCTATAATCTTCCCCTACAGTATCGGATTCAATATCTGTTGAAATTCGTTAGTTTGGATCCAGACGACCAGATGTGGTATAAAAAGGCTGAAGGATGGAACACAAAATAAGTACATCCATCAAATTCAGCTTTTGTTTTATTGGCTGTTATAAGACGAGTAATGAGTGTGACTCGTAGACCTATAATGCAGTGCCGCAGAGGAATACTATTACTTAATATCACGTTTGTGTTTTTCCGAAGGGCATAGGCCATACCGGACACAAATCCAGACTCCGGACTACTGGGAATTTAAAATTAGAAAACTCAATAGTAATTTACCCATCCAGGGATCGAACCCAATCAGTCGCGCTTGACCACAAACCTACGAGGCAGAGAGAAACAGAGAAATGTAATGTTGTTTTCCGCAATGGTCACGTGGCGTGGTCGCTTCTCGCTAACATAGCCAGACAAGGCATAAAGGACTGACAACTCCGACTGTGAACTTTTACTGCACAACCGCGTTGCACGCCATCTTTGTTTTGCTAACTTTATGCGAATAGTCAGTTGCCGCTGGCTTCATCGGTCTTTACAGCGTCACCGGAAAATTACTGTGCCGTGTTGCTGTGATTGTGAAAAGTTAGATTTTATCATAGGTATGCAGTTTAGTTATATCAGCTGACTGGTTTTGATCAGTTATGTCCTTCATCATAATTATTATTAAGAGTCTTAAAATCAGCGCGTAGGCTTAATCCTTTAGTATTTGCTAGTTAAAATAGACGGTAATTTTTAATTTAATTTCTTACTAAAGAAGCCCATATCTATATACAGTATATAAAAATCAATGTATATGTTTAATTTGTTTCCATTTGATAGTGATAATATATATATTACAACTGCGGGGTAGTGACTATGTAAGTATTTATTTATGGTCGGTCTCAGGCAGTTGCGTAACTTGACCAAACGAGCTTATGTGGACATTTATTATTGATTTTTAGGTAGATACAGTGAGTCCGTATGACAAGTAGGTACATATCGTTGGCAAATATTGCTAGGGGTGGTCATTGACCCAAATTCACAGGTTGGCGGTTCCGAATTCGACCCCTCTTTCGGCGCTGGCTTAACCAATACGAGTTTAATATTTTTTAGTCAATGTATATGATTAATAGTGTTTCGGAATTTTAGATAAAGATTCTCATTCTCAGTTGAGCTCAGTCCTTACTCGAGAGTTCCCAGATTCAAATCCTAGTCGCACAATGACATACCATGTAAGTTTTGTGCATTTTAATTATCTAATGTCATTGCTGTAATGGTGGAGGAAGACGTGAAAAGCCTGCGTGCTTGTTAGTTCTCCGTAATATTTATTTATTTATTCAATTTTATTGAGACCTCTAAAGAGATATACAATGGGCAATATAATGCCTTATGGCATTTGAATAATAATATAATATAAATCATATTGTTGAAGGTATGTGAAGTTCAGCCAATCAGCAATTGGTCATTGTGGTGGACTGTGACCTATGATAGACCCTTAACAGCCAACGAACGGGTTGTGACGATGACCAAGCAATATCAAAAGACTGACTTCAAAATAATTAGATTCTGTTGTCATGGTCCCGTATGTATTTTTGTATGTCTGCGTTTTTTCATAGAGTTTTAGTTACCCTACTAACATTCTTATTTAAGGGGAAGTTTGTAGGTATATTTGTTGAAACAACAGAACGGATTTGGATGCGTTGACACATTCTGAAACCCTGTGGCTACTTTATGCCGTACTTTCGTTAAATGGACCGGGTTCACTGTTACTGTTTTGATTTTAATCATCCGGTATTAAATGTTAGAATAGGTGTCGATAATTATTTATTAAAAACCGTCTTTGATGTGGGCAGAGCCGCGTGAAAAGCTATTAGATAACCGTATAAAATTGTATTAAATTTTTACATTAAATGTATTGTTACATTAAATTATTGTTGTATTAAATTTATTTTATAACTCGACTGACTGAGTTTTTACACATGTTCCTGATCATGGGCGACAGTTTTTTGTAACATTGTTTTAAATTATCTGCACATAAATATGATAAAATAAAAACATAAATATAAAATTATTTATTAGCTCCCGTATTCGCACGTTCAGCAAATATTTTTTATCTATAGTCCACAGAGGCTACATTGCAGTTACATTTCATGTAGAATTAAAATACTGCGTGACATATAAAACCCGATACTTGCGCAGACAACGCGCATTTATTTCATTAATATATTCACTAGTGTTTATATTAAACTATGTTTTGCCCATATACTGAAAAAATATTATATATTAATCTAGTGTGTCTGATACCTTCACACCAAATTTTCGATGTTTATTTTCTAATATCAATACTCATTTTACGTCATTTTACGAAATGTAATACGTTTCGGCATAACTCTTGAATAAGGTTATTGCGTCGCGATTTTGATTATTTTAAAATATTTAGAAAGAAAGAAAATTATTTATTTTCATCAACAGTTAGGTACAGTAAAATACGTAGATACAAGTAGAATTGATTTATAACTATTAAAAAGGATGAAAATTGAGCGCCCTTAGCAAATTGGCCGTGGCAAACCTGGTACTAAACTGTACCTACTCTGGTCTGACCGGCAATGGGATAAGTGTTAGGAAACCCTTTATAAAATAAGCCCATCCATGATTTAGAGGTCTCCAAGGACTCTAGTTTGTTAACTACTAATTAAATAGAAAATGCGTCGTTCCAAAATTCGGTGTGACAACTATCCTAATTCACGCTTACTAGGGTACGCTAAAAGTTCAGGTTAAAATCTTGCAGCTATATACATAAGCCACAGTGTGTTATTATATATGTTACATTGTAATACTTTATATATTTCGATTAACTCTACCTCTAGGTAAGTGTCTTGAAGCTAAGCAAACTTTCCCGTGATGTTTGTTTTCGATGCTCTAGCTAGAGCAGTTTGTTCGCAATATAGGGCACTCGCTACCACTTTCCGGAAAGAAAACATACATATTTTGAGCCATATTATGATAAGACTAGTGGACGCCCGCAGCTTCGCTCGCGTAGAATTCGACCCAATAACGACGTCTGCCCGCGTTCGGATACACTTGACTTCAAAAACGGCAAAGTTTCAAACTAACTTTGCACCCCGTTTTACCCCCTTCATCATCATCACAACCCTTTGTTTGTCCCACTGTTGGGCTCGGGTCTCCTCTCAAGTTTAGGCCCTGCGTTGATATGTCAGTCAGTCAGTCAGCTTCTCCATTTATATATTATATAAGATAGATTTTATTCAATGTACCTTGATACTTGTCGACTCCATGGCGGGGGTGAGTGAAATTGACCGTTGGTTCCGGTTTCTAATCCCGGCCGGGGCAGATATTAATTCAGCAGATATTTTTCTCGGATCATGGATGTTAAATTGTTTTCTGTGTGCCCAACTGCCCACCGCCCGCAGTAAATTAAAGTATATCATCACATTCATATACCCTATTTAAGTTATTTGGAATATGCGCACTACATACAATTATGTATAAAGAAAAAAAAAGTTTTAGACTAGAAAAAAAAAGTTTTACCAAAATCTGTAAATGTAATGTACGTACGCGTTCAAATAATTTTACGGACTTGAGCATCAGCAATAAGACGTGCATGCTCTGTAAAAGAGCTATTTGACAGTTAATTAGAAGAACATTGTACATAAAAAGGACAATGTGTAAGAAACGACAACTTTGTATAAAGATAACGTTAACTTTGTATAAAGATGGAGACCAACTTGCTGAGCATCCCGGTGACGTCACAAGATATTTGTCCTCCAACGGGCTAAGGAAGTGAGCTTCCAAGTTACTGAACTTCAGAGTTTTATTTTGTAGACGTAATCGTTGAGCATCTCGCAGCTCCGGCGTAATTTGAGGACAGACTTAAACTTCTGACGTCTTTTTTACGTCTTCAAATTACGTGAAAATGCGCCAGACTTTACTTTAACATATTCGCTGTCAGTATACTAAAAATAGTACACATGCTACTGTTACTAAATTCTTCTGTTTCTGGGATAGTTTAAAGTGTTAATATGTATGCGTGGGGTACACTGAAAGTTTTGCGTAACTTATTAATAAAACAATTTACATGTAAAGTAATATATTTACTACTTTTCGAAGTATTCTCCTTTATTAAACAAGCTACCAATATTCAAATGGTTAGTATTTCCGCCGTTTTTGAATAGGTCCAGAGTTCAAATTCTATTTGGCTACATAAACATACAAAACTATTAAATGTCACGTTTACTTTAAGTAACAATGAAAAAAACACGTGCCCGCCTGAGCCTTTGCCATAATGTGTTCGATGGTTGGTGATGCATGAATGAGAATATCAAAATACACCAAAAACAAAATTAGCACATTAGCCGTGTACAAATATTTTCGTCGGGATTCGAACCTGGGAGCCGCAAAGTAGTCAAGAAACCCTCACCACCGCACTACGGAGTCATCAAATAAACGTGGCCAACAATGAAAAATTAAGCTTACAATCTACGGCTTCACGAACTCAACGAAATGAAAATATGAATGAGGAAAATTCTCTTCCCACTCAAAACTTTTTAGAAAATGAATTCACTACATTTAACATAGATCGCGATATCTTGTTTGTTTATTTTTTTGCGAGTTCACATAATCCGTTTCTTTTTTTTGTAAATTTATATTTTCGCTGCTGGAGTAATTATTTACACAAATGGGCACACTGAAAATCAGCAATCGTGGTTCTTAATCACGACACAGGCTGAGTGTGTCCACTTTTCTCTCCCCAGTGCTGAGACAAAGACCAAGACATGCTTTCTCCTTATCAATTATAAATCTTGTTATTTTATTTATTTTTTCATATTGTATTCATTCTGTAATGTAGTCGCATTAAGAAAGAAAATAAATTAATTTCTACTAGTGGACGCCCGCAGCTTCGCTCGCGTAGAATTGTGCTTCCCTACGTTATAAAAGGAACCCCTGTGCAAAATTTCAAGTTTCTAACCCTTATAGTTTAGGCCCTGCGTTGATATGTTAGTCAGTCAGTCAGTCAGTCAGTCAGTCAGTCAGCTTCTCATTTTATATATATATATATATATATATATATACATATATATATAGATTTGTAAAATGAATACAAAACTCCACCCACCCGTACAATTACCGTGGAACTTGTTTCTATGTGCACGTTTGCGCCGCGTGAAAGCCTCTTAACAGATAAAGCCAGATAAAACAATCGTTTATTAATGTCCTTAATGCCGCCTGCTGATAGCCGCGGGACTTCGATCGATTGAATCAAGTTTAACTTGATTATCAAACTTCGCCACAAAGAAAAAGTTTTGACCGAACTTGGCTTATTATTTCTGAGGCACGTTTTGCGAAAATTAAATATTGTATTGTCTGCCGTCCATATTAGCACAGAGTAGGATGCCGCGTTATATTGTTTATGGGAATTCAGCGCGAAAATATATAGATTCATTCACAAGCTTCAAACAGTCCTTATTACTTGTTTTGATTACACATGTAAAACTATAATAACAAAATATTAGAACGAGTGTAAATTCTATATTTTTGATTGAGGAAATCCAGGAAAAATTTAAGGGAATCCAGTAGGTTTTATATGAAATCAATTTTTTCTATATAGAGTTCGCCCGGGGCTGTATCACCGCTCACCATGACCTAGTACATATCAATCCCAATTGTTTTTAAAACAATTTTGTGGTGAAAAGGTGTGGATTCCGGTTATACTTTTTTAGAGGCGACCATCTTATTCCTCAAGGGTAGCATCTACACATATGTGACTGACTTGGACTCTTACTTACAATTTCTAACTAGACTATTACGAACACCAACGAACAGGACTAACTATAACTAACAGTCCCCAGTCCCTATTTGAGTACCTATTGTTCAAAGTCAGTCACAGTTGCCATGGGCGGCAGCGGATGGATGGGAGCTAGCCCCGTTTGCTATCTTATATCCATAAAACTAATTATTTTAGTAGGTACTAATACTAACTATTTTAGTAGGTACTACGAAAAAAGGAAATTACTCGGGATAATATCAATAGGATTGAGTTCAGAAAATATCAAAACTTGAAAATCTCACACAGTCAACTCGACCCTCAAGCGCACTGGATCGGCATAGCAGTGTTTCTGTACTTCAAGCACCCCATTTATCAGGGTCGTACATTAGTTTACGTCGCTCAAATGTGCTGCTAATGGGTGACTTGTGACTAATGATGAATACCCTTTAAATACCATGTCAAATGCGATGTTCAGCCAAATTGTTATCGCGCGGGCAGCGCTGAGGAAAAAGTGAAACAAATTGAGTTAATATATTATTTGTACTTCCCTGTGATATCGGCGTGCCGCGAATACCATGCTCCATTGTATGTTTTCCATAAGTGCTCGCTTCAGTTCAGTCCGATAGTGACTTCGGTGTCGGCCACACGTAGCGCGAGCCGAGAGTTGAGTGCCGGAAAGTTTAACCAGCTTTTATGAAATACTGTTATTTTTCTAATTTATTAGTTTTTTATGTTCGAAGCTGCCAGTTGCTGTTTGTTCCGTCATCGTTGTTTTTCGAGTGATGTGATTCAAAAGTGAGATATTAAGTTATGGTGTTTTTGTTACCATTGCATTAAACAGGTAAGTTTATTTTTTGATGATTTCATTTTCTTATTATTATTTCCTTTCCTATTATTCCCTTGCAGAAGGCGATAGACCTAATACGTTTATGGCAACCACCCTCCTTTAAGAAGAGGCCTTTTTCCAGATTTTCTTAAGTGAGCGCCCAACGGTTAAATTCCGATGGATGTATAGGCAAGAATGGATACATACAAAAATACTAGGTATATCTTGTTTAAAAATATACATTTCGTGCTTGGAGCCCCTGGCTTCTTGTTTAGCTTGCTCTGGGGAGGTGACACACATTACAGGTCGAAATTAATCCTGAGATTATTATACTGCATTTTTATTTTTTATTGGACTGATATTTTTAACTCTGGATTTTTCCTGAACATTCACTATTGTGTGAGTTTGTTTATGTTCATATGAGTATACGACTATACGAGTAATGTAGTTAAATTTCTCCGAAATATGAATATTACCGTTAATTTAAAAAAAAAAAAAAGATTTTTAATACTTTTTTTTTATTTTCATGCATTGTCATCGAAATCAAATATGTGTGCCAAATTTCAGCTCGATAGCTTCAGTGGAAGTGGGTGAAATATTGATTGCAAGATTCCAGGACATACATACATACGAGTGAAGTTAAAAATAAAAGCTTTTAATAATAAGATTTTAAAAAATGTTGCATTTACAATTAATATTGATTGCCCATTTTATAGCATATTATAGCATTTCCAAAATAATTTAAGAGATTAGCGCATTTAAACAAACATAAATATATTTCCTAGTATAGATAGATAATATTTTGAAGATACTCTTATGCTTTGTATTTAAAAAATAAAAATAAAGTTAATTCCAGTCCAGAAAAGAATGATTTTATTGTTCATATATTTTCATCAACCACATTGTACTGACATTTATTTTTTTATTTTGAGCGCAATGAGGTTTACTGCCGAATTCTTTCGTTTTAATTAGACAGTTATTCTTAATTTACCATTTAAGTGTTAATAACGAAGTAAGAAGCTCCTGTTTCATGGCCGTAATTCATGTTTAATGTGAAGTACCTAAATTAATGCAATCTTTAGAAGTCGTTTTACATTGGTATACTTTTTTCAAGTACGGTAGGTAATGCAAAGACGAATGCACGATAAAAGGGACTTTTATCGTGCATTCGTAAGTGTTGGTTTTTTTTTAAACTTTTTATGGATATACTCATAAACAATTATAAGATAACTTCACTACGTGGTCCAGTTGGGTAGGTCCAACTTTAAGAAAGAGGTTACTCGAAGAATCCAGCTCGACTGGGCGCCTGAAGACGAAAGTGTTCGAGCAGTTGTGTTGCCAGTGAAGACATATGGATCCGAGACGTGGACCAAAAAAGGCTGATGGATGGAATGAAATGATGGGTGGAAGTTAACTTAACTTTTCTTTTTGTAATAGAGGATGGCTAGACTATTCGTATATACTAGACTATATATTTAACTATTTCCTGATTAACTATTTTGTTTTTTAACTGTTATTTTAACACCTTTAAAATAACAGGGTGCCGGGCAGAGGAATATAATCCATAGCCGATGTCAACGTTACAGTAGGTGCTTGATAGTTGATACTGTATTTTATAGGTTTCCCAAAGAGCTTATCTTTTTTGGGAGAATTTTTTTTTGACAACACGTATCATGAACGTAAACTGTGGTTGTAAGGGTTTTTTGTTTGAATAGAGACCAAGAGGTGACGATAGAGCGATATGTGTGATCAAATGTAAATTTTATTAGGTAGGAAAGTAAATTAGCACTTATATTCACCGACATAGCTCTGCTAGCAAGCTTAAGTGGCAACGGGCTGGCCACATCTGCCGTAACGTGAACGACGATTTGGAAAACGTACTGTCGAATTGCCTCCTCGATGTAAAGCTAAGTAAATGGTGACGAAAACATCTGAACATTTAGTGTTCTCGAACACACATTGAAGCTTGCCTATTCACTTACAAATGCAAGAGCAGTGATGACGACAGCACCTTTTCTTGATCACTATCAATAAAAGCGGTGACAGCCCAGTGGCTATCGAACTCGCCTCTCACTCGAGCGGTCCGGGTTCGAACCCCAGTGGCTCGCACCAATGAATTTTCTATGTTATGTGCGTTTTATTAAATTAAATGTCACATGCTATAACGGTGAAGGACACATCGTGAGGAAACCTGCATGCCTGAGAGTTCATCACAACGTTCTCGAAGGTATGCGAAGTCTGCCAATTCGCACTTGGCCAGCGTGGTGGACTAAGGCCTAATCCCTCTCCCATTCTGAGAGGAGACCCGAGCCCAACAGGACAAAGAAAGGGTTGTGATGATGATGATGATCAACAAAAGTTACCATTTTGTTGTTTTTCAGTACAATATTATTCCCTGAATATTTCTGTGAAAATAAAACTAAGCATGTAAATTCAAATGTTTTTAGGTACTACGTTATTTTACCTTCACTGGTTTTGACGTATTCGTGAGCAGATCAATTCAGCATCAATTCATTCCGATGGCTACGCAATACGCGGTCTCATTTAAATGTTTATCATAGGAGAATATTCCTTGACGTACCTACTAGTATTGTCGGTTTAATATATCTAGCATTCAGTTGGTACGCATTACAATACAACACCAACCAAGTAAAGCAGCGATCTCCTCGCTATATTATGGGTTCAATGTAAACCTAACGTTCACTAAATATGCAATGTTATGTTATGTTGTTGTCAGGTCAGTATGAATCGGTATGTTGATGACACTAATAAAAGTAGATAAACTTAAAGAAATACAGCGGTGACAGCCCAGTGGCTATCGAACTCGCCTCTCACTCAAGCGGTCCGGGCTCAAACTCAGCGGCACGCACAAATGATTTTACAAAGTTATGTGCGATTTAGGAAAAAATGTCACTTGCTTTAACGGTAAAGGACACATCGTGAGGAAACCTGCATACCTGAGAGATCTTGATAATGTTCTCGAATGCATGTGAAGTCTGCCGCACTTGGCCAGCGTGGTGGACTAAGGCCTAATCCTAAAAACCTCCAAAGAAACGTGCCTAACAGTGGGACAAAGTAAGGGTTGTTATGAGTCTAGAAAAAAGATTAAATTGAAATAGTTACGGTTTAATATTTTTATTTCTCTTAAGAATTACAAAACAATTCACTTATAGAGAAACCAAACTATTACAATATTTTGCCGCTAAGTGTAATACCTAAGCCCATATATAATTAAAATTATACACTTACAAAGTTTATAAAGATATCATATTGAGGGTAGCAAAAGAATAAAATTGTCAATCGTGTTGAAAACAAAAATAGTTGAAGGACAGTTTATCCTCAGCACAGCCTGAAGGATTTATCGACGGCCGCGTGCAATAAATAAATCCAATAAAGCGGAGGTAGTGACGGCCGCACAATCAAACACATACTCCTATCCCTAGCTACTGGGAAACAGTACATATTTTTACGTTACCCAATATACTCGTAGTTGGTACATAAGCGTATGTTTTTTAGAACAAACCTTTATTAACTGGACTTCATTTGCCGTTAAATTAAGACTAAACATAATTTAAAGATATAATTATAGGCATAATTTGTAAATCTGAGACATAATATTTTCGTTAATGGTGGTGGATATGTATATAGCAATGTTTGTAATAGTTTTATTAATTGCCCTGTAGATTCAGTGATTGTGTATGGATATGCATGATTCTTCTTTTATTAGAATTAAAATTTTCTTTTAATTGAATTACAATTTAAAAAACCGACCACAAAACTAAAAAGTCAGTGCCATTATCACAGTTAACGGAGGTCGAGATTATGCTTTCATGTTAATATGACATAAACTGCCGACCTGACTGAAAAATATACGTGAATAATCGAATCAATCGCATCGAGTTACAGAACTGAAGGTGGTTGTTGACGAAGACTTTTTTTAATTAGTATCTGTTTAACAGTAGCGAGTCCCCTTCGAGAAAGAATGTGAACTTTAAAGAGAAATGCGAAAGTTAAATAACCAATTATTCGTCTTAGTCCCAAGCAGTTCGCATTCTCACACTTAAACTTTGCCATCGTTATGGTAGACTAGAGGCTTCGCCTACGACCTTCTTTAATCTTCAATGATTTTCGTTGACATTGGATACGATATAAAACTAGCAACGACGGGCCCGTTGGCGCAATCGGTAGTAGGTTCGAATCCACTCAGGTCAAACATTCGAGTGACGAACACTTGAATTTTTTCTGTGTTTGGATGTTACTATTATGTATATGTATAAATAATCTATATAATAATCTATATTGTGTGCGCTGCAAATGCTGTTCCGACACAAATCCCGAGCTATGACGCATATGTATGAATGTCATGTGGATGAGTGTCAGGAACGCGCTGTACAGGCTCAGATTCTGCATTCTGAGGGTGGCTCATATCAAACTGGCTTTTGTAGAATGAGAATGAATGATGAATCAGTCCAGATGACGCCATTTATATGATATACGGTTATACTACTAATATTATAAAGAGGAAATATAGTTTTGTTGTTGTAATGTTTTCACACAAAATCTACTGGCCGATTTCAAAAATTCTTTCACCATTAAAAAGCTGCATCTTCACTGAGTGACATAGGCTATATAATATTACTAAGTGTAAATACCTACTTTTTTTTTAAATATACGCTATATATTTATTTATACATTAAAGTGAGATAAATAATAAAACCTTAAACTAAAACAAAGAATTATTTAAAAAGAATTACAAAATAAATATGTCATCCAGAAACAGGCCTTGTGGCATTGTACCCAGAACGCTGGCAGCGTTGCCCCGCTGTATAGCGATGCAATTTTTTGGGCGAAAAAGCTGCCAGCCCTCCGGTCAATAATTAATTAGTAAATACCTAATTCTAATACACTTTACTTTACAGGGACTTTTATTTAGATGCAGTAAAGAACTATATTTTTGTAGAACATTATAACAAACTATGACAAAGCACTATGACGGCGCACCTGGTTTAATGGTTTATAGGCGCTATCAATATTTAGAGCAACCTGACAAGTGAAGCCTTATTATAGATAGCCTATATTACTCATAAATGTGGCTATCTAGTACAAAAAGTTTTGTTTTTTGTTTTTCACACAAAAAACAAAAAAATTCTTCTGTTTATAATATTAGTATAGATAACAATATTAGCTTTCTGCACTACTTCCACATATAAAAATTTAACTGTGCCAAATTTCATACACCTCCGTCCACGTAACTTTCATTAAAAACGGTGCAAAGTATGTATAATAGCCAAACGTAAAATACCGTAGCACTCCTCTACGCAGAGTGCTACGAAACTCGTAGAAGGCTTATTAATTTTTTTATAGCTTCCAAATAACCCAGAACGATTTACGTACAATCACTGATTACTTTCTATAAAAACCTAACCTAAAACCACGAGGGGGTCTGGATTCAAATCCGAGTGGCACGCACCACTTAATTTATTTTTCATGTTATGTTCTGTAATGTTGTAACGGTGAAGAAAAACATAGTAAGGAAACTGCATGCCTGAGATTTCTAAATAATATCCTCTAAGTAATATGAAGACTTCCAATCCACATCCAGCTCGATCACTACGCATCACCACTTCCATTGTGACTGGACACCCGTGCCCTGCCCAACAGTGGGATAACGAATAAGTTGGGATCATGATGGTTATTACGATGATCGTACCTTGATATGGTTGAGCCGCACTTCTTAATGTGTCACGGCTATCCCCCAAAATTAAGTTTCGCACCTTACCCTATGGGTGCTAGAGACTGATATACATACCTACATAGATATTTTTAAATACATACTTAAATAGATAGACATCCAGACACAGAACAAACACAAGTGTTCGTCACACGAATATTTCTCCTGTGAGGGATTCGTACATACGACCCCTGGCGCAACAGATAGGGTCACTACCTATATATAATATTTTAATATCCCGAACATGAAACGGACGCGGATACTTAAACTTGTATTTGAATTTCAAGACGATAATGTTGTGTGTCCGGTGGGAAATAACATGGGACGTTGAACCCCGAATAAAATTACTCTTACAGGATATTGTTGGATAGGAATAGGAATATAAATTAATTCCTGTACTTAAATAGGTTTCCAATTTATTTAACTTTTGCACAATAAGTATACTTACGCACCAACAAGGAACCAACAAGAAATCTCCAAGGTGCAACAGAACCTTCTGCACCAGCAAGGTACCTCCTTATACATATCTAAATACACGTCTAAATTTTTTGCAAGCTATGTTTACCTGTATTTGATTAGCTGGTTATACATTCAATGTTCTTTCATAGCCTATAGTAATTTTTATTTTCGATACCTGAATTTCTTGTGCTATTATAATCTGAACAAATAAAAAAAACCGACTTCAGAACTAAAAAGTCAAAAATAATAATATGTTCGTTTGCTAGATACACTACAACCTTAGTCCCACAGTTGGGCACAGGTAACTCCCACAGCCACAAGGAAGGGCCCGAGCATGATTATTTCACCACGTTGCTCCAATGCGGATCTATTCATATTCACGTAATATTTATCAGTCAGTGTGGCTACTTTAAAGGCTTATTTCATATTGAAATGAATTACGGCCGGACTTCAAAATATTACCTGTACAAACGAAATAATCAGCATTGAAGCAGAGTGAAATACATGTAATTATACACCGGGTTATTGCACCTATAAAATATGGTCAACAATGTCATAATTTCTATTACAATCGATTGGTCTAGATAGGCTCGTCCGAGAAGTAAGGGTGTTGGTAAATGAAGCTGTTTTCTTACGCCGCAAAATAGTGAGTCGTAAAATCTCTGATATAACAAACAAGGTCTCATATCTTGCTTTGTACAGGCTATAACTCGAATACCCTAATGAAGATTGCCATATCAGAAAAGGGTGATGAGATAGTTTAACGAAATTCCCTCTTATGTTGCTTATGTGATCGAATTAGCTGTTTCGGGCAATATTTTCTACTAGGTATAAATCCAATCTCTCTTAACTAACCACTACTATTTTTACTTTAATTGCTATAAGCATGTCGCTCGCAACTCTGATTTATTTTTTATTTTGTGGAAACTCAAGTAGCTTAAAAATCATTTATTTGGGTACCACTAATCAAAAATACATCTCTACAAAAACAAATGTGAAAGAAAGAAAGCCAATAGAGGGAAATTCGGTCTTCTCAGCTGCTTCGCCATAATAAGAAGTGAGATGTAAACAGATACCAAGTTTCACACATCATTTAATAATGTGCGTTGACGTTATTTCTGAACAAAAAATCAGATTTTCTACCGGAAATCGGATTCTCTTCTGGAAAATTGGATTCGAAAATTGTTATATCACTCCTAACAATATCGTGGTGGTTGGTTCCCAATATGTTGAGCACCACTACACCTGACTTACAAATTAAAGTCTGACATTGACAAAATACCATATACCCTTAGACTATTTTACATTATTATCACTCAGCACATTTTCAGGGCGCTCAAAAAGGCTTTTCAATCACTGTACAACCGCTGACTGGATGGCAATTCCTCGAGACGAATGCTATTAAGGTTCAATCGCACCGCAAATCTGTAATTATCTTTCCCGTAAATCTATTAATCGTAGGATTAGAAGCCGTCTTTGAAGCCAGCAACCGTCTGTATAAGACTTACAGATCCGTTTGTATAAGTTGGTGAGGGTGAGGCATCTATCTGTATATAATTTTGTATAAGAACATTTGATCGATGGTATTGAAGGAAGATCATTTGTGTACAAAAATAGATGTCTATTTGGTGTATATAATTTGTCTAACCTGGACCAAATCATTTCGTTGTTAGAGTCCGTAGTCGAAAAGGAACCTCTACAGTTTCACCACGTTCATTCATATGTTTTCTTTTCGCAGCTTAACTATGGTTCTAGAATACTGTAATTTGATAAGGGTACATACACATTGCTTAAGAAATCCATATAATATGACCACCAGTTTATAACATTATATCATAAATGATGTAGAAAGTAATCTTCTAATTAGCAACACAATTGACAACTTCGTCTAACATTTTATAGTTTAAGGGTTACTCTAAAATTGTTAACGACGATAACTTTTTTAGCAGACGGAGACATGAGAATTCCTTGTTGACTACGAAAATAATATATTACATAAATAATGACTTACATAAATTAGCTACAATATCGTAGTCCATATAATGCATAGCAGATTCTTTTTGTCTCCTAAACTTAATTTCGCTTCCCCAAAACACGAATGACTTGTTCAGCGACATTAAGATCTCAATTTCCTAATTTGTCTTCGCGGGGACCGGATATTGCGTAGATACGACAAACGCGAAAGAAATTTCTACATGGCTCTATTATCGCCATTTTTATTGGTTTTCAGAGAAAAGTGTCGCGGATATGCCAATTTATATTTTTAATTTATGAGTTGGTATGAACCAAGCTATTGTGGTCTCAGCGACGCAAATGCCAAAACGATTTTTGTGTCTATACTAATATTATATAGAGAAAAGATTTTTTTGTAATGTTTTCACACAAAAACTACTGGACCGATTTAAATGAAATTTGATACACAGATAGTTTAGAGCCTGAGAAAGGACACAGGCTAATTTTTAATTGGAAAAATTCCACGCGAGCGAAGCTGCGGGCGTCCACTAGTTATATATATTTCATGGTCAATTCAACGTTTTGACAGGGGTCGATGTTGGATTGATACAGACAGGATGCATAAATGCATTTCCCAGCGAAAAAAAATATTGTTAGGCAGTTACCTAATATTTAAGTGTCGGTGCTTTAATTACATTACTATTGTAAATCTAGATGATTAGAAACTAAAATCTACTTCCAGTGATTGCTAATTCTGGGGCGAAGTTAGTTTGAGCCGTGCCCATTGTCCTTTGATGAATTCCAATCGGACCACTAATTTATGTGTATTTAATAAATAAGTGGTCCGATTCAATTTACATTGCAAATTTTTATTCTGAATTGTTGTTGTAATAAACAGATTATAAAGGTGTTTGTTAGGATTAGAGCAGCTGAAATTTCTTGAAGCTCGTGTTTTTATGCCCGACTGTACTACATAATAAATTCCTCAGAGCGTCGCCGCGTCGGTGCTTTTAAATACTAATTATGAAATACATACTTCTTTACATAGCGGTCCCCCGACGATTTTGCTTTTTGCTAATCTATGCACCAATTTGAACCGAAGTTTGTTACTCTCCTCAGGATACCTATTGTCCCTGTTCTGCAAATGTTAAAGGGTCACAGCTACTCAGCCACATACACGACATAATGTAGCATCGTAGGATACCTCGGCTCCTAGAGATTACATTTTCATCACAACCTTTTCATTATCCACGGGTCTCCTCTCAGGATGGGAGGGATTAGGCCTTAGTCAACCACGCTGGCCAAGTGCGGATCGGCAGACTTCACGTGCCTTCGAAAACATTACGAAGAACTCTCAGGCATGCAGATTTCCTCAGATGTGTCCTTCACCGTTACAGCAATTGAAAATTAATTTCTTAAATCGCACATAACTTAGAAAAGTCATTGGTGCGTGCCGCTGGGGTTTGAACCCGGACCGCTCGAGTGAGAGGCGAGTTCGATAGCCACTGGGCTGTCAGCGCATGTATAGTGCCAGTTATTTATTATTCAGTCTACCGACTTGAAGCTAAGGCTTACAAAAACACGAGCACAAACTTCCAATGACACAGAATTCCCCCAAATTTCTCACCTGAAAATATTACGTATAAAGTTTTTTGACTTTTAATTTACATAAATATGTTATCCCTTTTGTTTCAGACGATTGCGATGGAACTACTCTATCAAAAGGATTTGTTAACTTGAAAGGTACGTGCGAGTTAATTAAGTCAAAGGATTCCGCCCACTGTTGTTTATTGGGTGCCCAAATGCTCAAGTTTATAAAACTTTATTATCATACCCGGCTTTGTATGGCTTAGGCGCAGAACAATCCGTCAGGTCGAGGGAAAGGTTACCTTTGATGGCGCCAATATTATTTGCAGTAAGTACGGTTTTGTGATTACGGTAGATAGACATAGCTTTGGGCAGTACAACCGCCCGCCATGGTATCTCCCTTAACTTGTGATAATTATAATAATAATAAATAAATATCTTGGACATTCTCACACACGGCCATCTGACCCCAAGGCCTGTAATATGGGTGTCAGAGACTGATATAGATACATAGATATTTTAATAATTTTTTACTAGCGGTCACCCGACAAACCGACCGCGCCCGTCGTTGCTTAACTCTTTCGATCACATTGAATCGACGCGCGCCATTGGGCTATAGACGCTACACACACTGGTCATGCCTGTAGATAGACTCTAAGCGACGGACTGCCATCGAGTGACCACGAAGGAAATTAATTGAAGTAAATAGCACGCCGTCTGAGAGACAATTAAGACAGAGGCGGCGGCGCGGCGGGCGGTCGGTAACCGTCCGATAGAAACATTAAGCGGTGTCGCTAACGAGGCGACCCGCGGCGACTACAGGACGAAGGCCAATCTAATATGACATGCGTGACATAAAATCACGCCTATATCACCCCGAAGGGCTGGGCAGAGGTGTGTTGTAGTACACCCAATTTTACATAGTGGTGAACATGTTGTTATACACCTAGCACAAATTCAGACTCCGAGCTACAGGCTGCAAAACTGACGGCGGAGACGGCAAAACAATAAGGTTCAAAACCTTATTGTTTTGCCGTCTCGGAGTTCGAACCCAGGACCTATAGGTTAACAGCTTGCGACCACTAGACCAACAAGGTTTGTTATACCGGAATTAGCGATAGGAATAGAAATATATTACGACTGCAACGATATAAAACAATTCAAATAAAACCGAATTTATCGGCTGCTAGGACAATATACATTATCTGTGATTAACGGTCTACCTATAACCCGCCCGAATACGGATGAACGGTCAGCGGAGAAAATAATACACTACGTACAAGTACCTATTACTTGTCCGTAGTGTATTATTTATATCCCGCTGCGCTTCCATAGTGAACCCATTTTCTACGGAACCCTAAAAAAATTCTAATTAATTTAATTGAAATTGATTGCCAATTTATACGCCCAAATTGATTCACCTTTTGTATACGCCTCTCGAAGTTGTTGACGAGTATGAGCCCTGTCATCCATATGGGTAATTCCAATTAAGCGAAAGAGGTCACCCTTGGAATCCGCGCGCCATAAACTTGTATTAAAACTATGGCAAACGTTGCCAAATTTAATTAAACTAGTGCCGCAAAAAGAGATTTAAACAAAGCTTTAACCGGTTACTTTTTTTTGCCGTTTTTATAGATAACTAGTGGACGGCCCGCAGCTTCGCTCGCGTAGAATTAGACCCATTAACGACGTCTGCCCGCGTTCAAGTTGCCTACTTGACTTCAGAAACGGCAAAGTTTCATACTAACTTTGCGCCCCCGTTTTACCCCCTTAGGGGGTGAATTTTCAAAAATCATTTCTTAGTGCTCCCCTACGTTATAAAAGGAACCCCTGAGCAAAATTTCAAGTTTCTAACCCATAGCTTAGGCCCTGCGTTGATATGTCAGTCAGTCAGTCAATCAGTCAGTCATTCAGTCAGTTTCTCCTTTTATATATATAGATGGTACGGAACCCTTCGTGCGCTAGTCCGACTCACACTTGGTCGGTATTTAATTTACATGTAATTTTATCGTTTACGATTTTTTAGATATTACTTATTAATTAGAGCGCCCTTTCCACTAAGGATTAAAGAAACAAAGACTAACTTTTAAATCAATTAACACCAGACATAAACGAGCATGTTCACATGTAAAAAAAGCATTATAAATAATCTACTACAGATTACTACTAATATAGCGATAAGTAAGGCCCAGATTACTACTAATGTAATACCAATAGCGATATGTAAGGCTACTGTAGAAAACCTTACACCATTAAATAATACTTTCTGTCTCAAGTATTATGAAATAGAAAAAAAATATATCAGTTTAGCAAGTTCTATCTAAGTATGACAGTTTCAATCGCTCGTTTTAACTCTCGGTTCGTTCGTTCAGGAAAGCCTTTTTATAATTCCGTAAGAACCTAATATCTTCATTTATTATTCCATTACAGTATCGCGGGGATGTAAGAAATGAAAGCTTTTATTATGGCAGACCAAATACTATTATATCAAATCGTAATTCTGTACTTCAGAAATTCTTATTATAATTTTATATTCTTATTATATTTTCAATTTGAAATTTGAACTTGGTTCACTGTCGAGTCCACAAGATTATTGTTCTTTATTCTTGTGCTTGAGTCCGTAATGGGGGACAGTAGGTAGGTAAGGGCCGCCGGCTGTCCCTTTGAAGGCACGAGTCCCGCTTTCGAACACTTTGATCCTAATTCTTTTCCACAAATCCTTCTTCTGCAAATATCGCGCGTACCGTTATCAAGTTTGGCAATCGAGTAGAAATGTAGTTATTATAAGCCTCATAAGCTGTTTATTTACTGGGAAATAGGGGTTAGGGAAAATTGCGTAAACTGTTTCTATGTTCTAATATATAGTTCGTAAAACTCTATGGCATAAAAGGTCGTTAACCTTTCGGTCGTTCGATCAGGGTTTGCAAACCTTTTTCTAAGTTATATTTAGTTGACATTTAATTTAATTGTTATTTGTTAACCTGTATATTACCTATACCTTGGTTCTTACCGAACAGTGTTAACGAATCCTAACATCTTTTTGTTATATTATTATTAAATAACAATTTGAACGAACTAATGAGTACAGTCCAGCCGTTTGTTAAATAAACATGTCCTCAGAACCTAGAGAGCTGATACAATTAAGAAGACAGACGGGTAGGTTGGTTATTGTATTGTCAGTGCTTTGTGTGTGTAGTTGTATTATTTAATTCTATTGTGGTGGAAAAACTGTGAACGTATGTGTCAAAGTTTAAATAATGCTTTTATAAAGGGACTAGGAGAGGTAAGGGATCTTATATAATTGGAACTCTAGTTCGTCAGTTCGCCAGCAGGTATGAGAACTATCGGAGTACGGACTGCTAGTAACAATTAGCAATGTTAGTTGGTATTAGTATTAATAAATAATTCACGTAGTAATCAAGAATAAAGTGTAAATAAGCTAAAGTCGGTGTTTCATAAAATATGCCCTCAGAAATTGTGTACTCGCGTAAAATTACATGACATTACGTAAACTTAAAATTTATTTCTAATAGACGCTTGTAAATTGTACACTTAAAAACAATAATTTTCAGATAAAAATGTATGTATTGGTACACAGCAGTTCAAGGCCTTTATAATTTTAATAGCAAATATATATAAATATACACATATTATGATTATTTAACATTGTAGCCCAAATTCAAAGAATAAATAACATTAAGAAGAATATTAATAGCAAAAGAAAAAACATGAACTAAGTATGTGTAAAGATGAGGGCCGTTTACATCTTTATTAATCGCGCTGCATCTCCTTAATTGGACAAACATGCTCACAAGGTTCTAAGCTGGTTTATTCAACTTATAAATGATAAATAGTATCACTTTAATATAAGATCAAATACAAAATCTCGTGAGGATGTCAGCTTAGAAATCATGTGATATTTTATGAGAAAAAGAAATTATTTATTTATATTAAGAGAAAAAAAGAATTATGTTTTCTTCTTCAGTTCAAAATTGCCTTAATGTAACAAATACACATGAACATGAACGAATATTTTCATTGCACACAAACAGATACAAAATAACGAGAATTTTTGGGAATTTAAACTACACCAATAATGTGTACCTACTACATGTAGGTAGGTACGTTGAGTTACTTCGCATCTTTACTCGGTCCTCAACACAAAATTTATAATTTATAGAATAAACAATGCTCTGTTATTTATTTCCTCATCAGATAGTCGTACATGCCTATTGTTTTTGGTGTACATATATTAATGGACTTTACGTAATTTATTCACAGTTGATTCTAAAACTAAACGATATAAATCATTGCTTTATAGCTAGAGACAAAGATGAGCTATTGTACTTAATAATTATTACTTATTACAGTTATTGTTACGATGTTTAAACATTAAAACATTTACGATTAATTAACACGTGAATAACTTTTGAAGTGAATTTTATTCTATACGTAGTAAGTAGTAATATTGAACTTGACAAAGCGGACATCAGAAGTTAGAAGATGGCGGCAATCGTTCTCAAAGTCAAGGGTCTTGCATCGACCTTCGGCAAACGAATACCACTTAACACCAGTTGGCAGTTCTGGCTGATTGCTTCGAACAGAAATAAGGGGATGCTTTTATCTATACTTATAATAAAACTCTTCGTCTGTGCCTTGAAAAAAAAGCTATGAGAGGTTGGTGATTGATACAGTTTTTTTTTTTTAAATAATTGTCTATCTTTCTGTTTGTCCTTATGTGCGCGATTGAAGCTTACTACGTCTCTCCAAATAATGTTCCTTTTCATATCCCTTATTAACTAGCTCTCCCAGTCACTTTTTGAGTCTTGTTCAAAGTTAGTCACAGTTGTCATGGGTGGAAGCTGCATGCTCGTTTACTTTGTAATCCATAAACCAATGGTTAGTCGCTACTATAAGTTGCAATAATTAAAAAATATCTTGTTTGATTGCTTTTCTGTTATATTAATAAATCTCAATTCAATACCAATATTAGAATGATATTTTGTTGGTAATGTTGATACTTCCCTATGGAACGTGAGCACGGTCGCCCGAATAGGATTACTTACAGAAATCTCTTGTTTCCGAAGCTTATTATTGGAACTTAATGGAAGATTTCTTCTGGAATTTCTCATTCGTTGCAATAAAGCGTATTATAAATGCACCGTTACGTAGTAGGAATTGCAAACGAAGCTGCCAAAATCCGATGTTTAATAATTACCATAGACAAAAAATTAGAAATGTGATACAAATGCTAGAAACAGAAAACATGTAGTTAACCAAAACTCCCGTTTTATACGTAAGCTACCCACATCTATGGGTAGGTCTCTCTCTATCATGCGTCGCACAGCACTGATGTTATCTTCAGATGTCCCTGTTGAAGGACGTCCCTCACGCAGATCATCACTGAGATTGCTACGCCCACGCTTAAACTCATTAAACCAATTGTAAACAGTAGCGCAAGATGGGGCTTCGTTAGTAAATGCCAATCGAAGTCTATCATAGCTTTGTTGTCGATTAAGACCACAACGAAAATCGTAATAAATCATGAACCGAAAATTTTCTCGCGTTAAATTCATTTTGAGGTGTAACAAGACTTTTGGAATTGCCTGATAAGGAATTTAATTGAAATTTGTTTGATAAGGGTGTCAGTCTTGCTGTTGGACATAGGCGTGCCCTTTACAACTTCAGCTTATCTCCTGCCTATTAGCGTTCAGAGTTAGCAGTTTCTTGTGTTTACGCCGGTGGTGTTTACTCAACACGGAAAGTAACTTGTTGTAAGCGTAAAAATATTGATCCAAAAGTCCGGCCCCCTGCTAAGAAAGCACTCTACATTTTATTTTTACGATACTCACATAAAAATCTTGTTGAGTGAACACAACTTCACACAAGTCATAAATATATCACTGATCTCTGCCAATCTTCCGTGCCAATATTAGTCCAGTACGAGCTACACTGGATTTATGAAGGGATAAGTCTTTTTCTGTTTGCGACTGTTATTCATAGTTACGAGTGGGATGGTCGTAGGTGCAAACATGGAACTGTTTACACGGCCCAGAAACGCAGAAGCCATGTGTTTCTAAGTTTTCTGAATAATACTAATACATAGGGTATAAGGAAAATCATACTTAAATAACAGTATGTATTGTTTAAGGAAAGGGCTGATGGAAAGGGAAATCGTATTGAATAATAAAAGATAAGACTTTGTTTGAAGAAAATCCCGAGTTCTGAGTTGCACCCATATCCACCACAAGTCTTTTATAGTCCATTTAATTGTGGGACAGTTGGGCACGGGTCTCTTCTTGGAATGGGAAGATTTAGGCCTTTGGCCACCACTAAGATTAAAGTCTAAAATGGTCGCCTCTTTAGAAGTGTAACCGGGAACTACACATTTTCAACCGGACTACAATAGCTATAAATACAATTATTAAACGGTAATGATACAAGGTACCGTGGCGGGCGTTGGTACTGCCCCGGGCAAATCTATACGGAACAAAATAGGTTTCATATAAAACCAATTTGGCTCCCTATATGCTCTACCACCTTTAAGGAAAAGACAGGAAAGAACGAAAAGTGTGTCATAATGAAGTAATAACTTAGCATCTGCTTACCTAACAGTCTTATAATACGGTTGGAACGGCTTGTTTACCTAAACTTGTTCATCCTGTTTGATACACTTTAAAATGTGGATTTCATGAATGAATAATGGTTGCGTCATGTAATAGTAATGCTATTATTTTTCCTGTTTAAGGGCGATACGAGATTGTCCTTATTCACGTAGAAAATATTCGTAACTATGTCCTCCTTATAAGGAACATTAATTTCATATTTTATTTACTTATGTCATTTCAATACTACTTTGAAATATTTTAAATGCGAGTGGATTATACCCATGACCTTCCCAATCAGAACCTACTATCACTAATACACGTGTTCAGCTTACCTTTGGAGACCGAAACGGCCTGTTAGTTTACCTTTCCTGTGGTGCGTATGAGCGCTGATCAGTTTCCTAAAATAACTGTTTTGAAAATAATAAATAAATAAATATTAAAGGCTTTATTTGCCCTCGCAAGGTGTAACACTTTTAGGGTAAAGTATTTAATATACTGTAGAAACTATATTTGCGAGATCCTAGTGCCTAAGATAGGTGCGTGAGGAATCAGTGCCCACCCACGGAGTGGTACTTAAAAATAATATATGCTTTAGATATTTGTCTTTAGACAAACAACTTAAGACATAGGTAATGGCACAGTGAAACAACAAGATTTTTGTCGCCGAACAAAAATAAAGTCCTTCAAAAGGTCCTTTATTTCTCCTAACGCAATGAAGGTGTAAACATATTATTTTAACTTACCAATACTCCCATTGTAGGCATGTACAATGTGTCACATCGAACACGCTTCAACATATATAAAAGTTGATTTGCGCAACTAATACACGAACGACTCAACAGTTTTTGAGGTTCCGTTTTCAGTTACTTGAAAATGTTACCATAAATAAGGTTACCTTCCTATTACCTTTAGTAATGTAGTCCGTGATAGTACTTACCTCTTTCTAAAAAGAGACTCAACGATTACTAATAATGATGTGTCTTCCAGGGCACTTGTAGCCGGGAGGATGGTGGAAGTGCACTCCGGGGGCAGCGGCTGCCCGGGCCCCGGCGCCCCGCCTGCAGCCGACGTGGTAAGTTCCCCGAACTGGGCAATGATTCGCTGCTACCCATAGACGTCCCACTGCTGGGCACTGGTTTCCCACTGCTGCGGCAGGTCTAGAGTATACTCCATCACGCTGCTCCAATGCGGATTGGTGGAGATTACTATTTTGAAAAGCACCGTATCAATTGATTAAATATTATAAGTTCTCTTTGGTATTCATATACAATTTTTTTTTATTGAACACATAATTTTTTTCATAGTGCCATAAATTCTCTTTAGTGGCCCTAGTGTGCGGAAATATAGAGACAAAAAAGAAATTCGTGAACGCATTCAGATTCAGATTCAGATTCATTTATTTTTTTCATTATATGGTATTTTGTATACGCTTAATGAACGTCATAACATTTTTTACCTACCGCCGGTTCACAAAGTTGATGCTACCGAGAAGAACACGGCAAGAAACTCGGTAGTTACTCTTTTCAAAATTAATTACAATATTATTACATTATTATAGAACAAGTGGAGCTGGAGATACATCGCACCAAGCATTTCTATCGTTCAAGTAGTCATTAATTTTATAGAAAGCTTTATTAAGGAGGTTTTGTTTAATGTAAGATTTAAATTTATTATCTGAGAGACAAGTAATATTTCCGGGTATTTTATTGTAGAAGCGAACACAGTTCCCCATAAAAGATTTTGATACTTTACTTAGTCTAGAGCTAGGTACAATAAATTTATCCTTATTTCTTGTACTAAAGTTATGTACACTGCTTTTTTTGTCAAAGAAATTAACATTTTTCCGTACATACATTGAGAATTTTTTAAGGAGTGAGATTCAAAAATATGGTCCTTGTGCTTAAATCAACATATTAACGTCGTTGTGCTACCCTGTCAACATAAACAAACAGGACGCACTGGCCAGTGGGAGCTAGAGCGCGGCAAACAGCCCCGCCCACGTTGGGGGCCGCTTGCGTTGACTTTGTTCACGATAAGGGCGACAAAGTGTGCTTCTAACTTTAATGATTGTACACAATACATATCCTAAGATTCTAATAACGGAAAGGGACATAGGACATACGAAAATACATTAAATTTAAGATATCTAATAAAGTAAGAGAAACTGAAATCAAATATTTTTCTAATAAAAGGAACTATCACAATATTCTTTTAAATTACTCCAATACTTTATTTAATGTCCTATTACGAATTGCTTAACTTTAGCGACTTCTTTAACTATGAGAAGAGGTTTAATTCTTGACGTATTTGCTTGAACGGTTTTAGAGAGACGCACTAGTTCCTTTGTTTAAAATTCTTACATGTTATTTAAATATTAAGCCTCTCCTTATTCGATTATATTAACATTGGACTTATGCAAATGCTTGTAACTTATTAGAAGTCATTGGTTTACCTTTTAGAGTTGATACCAGACCCCTTTGAGTGAGAAATAGCCACAGAAATAGCCACATTAACATTGGACTTATGCAAATGCTTGTAACTTATTAGAAGTCATTGGTTTACCTTTTAGAGTTGATACCAGACCCCTTTGAGTGAGAAATAGCCACTGGGCTGTCATCGCTTACAAAGCTTGAATACTTCGTATATTCATATACATCTGCCTACTATTTGTAATACATCGTAACGTTGTATACTATAATGTAGAAATTCGCGGAAATCGTAAAAAACTTTTATGTTCACATCATCATTATGAGCGGACCGTGCGTAACGCTCAGCGTCACAATATCGCAAGTTCATCTAAAATTAGCATTGATTGTGAAAATATATTCTTTGCCTTTTAGCGTGATTGAACCGATACATTGCAGATACCTAGTATTTTTAAAGTTGGAACAGTCATAATATTCACTGTTGCGCAAATAAATGACTAGTTTAAAATGTAACCAGCACAAGATGACTTCACGCGCATAAACGAGTATAGATAGATCTACATAATTTAAAACGTTTTATGTTACATAAAACATAATGTAAAACCACAGTAAACTAACACTTTCCTAAGTAACAAATAAGAATATGAACTTGGAACCGCAGCTATATCGATGTGGATGACAATGACCAACGTCAAGAGCATTGCTTAACTTATCTATACTAATATTATAATGAGGAACCAAACAAATTTGTAATGTTATCACTCAAAAACTACTGGATCGATTTCAAAAATTCTTTCACCATTAGAAAACTGCATCTTCTCTGAGTGACATAGGCTATACAATATTACTAGGTGTAAACGAAACTATTGTTATGTCTTATTCCACGTGGGCGAAGCTGCGGACGGCCACTAGTCGCTAATAAACATTTTGCGGCAAAATACGTAATATCTACACTACCCGTTACACAAAACATTTCTTTTGTCCTCAAACTCATTAGCCTCATATTCCAATAGATGTCACCTCCGTGGCGTCGCGTAGATGACAGGTGATGTCTGTAACATTATATCAACGAAATGTTGTTTCTCAACTACTCGTACGTATTCCGCTGACCTACATAAAATATGCCAGTAAAAAGTTTCATACTAACTTTGCACCCCCGTTTTACCCCCTTAGGGGATGAATTTTCAAAAATCCTTTCTTAGTGCTCCCCTACGTTATAAAAGGAACCCCTGTGCAAAATTTCAAGATTCTAACCCTTATAGTTTAGGCCCTGCGTTGATATGTCAGTCAGTCAGTCAGTCAGTCAGTCAGTCACCTTCTTCTTTTATATATATAGATATAGATAAACATCATAACATCATGCCTGTATATACCCAAACGGATAGGCAGAGGTGTATAGTACACCCACTTTTCACCAGTTTAGGTCCCATTTAATAATAATAATTTAATTACATTCATTATGCAAACAAATACCATTGTACAAATACCATTTGATGAAGAATATCTGAATCTGAATTTTAGCGTCCATAGTCCAATGGCTCGCGTAGATTCAATGTGATCGAAAGAGTTAAGCAACGATGGCCGCGGTCGGTTAGTGGATAGATGACTGCTGGTGGCAAGATTTCATGGACGCCACCGTGCTTTGGAGGACACGTAAAGCTTTCGGACCCGGTTGTTTTCAATGGCGGTAACAGTTAAGCGTTAAAACTTTTCGATGAGCTTCGGATGGCTTGAGAACATTCGACGCTGGTTTCGCCGTTAACCCCTCCACCAATCCGCATTGGAGCAGCGTGGTGGTGCTCTAGACCTCCCGCAGCTGTGTCTGTGGGGGAGACCCGTACCCAGCAGTGGGACGTATATGGGTCGCAGCTATTGCTTGCTAAAGCTAATCTGAATAGCAAGCTAGTAGTGGTACGACACGCGGTCAGACTGGAGTAGGTAACAAGCGAAGCGGCCGGCAGGCGCGGCTCGTAAATTCACTTTATTGGCAGCCGAGAGCTTGGCCACCGTGTCCCGTGTCCAATGCGAGACTCTACGTACAACTAGCCATAATGCCGATATAATAACATCACTCTGTCTTCGCTACGCTGGTGCAACTGATCTGCAATTTGTGACCGAACCAAATGTACGTTACAGAACGCGACAGCTATTTTTACTTCAATCGTACGAGTACATATTATAAAACAAAGTCAATCGTGTCTGTTTGTACGCAGTCAACGGATTCATGCGGTTTTCACTAATATACTCACAGAGTTATTAATGAGTAAGGTTATGGTTTATAATTTGTCTTTTGGTTTTGTCTAAATTGGTTGAAATGTCGAAAAAAGTTAAGCCACCTTGGAGCTATGTACAGTAGAGTCTGATTTATATAAATATATCTGCTTCTATAAACACATATACATATATATCTGTAAGCAGATCTCACGGACCACCACACCGCTTTAATGACACAGAACCCTAGGTCTAATTAAAGCACACAAGTTTATTTTATACATCGGGCATCCTTTGAACGACTGTTCCCGCTCATTTGTTTCAATGGAAGTGCTAAATCGAACATGAAATCGGTAGTCACAAACAGGCAGTAATAAAGATTCAATCAGATTAAGTTCATATTCAGTTATACTATGGTCTATTTTGGCTTGAGACTCGATCTTGACGATGTTACAAATAGGGCCGACGGAAAAACATACTAGTTGTAGACGTAAACAACTTGGTCATAGTTTAGGGTTGTCACAGCTGTTACAATTTAGTATAAGCGTCCCATCTCTTCCTACTTCCCTACTTATATTCTTCATTATTTACTAATTTCATTTATTCGTAATGATCACACTAAAAATTATATTTTCAACGGATTTGGTGTATGACTTTAACCTCGGTTAATTTTCATCAAAGTGGCCCTTTGATGAAAATTAACTCAGCAAGGTAATAATATGGTTAAGACATACTAAAAAAAATTAAATATATAACTTATATATAATATATATACAATATAACTTATTTTTTTTTACTTAAATAACTTAATAAATAAACTTATTATAGCTTTCTTTTACAAGCTAAGCTCGGAATTCGAATGAGTGTTAAAACACTTCATAGCTATCATAGTTAGGTTTATTAGTGTTACTTACTTTGTTTAATAATCTGTTCTGAATAAAGCTTTTTTCTAGCAGGTATCTAGAGCATAAATTATACAGGCGTCGCCCGTAAAAACTTCAACTACGGCGTAGCAGGATTTCGTAGCATCGTTGCGCTACGAAAATATTCGTAGACACACTGTTATTAATTTAGCTCTACGCCTCCGGTGTTACGAAACATAAATTTATTTATTTTTATTTATTTATTATTTATTATTCATAAACGCCTGTATTTCCCCAAAGGAGTAGGCAGAGAAGTGTACACACTCACTTTTCACCATTATATATTTAATTCACTATTGCCATACACCGGGCACAAATACAAAGTCCGAGCTGCTACCGGGCCGTTAGAAAATCACAATAGTTAATAACCCGGGTCGCGACCATCTTAGTTTTCAAGGGAAGCATATGTTATATTATATTATATATTATTACTTGTTATATTATTACCATGTTAACTGGATTAACCTTGCCAGTCCTTATTTAAGTCTTGTTCAAGGTATTTTGAAGTCGCCATGGGCGGAAAAGGATGGGTGGTATTTGTATAGACCAAATATTATATCCATTAAAAAAATTGCTTAGAAAAGTCATTGGTGCGTGCCGCTTGTATTTGAACCTGGTCTGGATTGAGAGTGAGAGGCGTGCTTAAATACGATAATTACTCGTACAATATTTCATTTAACTATATACCTCTACAATACTTTTGTAATTGAACTCAATTTCTTAGAAGAAAACAGCAAATAATTAATGCTTAATTCTTAAGAAAGTCTGGAATATAATTTGCTGTCATCTGAGATCTATTTATTGTATTCGTAATTTAATGAACTACTTATTGGTGTCGAGAAAATGCTTTATAATATAATCTTTTATGTAAAGCATTATTGTAATATTGCTTAATTTAGGAGATCTATAATCTTCTTATGTCCGTT
The DNA here is from genome assembly GCA_944567765.1 of Carterocephalus palaemon. Lineage (NCBI taxonomy): Eukaryota > Metazoa > Arthropoda > Insecta > Lepidoptera > Hesperiidae > Carterocephalus > Carterocephalus palaemon. Next base: position 2,815,059 of record OX155641.1, read on the forward strand.
AAGAATCGAATTATACAAGAGAGTGAAGATACATTTAGAAGGCCAAGTTGACGATTAGAAGAATTGTTAGCCCTAGAGGGCTTACTTCAAATAATCTAATTACTTATGCTGTTCAGTGCTTCAGCGGCACAGAATGTCTAGTGATTACTAAGTTTCTTAACATTAGATAAGATAGGTTGTCCTTAACTCAGGATCAGCATATTACAGTTCAGTTCACTGAAGGTTAACGAACGACGAAATTCACTTCGTCTGAAGAATAATTACTTCATCCAATGCTACGGTAACTAATACTATAAATCTGTCAGAAGATCCTTATAGACGAGCTCCTTATGGTATTATATATATCCTACTAAAGATGTCTGACATTCGATGAACCACCACACTGCTCTAGCTACATTGGTGGGGACTCTCACGTCTAAAGGCTTTGCTCGCAGTACTAATGGGCTATATGAAAGGGTTCCATTTGCGTAAACAAACTTTAAATTGGCCTAGAAACTTCAGTGACATGAAAGGGGCGGGCGCTGGGATAAATAAAGAGCTGTGGCTGTCTGAACTCATTGACGACCCATTAGTTGGGTCTATGCGGCCATGGAGGTCTGGGTTCGATTGCCAGACAACACACATGAAGTATGTCTACTGGACATGGTTTACCGGGAAGTTAAAGTTAATCAAAGGGCTTAACCTATCATTGCTAGGGGCACCCACAGCCTCGCTTGCTTGCATTTTTAATTAAAATCATTTTTTTTTTAACTTCACTCGTATGTATATCCATGTATGTGTATGTCCTGGAATCTTGCAATCAATATTTCACCCACTTCCACTGAAGCTCTTGAGCTGAAATTCGGCACCCATATTTGGTTCCGATGACAATGCACGAAAATAAAATAAAAAGTAGCAAAAGCTTTTTAAAAAAAAATTTTTTTACAGTATAATTATTGTTCCGCACATTGCGGCAATTTTGTTCCTTAAATTGATTAACTGAAGCAAGTGAAACTCAAGGAAACCTTATTTTAAAGGTTTTCTCGAATAAAATAACATCTAAACCCTGAACAATAATTAATTGTACTTCATTTTACTTTATCTAGCCATTCTTCAACCCCTTTTTGGTTAAAAACAAAAAATCAATAAAGATTTTTGGTGATCACATTATGATGTGCCATCATTTAGGACAAAACCATGACAAATACCTACTCCTATTAATGGAATCTTTATTCGATCCGGCCATAAGTTATTTTGTAACAACAACTTGTAATGTCTCTTTGCCTTATTGATACTAAACGTTTTATTGCTGACACATATCTGCACATCCGCGGGAACAGTAATTAACTGTTATTGCTGTTGTTTTGTTCATGTTTCTTGCAATAAATATCGATAAAACTTTCATTAATTGTACTTGTAGTGCTGCGAAACAATCATAATAAAGAATTTGATAACATCTGAATAATGTTTTAAATGAAAATGCTGAAACCCATAGACACGGTAATAGTATCACCATAGAGACGTACCACTACTGGGCACTGTTCTCCCCACAGACAAATCTGTGGTAGGTCTAGAGCATACTCCACTACGCTGATCCAATGCGGAGTGGTTAAGGGGTTAGTGGCCAACCCAGTGTCGAATGTTTTCAAGCCACAAGAAGGTCTTCGACAAGGTTTAACGATTATTTTCACCATTGAAAACAACCGGGACCGACGGCTTTACGTAAAATTAATAGTTTCCCTTTGATTGCTTTGAAATACAAGTCAAATCAAGACAGTAACATGACGCTATAAAAGCAGTAAAATACCACTTTGAAGTTACGTGCCCGATATTATACTTCAGAGTAAACGAAACATCTATCTACAACTATCACGTCTCAGAACTTTCAAGATTTATCTCTCGTGAAAGTTATGCAGAAGGAAAAAAAGTGGTTTGTTTCTAGGAAAATATGTTTAAAGCATTAACTGGAGTGATATGCACAAGATATCTGAAATAATTTCGTTGTTGGTGTCAACGCCCACGGTAGCTGGTAAGAGCATTCCCAGTACTGATGGAAAGATCGTGGGTTTGAATCCCACGCGTGGTGACATTTTCTAACAGTACTTTTATAAGCTTGGTACGTATATAACGGAATCTTTGAACGTGATTTTCACCCCTTTCAAAACGTCGAAATAATTTGAAACTGAACACTTATCAAGAACCGATGACAATGCAATCATTTAAAAAAATCTACATTTTAGTTCTATTATCTCACAGTTATCAATAAAAGCAAATATGCTTTGCTTTTTTATTTTTAACAATGGTGTTATTTCAAATTACTTAATAGTTATTTAAATATTTAATATACAATTTTAAAAAACATATAATCGAGTAAAGAACCTCCTCCTGTGTGGGAGGGAGGTGCTTGCGTGCTTGATAGTATACATCACCATACATTTTTGTTCGCGGATTGTTGCAAAGTAGACTAATTCTTGGTTTGTAACCTCCTCCTTTTTTTGATGGCGGTTAAAAATGGATGGAGATGTGGCGTGAACCATGGCAAAAGTTTTAGGGCTGCCCGAAGGTCCACAATACAAGTTTGTATCTTACAATACCTGATGCTAGGAAATCCGCTCTACTTCAGCAAGCGACTGGCTGGTATATAAAAGTAATTACTCATCACTAGGTTCGTGTTAAAGGCACTCCGTTTCGGATCATCGGAAAACACCAATTACTGGCTATTAATCGTGTGATGTTATGTTTACTCATAATAGCAATCTGTGGAAGTGATGGAAGCTTATTAAGAAGCATATACACTAGTTATTTATATTATCTTGTATGCGTGACAAGTATACACTATATTCTGTTATAATTTTATCTAAAAACTAAAAAAACTATCTAAACAATTTTTGTATAGTACTTTAGTACATACCTAAAAGAAATATATGTATGAGGTAAGTAAAATCATAAAATACATATAGAAGATCATAGTCATATTACAAGATAAAATACTGTTTCAGATAAACGTACAAGCTGAAAGGATTGCTAGTCATATTCGATTTGTGCTTCCATTTTGTTCACACCGCGGAAAATCTTTACTAGGCGGCAATTCATATCATTTAGATGAGAAGGTTCCATCTAAAGTGTTTCTCGTTAAATGCCAAAGACTTTCCTAATCGATAATAATATGAGGATAAAAAAAACACAATACTACTGTAATATTGGCTACCCAATGGCTTGCGTCGATTCAAGTAGCGTCCATAGCCCAGTGGCTTGCGTCGATTCAATGTGATCGAGAGAGTTAAGCAACGACGCGCGTGGTCGGTTTGTGGATGGATGACCACTATTGGCAAAATTTCATTTGAGATCATTCCTCCACTAATCCGGATTGGAGCAGCTTGGTGCAGTATGCTCTAGACTTAGTATGCTCTAGACACAGATTAGTCTGTGGGAGACCCGTGCCCAGCGGTGGGACGTCTATGGGTTGCTGCTAAGCTCACCTCTGAAAATACTATATGCAACACACGATTTTAAATATTAGGCAGATTTCGGTTAGTTCTGAACCGATAAAGTGAAAATTACCATTTTATTTTAATTTGAAATTAATCTCAGAAAAAAAGTTAAAATGAAAAATGCAAAAATCAACTGACAGAATTCTCAAGCAGATTTCTGACGACGATCCATCAAATTAGTATTTAGAATAAACGCCGATCACATTATCTCATAAAACTACGAAATCAGATAAATTCTGCTTTGCAGCACATATCCATGAGTTGGTTCGTCGTTGTAAATAAGGAGTATACTGTACAATAATACATTCCCTCTGTCTCCCTCTATACAGTGGTTGTACACTAGTACAGTGTGTATTGAGTATGTGAGGAAGGAGTAATGATCTGAAGAGAATATAATATCAATATCAATATTCGGTGAGCCGTCTGGTTCAATGTTATTTTCAATAAGGGCAATGCGCAATATTTTATGATCAATAACATTATCGTGCTTCGACAAGCAATTCACGTGGATGGAGAGAATGCTCTTTAATGTACAAACACATCAAGCAACAGTTTAATAAAGTGAATAAATAAAATACTACGCCACGCCACTAAAGTACAATTTTATCTGCTGTGGCCGAACTTTATAACGTGTTGTTAAGAACGGATACACTAGCTAGGGTGTACATACGAGTGTGAATGTCTTTTTAAGTATTGTATACGTCAATAATTGGGTAGCTTTTAAAATGAAATTTACTATTCATGCTCTTAAAGCTAATAATACAGTTGCCATAACAAATAACATACTCTGTTCTGACGAAGATCTGACAGAAATTTTTTCGTGATTTCCTGTTTATAAATATCAGAATAATGAGTTGAAATGCGAGTATGATACTGATGATCTGAATAAGTCAGTAAGAAATCGCTGGACTCAAAGTAGATCACGCCGTAGTCCACTGCTGGACATAGGCCTCTCCAAAACGACACCACTCTGATCGGTCCTGTGCCTTCTGAATCCAGTGGTTTCCCGCCGTCCTCTTCAGGTAATCTTTCCGTCTTGTCGAAGGGCGGCTTGTTTCAATAATTAATAGGTAAATATGCTGTGACAAAACCGAAGCTGCGACTAATTTAATGTAAAAGAAATCGACGCAATGAATGTGTCAATAATATAATTAAATGGTTTCAATGGTACCAATCAATGTCTTACCATACACAATTTCTACTATTGAGATTATGGAACTAATTTCACTGTTCTTGCGCGAATATCTCGTTGTGTGTGTGTTTGTGTGTGTGTGTGTGTGTGTGTCTGTGTGTGTGTGTGGTCTGTCACGGGGGCGCTAAGCGAGAGCCGTTATCGATACTAATGCGTTTGCTCTGCGATAGCACGCCGCTCTGACAGCCTGTCTCACGGTCGATAGCGCGTTTCGAAATGTGTGTTGAGTGTTTGTTATTATTATGGATTTAAAATTTATAAAAATAAAGGCTTGCCTTATTGGCTAAGCACAATGACAATTGGCCGACATAGATCTTAAAGCCAGCAAGCTGAAGTGGCAACGGGCGGGCCACATCTGCCGGAGGATCGACAATCGTTGGAGCAAACGGCTGCTAGAGTGGAGACCGCGAATAGGCATACGTAGTGTGGAACGACCTCCTGCTAGGTGGCGCGACGATCTGCGCAAGGCGGCGGGGAGCGAGTGGATAAGGAGATCGGGCTCAGTGGCGTGCCTTGGGAGAGGCCTATGTCCAACAGTGGACTAATGTGGGCTGAAAAGAGAAGAGAGAATGACAATTGGCATTTTCAGTTTCTGAAAATAACAAAGATCAATGTGGTTGTCATTATAGCAAGTTTATTTACTTTGCTTAGAAATTTCCGATGTGGAAACGTACGCACCACAACCCTTTCTTTGTCCCACTGTTGGGCACGGGTCTCCTCTCAGAATGGAAGGGATTAAGCCACCACGCTGGTCAAGTGCGGATTGGCAGACTACACATGCCTTCGAGAACATTATGCAGAACTCTCAGGCATGCAGGTTTCCTCATGGTGTGTCCGTTTCCTCACCGTTACAGCAAGTCACATTTAATTTCTTAAAGCGCACATAACTTAGAAAAGTCATTGGTGCGTGCCGCTTGGGCTTGAACCCGGACCGCTCGAGTGTGTGGCGAGTTCGATTTGACTTGACGCGGGCGGAGCCGCGGGGAAAGCTAGTAAATTATAAAAAGATCAATTTATCAAGTTTTCCCGTCAATTAAGTTCGCATTTTATCGGCCTTTATAAACTTGTAAGATATAAAAACTTAAAGTATACTTAGAGACCCCATGAAAGTTATATAATATTTAAGTTAAGGTAAATTATTATACCGTTATGAAGTTCTGTCCTCACGGGATCGCATATTAAATTAAAAGTCATTCAAATACCGCTTAGAAAAATACTTCATAAAATTAGTAGGTAAAAATTTCTTACTAACTAAACTACTAAGTAACTAACATACTTACTAAGTATTCAAGTAGGCTATCTAACATGCCTTCTTTAGGAATGCCTGAATTCCTTGTTATTTTTTAAAATGAATCATCAAAAAACACGTTAAGTATTTAGAGCTCCACAAAGGAGTATCCATACATAAAATTATATGTATTATGTACCCTTATCTGCTTCGACTACAAACCTTCGATGACAATAAAAAGATAGACATAATATGAAGAAAACCCACTACAAACTCTACCATACAATACTGGCATTGATACCTACTGTGTCAAAACCCATCTTATTGTAGTACTTAATATAGTACCTAATATAGAAACTTCGAAGTATTAAAGACCCGCATAACTTTCGCATGTTTGAAAGTTCTAGAATTTGTTGACTTAAGTGTCATTATAATCAGTTTTGTGAGTACTTAAGACCTCAGACGCCTCAATCAAGACAACAAGCTGGGTAGTAATTAATAACATGGATTGAAGAAGGATAACTAGAACCGACTTATGTTGAGTCAAGAAAACGAACTCTAACTCTGCTAACTCTATCTGTATTACTAGTAGACGCCCGCAGCTTCGCTCGCGTGGAATTAGACATAACAATAGTTTCGTTTACACCTAGTAATATGATATAACCTATGTCACTCAGTGTAGATGCAGCTTTCTAATGGTGAAAGAATTTTTGGCATCGGTCCAGTAGTTTTTGTGTGAAAATTCTTTCCTCTTTAAATATTAGTATATATAGCCAATACCTGTCCGCTGTTTCGCAAGGACTCTCATGAGTGTCTGGATTTCTCATGAATTTGACCCACGAGAAAACTTATTTAAATTCAATTCAATCTTTATTTGTCTCTTGGTATAAGTCACAATAAATAGGTTATTGATAGTTATTGATAGCGAGCGTGGGGGTTTTATGAAAAATAAACTACTCTTTATTCTTTAACTAGTGGACGCCCGCAGCTTCGCTCGCGTAGTATTAGACCCATTAACGACGTCTGCCCGAGTTCGGGTTGCCCACTTGATTTCAAAAACGGCAAAGTTTCATACTAACTTTGCACCCCCGTTTCACCCCCTTAGGGGATGAATTTTCAAAAATCCTTTCTTAGTGCTCCCCTACGTTATAAAAGGAACCCCTGCGCAAAATTTCAAGTTTCTAACCCTTATAGTTTAGGCCCTGCGTTGATATGTCAGTCAGTCAGTCAGTCAGTCAGTCACCTTTCTCCTTTTATATATATAGATAGATTAATATTATAGTTAACTATAAGCTGTTGTATAATCCCTCCCATTCTGAGAGGAGACCCGAGTCCAACAGTGGGACAAAGAAAGGGTTGTGATGATGATGATGATGATAAGCTGTTGTTTTTCCCAGGGCTGCTGCGAGGTGGAGTGCGAGGGGCCCGGCCCGGACGGGGAGCGGCTGCCGGGGGACGGGGCCAGCTGCTCCGTGCCCGACGACCAAGTATGTTCGCGACCCATACGGCCCACTGCTGGGCACGGGCCTCCCCCACAGACAGCTGCGGGAGGTCTAGAGCGTACCCCACCGCGCACGACGGTTAGTGGCTAACCCAGTGTCGAGTGTCAAGCTACCCGAAGGTCTTCGACAAGGCTTAACGACTGTTTCCAGCATTGAAAACAACCGGAACCGACGGCTTTCTTATTCTCCTCGTTACTTCTTCGAGGTTACTGTTTGGATTAAATGAGACTTGTTTTCCCAATTAAATATAATTGTCAACATGTTCTATTACATGTCCGTTTACATGTATTGGTCTTTTGTAATTGTTGGTCATTATTTTTGTCTTGTTTGTGTTCATATCAAGTCCAATTTTTTTACTTTCATGATCGAGTGTCGTTATCATTTCCTTGTTGTGTTGTTGTTGAGTCCACAACAAGGATCTATACATATAACGTATAATAAAGGTGAAAGTTTTTGAGTGTATGTGATTGTATGTTGCTGGTGTATGAAGCAATTTTGATATGATTTGGTATGGAGGTAGCTGCACCCTAGATTTACTTAAAGGATACCGTTTAAAAGAGCCATACACTCATGGCTAGTTGAAAAGTGTTACTATTAAATGACTAAAGATACTTATGACATGAATAAGTAGAATTATAGATCAAAAAATTTGTGAACTGCTAATATTTGCATGCTACTTTACTAATAAAGTAGCATGCAAATATTAGCAGTTTACAAATTTAGTTAGTTAGTTATGTATGTATTATTTAGTTGGCTAAATGTGAGGAACCCTTCACCTACATAACAACCAAATTGTACCACATTTAAAGCAAATAAATGAATTATGAATTATTATTATGAATTTTACTTTTTATCCCGATTAATGTTCCCTTGGGATAAATAATCAATTTCAATATTTTACAGTGTATACTATAAATTTCACGCGGGCGAAGCCACGAGCCGCAGTTTGTGCGTTAATATATATTTTAATTGGTTTCAGGCAAAAGTCCTATTACTTGTAGTTAGCAAAGGATATTGACATGGAGAATGAAGGATCTCTTTTCGAAGTTGGTAATTGTATAGTAATAAATAACACCCGATTTACTTTGATAAGAGGCTCGTTTGGTAAACATAATTATAGTCCCATTGAACGAAATACAGCACCGAAATAACAATAATCAAGATTTAATTTAGGTACCTAATAATTAGTGTCAATTAATTTTACTAATAAGAAATTAAATGTCACTTGCTGTAACGGTGAAGGACACATCCTGCATGCCTGAGAGTTCTTCTATTGTTCTCGAAGGCATGTGAAGTCTGCCAATCCGCACTTGGCCAGCGTGGTGGACTAAGGCCTACTCCCTCCCGTTCTGAGAGGTGACCCGTACCCAACAGTGGGACAAAGAAAGGGTTGTGATGATGATGATGAATTTTTACTTTGGAATTATTCCAGATCCGCACGAGTGACGATGGTGGGTCTACCAACAGTGCGCGGAACAGCATTGACCCATTCCGCTCCGAGACCGACCCAGGTAATGGGAGAGTGACCTTAGACCTTACCTGACAGCAGACTTAACTACTGTAGTACTGCTAATACCAGTGATGATACTTTTCTATAATACTTAGAACCGTTATAAATACCATCTATAGAAGATTCTGTAATATAGCGTCCATAGCCCAATGGCTCGCCTCGATTCAATGTGATCGAAAGATTTAAGCAGCGAAGGGCGCGGTCGGTTTGTGGATGGGTGACCGATAGTGGCAAAATTTCATGGACGCTATCGTGCTTCGGAGGGCACGTAAAGCCGTCGGTCCCGGTTGTTTTCAATGCTGGAAACAGTCGTAAAGCCTTGTCGAAGACCTTTGGGTGGCTTGAGTACATTCGACACTGGGTTGGCCACTAACCCCTCCACCAATCTGCATTGGAGCAGCGTGTTGGAGTATGCTCTAGACCTCTCGCAGCCGTGTCTGTGGGGAGACCCGTGTCCAGCAGTGGGACGTCTATGGGTCGCAGCGATAAAAAGTTATGTCTTTCTGTCACGTACGAGTGTGTTCACACACAATGTTAAACATCTTCACTTTCCGTTATTTCACAGGCTTTTACTATTCGAGTATAACAAACTTCTTGGGCAGTTAAAGTGTTAAATTTTCGGTAACCAACTTGAACTTAGCTCTTTTTTAATGGATGCCTAATAAGATTGAAACTTTGATTGTTTAAAGCTTTGAAACAGTTGTTACGTTCATTGTATGCAGTTTTACATACTATTTAGTAATGATGTTTCTTCTTTCACTTAGATATATATTATCACTTAATTGTATTTGTTCTCAGTTGAAACGGAACGCATGTTGCGAACGGGGCGCTACTACAAGGGGATATATTGGCCCTCAATTACTAATAGTTTTAAGGTTGGTAAGCCTCATTTTATACATACTAAGATTAATAAACAAAAAGATATAAGATAGAGTTGTCCAGTCCAAATATTTGTGGCTAACTATACTTTTTATATTGAAAGGAAATGCGTCGCCTTAGCAAAATGTTGATGATTATGTAGCTAACCGAAGATGCTTTGTTTCAGGAAGAATCTGTGGAGCTGTCTTACCAACGGTATTCGCGGAGGCAGCGGCAAAGATCACTCATAATGGTTAACGTTGTAGATTTATTATTAAAGGTAAAACAAAAATCTTAATACAAAAATCTTTATTGGCTTAATGTAAAATACATTGTTTAGAGTTGGATCCTTCCCTCCATTCAGCTTGCACTGTGTTTTCTTAAATTAAAACAAATCAATATTTTTGTTGGTTGAAGTTCTTTGAAAAAAAAAATTAGTATGTACATTATTAATTATGTAAAATTGTTTCAGATCTGTTTGTCACTTATTTACTCACTATCTAATAGGAATAATGGTAAGCTTTTTAAATTGAATTTTAAGTTAACTTTAAGTTAAATTATACCCACCTGATTTACCGAACTCACGGGTTCAAACAAATTGTGCTACAAATCGACCCCGGTAAACCAGTGACCTCAATCTTTTCAAATTAACCTCCAACAAATTCTTCCCTTATTGGAACCCCTTCTATAATTACAGTACGGTGAATTAATTTTATTTCTTTTTCCATAAATCTCACGAGCTCATAAAATGCTTTTAAAACCAATTTAAGCATCATTGCTACGATATAGAATACGTATTGTTAACCTTTATTCGGTACCTTTTACTAAAGTAAATTAATTACTAAAGGTATTTTTTAAGCTTATTTTTCGTTAATTAATGCATTAACTCCTCTTGCTATGGGCTCGCAACTCACCACTCGGGAACGTTAATGATAATCCCATAGACGACCCACTGTTAACCGGGACCGACGGCTTAACGTGCCCTCCGAAGCATGGTAAAGCCCATGAAATGGCGTTCACCCATCCACAAACCGACCGCGCCTTTCGATCACATTGAATCGACGCTAGCCATTGGGCTATGGAGTTTAGACAATCTGTAATCAATCTGTAATCTGTAATGTAACTTTGCGATTAACCGTCGTGGAGCCTACTTACCCTGAGGATGCCTTGTTTTGGGGCGAAACACGTGTTGGTGTGTGTGTTGGTGTAAGTATGTATTCATTAATCGCGTGTGCATGTATCCTGTGGGAGGGAGGGAGGTGCTGCGTGCATGAAGGTACATACACCACCATACATTTTTGTTCGCGGATTGTTGCAAAGTAGATTAGTGTTTGGTTTGTAATAATGGAGTTCCGCAAAGTAACGCCTGATACAATTAACAATCTGTAATCGTTTTCCCAGACTACGCCGACGGCATACAGATAGCGTGGACGGCAGCGTTCGGTCTGCTCAACGTGGTGGTGTGCCTGATGGGCACGTGGCGCTGCTTCGCCAACAACTACCTGCACTGGGCCGCGGCCACCACGTGGATACTGCTCGTCGCACAAGGTGACCGCCGTAACCCTTAGATCACACTTGGACTCGGCTCTCCTCGGAATTGGAGGGGTTAGGTTAGGTTTGACGAAGTTAGGTTAGTCCGGGTTGCCAATTCCTCTCGAGAAATATTTGTGCTCGGGTCACCATATGTTCAGTTCACAGGTTGTTTTCTGTGTGTTCACACTGTGCATAAACCCGCTACACCGTCTTAGGCCTACCACGAGAATGTCTTAGCATGGACTTCTTAGGAGTGAGTGTGAAGCTTTTTTTATTTATTTATTATTTAATTAGGTTATTCCCTACTTTAGCCAAGTGATGATTAGCACATGCCTTTTAGAGCATTATGGAGTACTCTTAGATATGTAGGTATCCTCACGATGTTTTCCTACACGGTTACAGCAGGCGACTTTTAGGTGTTCACTTATGAATGGCGCAACCTCCATACGAGTTCGTAAAACGCGAGAAAAGGTACAATGCTGTCGACTGCTATCACCCCATGGAAAGGTCTATGAAAGCAGTGAATAGCCATCGAAAGCTGCTGGATAGATGTATGGGGAATAATGTCCTTACGAAATTCTGAGCTAATTGTACTGATATTAACTAATATCGTTCGTTCGTTAGCGGAGACCACGACTCGGTAAAAGGAGTATAGGCCGCGCTACAAGGTGGACAGATGACATGAAGAAGACGGCGGAAAACCGCTGGATTCAGAAGGCACAGGACCGGTCGGAGTGGTGTCGTTTAGGAGAGGCCTATGTCCAGCAATGGACCTCAAAAGGCTGATGGAAGGATAGCTAACTAATATCGTTACTTTGAATAGACTGTCAGCAGTGCATGTTAAGGATAGATGGATGGATAACTAATATCGTTACTTTGACTAGACAGGTCAGCAGTTAAGGTTCCCAATAATGTTTTTCTCTCTGCCACAGGTCTAAGCGGACAAGGCATAGGTTTCCAGAACCCCGCCAACCAGGTGTGGTACATGCTGTTCATCATTTTCGTGCCGTACGCCATGCTGCCACTGTCTCTCGGCTGGTGCATCTGCATAGGGCTGCTGTCCTCGCTGTCGCATCTGCTGGCCACTGCGGTCGACGTCAAAGAGATCATGAACGGCATGCCTCAAGCGGTAAGACCCATAAAGCCACTCCTCAAGCACACTCCTGCTTCTGTAATTCTGACACACATTTGTTACTAAGCCTAATAATCGGCCCAGTCACATCTAGACAGAGCAATCGTGCGGTGTTCATAATACTAGCAGGTCGATTGTCACATATATTTGACGCTCAGTGACGCATTGTACCAACAAATATGGAACTATGAAAGTAATAGATAAGACGATGTTCCAATTTAAGCATGCATGTTTAAGTTTAAGATGCTGGCTTACTCTATATCCGCGGGATCCGGGACTAGCGCTATATTTATGCATGTGACATGCTTCACCTATTTTTAGAACAGCAACTCTTAATGAAATCTTGGGTCTTGGACTATTACGTTAATAAAGGCATCTTATACTCGTATTTGTTTCATTCATTCAGGGTGGTGTAACGTAAAGTTTACTTGAGTAAAACTTGTAGAGGTATCGATTTTATCTATACTAATATTATAAATAAATAAGATTTGTTTGTAATGTTTTCACGCAAAAACTACTGAACCGATTTCAAAAATTCTTTCACCATTAAAAAGCTGCATCTTCACTGAGTGACATAGGCTATAGAAACTATTGTTATGTCTAATTCCACGCGAGCAAAGCTGCGGGTAGTACCTACTGTTATAACCTCGCAATATAACTATGGACAAAATTCGGCACCAAAGCATCAGCAATGACATTTCCCAGGCCCGGTCGTGCGCCATCCGCCTGCTGCTCGGCAACGCGCTCCTGTACACCGCGGTCAACTTCGCCGGCCTGTACACCAAGTACCTAGCGGACTGGGGGCAGCGAAAGGCTTTCTTAGAGACACATAGGTCGATGATGACGCGACAGAAGACCAAGAGGGAGAGCGACCGGCAGTGGAGGTTGTTTCAGAGCGGTGAGTTTCCAATCGTGACGTGCTTATCTTCTTTTTAGTATGTTCACCAAGTAGTGTAGGTCGATAATGACGTCACAAGTACAAGCGGGTGAGGGACTGATAGTGGCGGCTATTTCAGAGCAGTGACGTATGCATGAATGAATAAATAGTGTAAGCACACTTTGCGTAAATAATAAGCTAAGCTATATAAGCTACAACCTGGCTTCCCACTGTTTGACACGACTCTCTCCTACAGCCACAAATAAGATAAATCTAGAGCATTCCACCACGCTGATCCAATATGGATTGGTAGACGGGTTAGTGGACAACCCAATGTCAAATTTTCTCAAGCCACTGGAAAGTCTTCAAGAAGGCTCAGCAATAGTTTTAGAATTGTAAAACAAACTGGGACCGATGGTTCAACGTGCCGCTATTAACCACACTGCTCGCGTCCGTGATTGAATAAGTTAAGCAACGTCGGCTCGCGCTCGCGGTCGAAGCACTCAGGCGAATTGGATCAGTAAAATTCCAAAGATTTTACGGATGAAACAGAATCTAACCCGGGAAGAAAGAGCAAGATCGATATAAGCTGTAATTGTTTCACGCTATATGTCTATGGTTCTACACGCAAGGTTGGCAGCGCGTACAAAATCCAGGATGACCACAACGAAAAAACGAAAACCGTTGTAGCTGCGCGCGCGCTAAACGTCACTTTCAAAAATTGTTCTTTCATCATTATTCGCTTGTAACATACGCCTTATATCACTTCATTAAATTCATCAAGTAATCGCCTTATTTTCATTTACAATTGATCACCACATTAGTCATTACAATCATCGGCATCACATCATCATCATCATCAACATATTTTGGTCCTTCGAGCCGGATCTTCAACTGAGCCAGCATCAATCGGTCAGGTCAGATCCATCTTTATTACTCCTTACCTTTACCTTTACCAACTTTGATTCGTGAAAACAGTGTGGTGATTCCGTAATTTCGTAGTTTATCGCGAAACGAGTGCAATAAGTAAGATATTTAATTATTTATAACGCCTTCCGTGCCTTTCGTAATCTATCATAATGAAGGGTTTAGATGGTGACGTTATCAAAGACCTCACCAAAAAACGGGGAATTATTCGAGGGAAATTTACATTACTAAGCAAGTACGTGGATTCTATTGATAAAAACAACGTAACCGAACCTATAAAACAAGAACTAGCTACGCGGCTAGAGCGGGCAGAGTCATTGTTAGTACAATTTACAGAAATACAAGACGATATTGAGTTTAAAGTGCCTGAGACCCAACTTGAAAAGGAATTAGGCGAGAGAGAGACCTTTGAAAATCAGTATTATGCCTGTGTAGCCAAATCTAAGTGTATTCTAGAAGGTAACGGTGAATTAAATCAAATTCAAAATAATTATAATGCTAAAAGTGTAATCAAATTACCAACTATATCATTACCTTCCTTTGACGGTTCATATGATCAGTGGCTTGAATACCGTGACACATATTTATCTCTTATTCACAATTCAAAGGAGATAGATAATGTTCAGAAATTTCATTATTTACGGTCTTCACTTACTGGCAGTGCACTTATGGTAATTAAAGCCTTAGAGTTTTCATCAGAGAACTACACAATAGCCTGGGATTTACTAGAAAATAGGTACAATAATAACCGTTTGCTTGTTCAAAATCACGTTAAAGCGTTGTTTTCTATTGTGTCAATAAATAGAGAATCCTCAAGTCAAATTCGCAAACTGATTGATACAGTGTTGAAAAATATACGTTCCCTTAAAACTCTTGGCGAACCGACGGATAGTTGGGATACACTCATTATTTTCCTTATAACCTCGAAGTTAGATTCAGCCACAGAACGAGAATGGGAAAATTACAAAAGCACTGTTATTGATAGTAAAAACTCATCAGGTGTTAGGTTAACACTTGACAATTTAATACAATTTCTTAAAAACCGGGCCGACGTATTAGAAACTATCACTATGTCGCACAATAAACACAGTCCAGAAACAAATAGTTCAAAACGGACTTTCAATTCACATCACAAAACACATAGTTTATTAGCCACACAAACAAAACACTCTAATGCGTCTCCTCATACTAAACGTACACGAAATTGTATTATGTGCAATTCAAATCACCCTCTTTACTCATGCAATTCGTTTTTAAATCTACCCATTAAAGACAAACTAAGATTCATTAATGACAAAAGACTTTGTTTGAATTGTTTACGCGCAGGGCACTCGGCGACCGAGTGTTGGTTTGGCTCGTGTAGGTTGTGTAGTCAGAAGCATAACAGCCTACTTCATAGCAACGATGCCTGCATACCTACATCAACAGGTGTGCACGGTGCCGAGGCCAGCGGTGGCAACGCGCCTGCCACCACCTCAGCATCACACTCTGCAGCTTACACATCATATTCGCCTCACGATGGACACAACATTACATCTCATTCATTAACAGAGACGGTATTGTTATCCACAGCTTTGGTGGAAGTTGCAGATTACCAAAACAAATATCACACCATTCGCATATTACTTGACAACGGTAGCCAGCACTGTCTGATTGCGGCATCGTTATGTAAAAAACTAAAAATTCCATTATTACAGTCCACTGTTCAAATCACAGGTGTAGGTAACTCGGTGACTAATTCAACACAGGCTTGTGAGATACACTTAAGATCAAAAAATACACCCTACAATACACGCCTTAAATGCTTAGTTTTATCTCAAATAACTGCTCAGTTGCCATCCTTAAGTACTGCACCATATATTAACATTAATAAAACAATTCAGTTAGCGGATCCCGAGTTTTATTCACCAATTAATATCGAATTATTGATTGGTGCTGATAAATTTTGGGATTTATTAGACGATGGATTAATTCGCTTAAATAGTGGCCCATATTTACAAAATACTAAGTTAGGATGGATAATATCTGGTACATTATATAGTAAGCAACACTCGCGCATTAATCGCTTGCAATGTAATTATTCACAATCACTAGATACTCAACTTAGAAAATTCTGGGAGTTGGAGGAAATCATGCCACATAGTAGTCTTACAAAGGCCGAAACGTTATGCGAAAATTTATACGAGCAGACTACTTATCGTGACGATTCAGGTCGGTTTTGCGTGCGAATGCCGCTGGCAGAGTCGAGCGATGCACTAGGCGAGTCACATACTGTGGCACAAAACCGGTTTCTTGCCCTAGAACGCAAATTCGATAGATGTGCACCGGAGTACAAACAATTATATACCAATTTCATGAATGAGTATTTAGGTTTGGGACACATGAGTCGCATAAATGAATATCCTTCGCCTAATTATTTTTTACCTCATCACGGTGTTATGAGGGAACATAGTACTACTACCAAACTTCGTGTGGTATTCGATGGTAGTGCTAAAACAACATCCGGAAAATCGCTTAACGACATTCAATTAATCGGCCCTAGTTTACATAATGACCTTTTTTCTATTTTACTACGTTTTCGACAATTCAGGTACGTTGCTAGCGCCGACGTCGAAAAAATGTACCGGCAAATAAATATTCAACCCGATCAAAGAAATTTACAATTAATTCTTTGGCGTGAAAATAAATCGGATGAGCTCGGTGTATACCGGCTTCATACAGTAACGTACGGTACTGCTTCAGCGCCATTTTTAAGCATTCGCTGTCTCAAACAGCTGGCTTCGGAATGCACTGATAAGGAAATCGCCCGCGTTATAAACGAAGATTTCTTCGTTGACGATTTAATAACGGGTCACGAGGACAAAAATCATTTGTTAGACATTTGTAGCAAGGTATCTGACGTTTTAAAATCTGGATGTTTTCCTTTACGAAAATGGATGTATAACTTTGAATCCTGTTCAACTGAACATACAAAGGAGTTATCTTTAGGAGATGATTGTTTAACAAAAACACTAGGTTTAGGCTGGTTCCAATCTTCAGATTTTCTTCATTATACAACAAGAATCGATCAAAATTTGACTAATATTACTAAACGCGTTATCTTATCTATTATTTCTCAAGTTTTTGATCCTTTAGGGCTACTAGCACCTTGTATAATAATCGCCAAAATTATCTTACGTAATCTGTGGGTTCTTAAATTATCTTGGGACCAACCGGTACCTACAGAGATTGTAAACAATTGGCAAAGATTCGTAAATACTCTCCAATGTTTACAAACCATACGCATCCCTCGTCATATTAAGGGCCCTTACACACTTTACACGGACTTACACATATTTACAGATGCATCTCAAGATGCCTACGGTGCATGCGCTTATGTGTGTACCTACGACGTCGACAGTGACGTCACAGTCCGCCTGCTCTGTGCTAAAAGCAAAGTGGCACCGGTTAAGCCGGTGACTATACCGCGACTTGAATTGTGCGGTGCGTTAATCGGTGCAAAATTATATGATAAAATTATTAAATCTCTGCGTTTAACTTTCAATAGGGTTTACTTGTGGTCGGATTCGACCATTGCCATTAGTTGGATCAAAACGGCACCTAACTTGTTGAAACCGTTTGTACAGAACAGAGTCGTACAAATTAATGAATTGACCGGAGATTTGCCGTGGCTGCACGTGGCCGGCACCGAGAACCCGGCCGACCTGCTGTCCCGCGGCGTGCCGCTCGACGCGCTGCAGCACTCGGCCATCTGGTGGACCGGACCGCCATTCTTACGCGAATCCAAAACACATTTTAATCAATTTAGTAACGATTTTCAAATTAATTATAATGAATTACCCGAACTTAAATCAAATACAATTTCATTAATAACACAATCAAATAATACAAGTATTTTTAAATTTGAACGATTTTCTAATTTTAATCGCATGATACGGGCAACTGCCTATGTGTTCCGATTTATAAAAAACACGCGAACAAAGGTTAAATCAGATCGGAACACCGATGATTCCCTCACACCTGATGAGTTAACTAATGCAACTTTAGTATTGGCGCGCGATTCACAGAAAGCTTCATTTCCAGATATTTATAATGCACTTGTTAGTAAGTTGCCAATTAAGCCAGATAGACATATTTCTAGTTTGGACATATTTTTAGATGACAACCGCCTTATCAGAGTGGGAGGTCGGATTCAAAATTCAGAAACCTTTTCTTATAATAAAAAACACCCAATATTATTATCTTCCAAACACCACTTTACGCTACTACTATTTCGTTTTGAACATAAGCGCCTGTTCCATGCTGGTCCGCAATTACTCTTAGCCACTATTAGAGACAGTTGGTGGCCACTCAGGGGTCGTGATCTTGCCAAGCAAACGGTACATAAGTGCGTTACGTGTACTCGCCAAAAGGGAGAGACACCAACTGTGAAAATGGGTAACTTACCTTTAGAAAGATTAGAACCGGGGTACCCATTTCAACGATGCGGAGTGGATTATGCTGGGCCAATGTTCATATTGAATCGCAAAGGGAGAGGAGCTAAGCTAGAAAAATGCTACATTTCGTTATTCGTTTGTTTCACAACGCGTGCAATACATTTAGAGTTGGTTACTAGCCTTAGTACTGACGCATATTTGCTGGCTTTGAAGAGGTTTCTCTCTCGTCGGGGAAAGCCAGCCCAATTGTTTTCTGATAATGCAAAAACATTTATAGGCGCATCAAGGGAATTTTCACAGTTTCTAAGTTCACACGAGTCTGATATTAAGAATTTTACTGCTAGTGAAGGCATTAAATTCGAGTTTATACCCCCTTATTCCCCCCAGTTCGGTGGTTTATGGGAGGCAGGAGTTAAGGCGTGCAAGCACCACCTTCGTCGAGCAGGGAACGCGAACCTTACGTATGAGGAATACTCCACACTGTTAGCACAAGTCGAAGCAATCCTCAACTCCAGACCCATGTATCCCATGTCTACAGACCCGAACGACTTTCTTCCTCTCACTCCAGCCCATTTCCTAATTGGCCGACCGCTTGTAGCGCCTCCATGCGATGACATCACTGCTGCATCTACGTCATACTTGAATCGATACCAGCGGGTGGAACAAATGCGACAGAACTTCTGGCGGCGCTGGTCTAGCGAGTACATCGCAGAGCTACAGACGAGGACCAAGTGGCAGAACAACAAGGACACTCTGGCACCAAATACTTTAGTGCTCATAAAGGATGACAATCTGCCGCCGCTCAAATGGCGACTGGGCAGGATTATACGCACCTTTACTGGAAAAGACGGACTTGCAAGAGTGGCTGACATTAAAACGGCTACAGGAGTCATACAGCGGTCTTACCCTAAATTATGCCCGCTTCTAGAAGAGAAGGAGAAACATATGTAATTCTTCATAACACCCAAAATATCGACATTCGCTTCATTTCTACTGCTTCTTCGTTGGAGATGGTACTCCAAGGCGGGGGGCATGTCTATGGTTCTACACGCAAGGTTGGCAGCGCGTACAAAATCCAGGATGACCACAACGAAAAAACGAAAACCGTTGTAGCTGCGCGCGCGCTAAACGTCACTTTCAAAAATTGTTCTTTCATCATTATTCGCTTGTAACATACGCCTTATATCACTTCATTAAATTCATCAAGTAATCGCCTTATTTTCATTTACAATTGATCACCACATTAGTCATTACAATCATCGGCATCACATCATCATCATCATCAACACTATAATGTTTCAATGTTGTAATTCTTGTTCCAGTTATACCAGACTTTTTGGCGAAGGAGATCTCCAGCCACGTGTCGCGGGTGAAGGGCGAGTTTCAGGAGCAGCAGTTCAACAATTTGTACATTCAGAGGCACGAAGACGTCTCCATACTGTATGCTGATATTAAAGGCTTCACTGGTGAGTATTTCATCTGTCTGTTTCTCCAATTTTCATAAGCGACATCTTTTATGTTTTTCGAAATGATTTGTGGCTATGATATTTTCAACGCGGACTGCGTGACTCATGACTACTTATATAAAATTTTCTTACAGAATTATCAAGCAAATGTAGTGCTCAAGAATTAGTCAAGTTATTAAACGAACTATTCGCACGATTCGACAGATTGGCCTCGGTAAGTTGAAACTCGTATTCAGGTATCAGATTCAAACATTTTTAGTGTCAGTAAATGTACGTTTTGTGGAAGCTTATAGCACGGACTTGTCCTTCCTATAAGCTCAAAGCAAGCGAAGCGTTGTAATCGAATTGCCCATGGGAGGCGCATTTTAGTGAGCATAAATCAGATTTAGCAGCCTAGCTTTTCGCAGCTTCGCTCGCGTGGAGTTAGACATAACAATAGTTTTTGTTTTACATCTAGTAATACTACATAGCCTATGTCACTCAGCGAAGATGCAGCTTACTAATGGTGAAAGAATTTTTTAAATCGGTCCAGTAGTTTTTGTGTAAAAACATTACAAACAAATCTTTCCACTTTATAATATTAGTATAGATAAATCTTATATCCATAAAAGCAAACGAGCTTGCAATACCACCCAGTCGCTACCGCCCATGATAACTACAATTACTTACCTTGTGTACGCTGTGCCCGCCGCGAGCGCGTTCACTCCTGAAGATGATCATTGTAATAGATCGAAACTAGTCGGCTTATTTCCGACTTAAATCACACGTGAGTAAGCCGGTAATTTCAACTATGAATATAGACACTCACGAATCGTTCAGTAATTACTTACCTTAATAACATCTGTTGAAATGTCTGCCCGTGGTCCAGAAACAGTTGATCTGAACAGTTGTTCTTCTCAGGAGAACCACTGCCTCCGCATCAAGCTGCTGGGAGACTGCTACTTCTGCGTGAGCGGGCTGCCCGAGCGGCGCAGCAACCACGCCTACTGCTGCGTCAACATGGGCTTGCACATGATCCGCGCCATCCGGGATGTACGCTACAACGCGCAGGTAACCTGATTACTTTTTTTATGGATAGCAAACGAGCTTGCAGCACCACCCATCCGCTGCCGCCCAAGACAACTGCGACTGACTTTGAACAAGACTCTAATTGTTAGTAAGAGTCACAAATCAGTCACAGATGTGTTGCTACCCTTGAGGACTAATATGGTCGCCTGTAAAGAAGTGTAACCGGAAACCACACCTTTCCAACTGGACCATAATTTCTATAAAAACAATTATTACACGACAGAAATGGTACTAGGTACCGTGGCGGGCGGTGGTACTGCCCCGGGCAAAATCTATAGGGAACCAAATATCCCTATAATACCACCTGTTGGTGTTATTTATATCCCTATAATACCACCTGTTGGTGTTATTTATTTATTTATTTTTTGTAACTAAATTAATTATTAGTAATAGTCTCATTCCATGTCAGTCACAGGTGCGGAAGCCTTACCTTTCCAACCGGACCACACACAAACCTAACAATATTTCTACCGTTTAACAATAATTGTTTTCAAACAATTTTTACACGGTAGAAATGGCACAAGTTCATTTTATACTAGCTGTTTTCAATCGGAACAAAGGTTGGAAATTTAAGGAATCAGTATCAGTTTCATTCGTAAAGTTAATTGTATGTTGCAATGTGTGGTGGTGTGCAGGTAGACCTGGATATGCGCATCGGCATCCACAGCGGCGCGGTGCTGTGCGGCGTGCTGGGGCTGCTCAAGTGGCAGTTCGACCTGTGGTCGCATGACGTCACGCTCGCCAACCACATGGAGAGCGGCGGCTTGCCCGGGTAAGCCTTTATCAAGTAAACCATAACATAACACACTTAAAACGCAAGGATCTATTACCATGCCTTACACTTACTTAAAACGCAAGGATCTATTACCATGCCTTAAACTAAATGGACTACGTCATCATGTTATTGTACGTGCAGTCCTGTTTGAAATCCGCCTTGGCATTTCCTTTCTTTTTCTATTTTCCTGTATTTCACTCAAACATCGTATGGCGAGAAGTGTCTAATGCAGTGTTTCCCAACGTGGAGCCCGTGCCCCACAGGGGGGCAATTTGATAGTTAAGGGGAGCAATTTAAAAATGGACTCGACATGACTTAAACCCTTTCGCTGTGGGTTATTTAAATGCATGCAAAAAAGGCAAAATTCTTAAAAAAAATGCTGTAAATTATTATTAGGTATAATTTCGTTTGACGGTACCAAAATATCAACTGGGTAATTAGAGTCGCCTAAACTTCGTCGGGGATTCGCGAGGTTAAAAATTATGGATGGGGGGCATAAAAATTTTAGAAATGTTAAGGTGGGGCATGGCCTAAAAAAGGTTGGGAAACACTGGTCTAATGTGTTGTTGTCCACAGCCGCGTGCACATATCAGCGGCGACACTGTCGTGCCTGGACGGCGCGTTTGAGGTGGAGCCGGGAGAGGGCGCCGCGCGCGACCCCTACCTGCGCGAGCTGGGCATTGATACCTTCCTCATCAAGACCTCGGAGCATCCCCGGCCCACCAGGGTCAAGCCTAAGCCTGCGTACGTTTGGTTTGAGTATGAAATGTCAATCGCGAGTGGTATTTAAAACCTCGACCTTCCATTCTATAACTTGGGATATTACCGAATGTTTCTTCTTACGACTTGCCGTTCTCTGTTCTGAAATCAGTATTCAAATAACAGGACTCCTTAAACTCGGAATTAAATAACAGTCAACTCTTGATGACCTATGCCGTCTTATGGCAACGCTAGCTTGGTTTTTCATCTAAGAAAGCATGCCCGCCAATCAACATTATGCCAAATTTAAGAAGGGAATTGTAGGAGAGTATAATCTAGAAGATCTAACTAAACGATCACCTGCCTAAGGTACCTTAGGTACTCAGGGAACGAAGGTTTCCTAGTGGCATGTTGAGCCTGCCGGTTCACACTTCAACAAGAATCATATTAGATAAGACTCGGTCTTTCTATCCTGAGAGAAGACCGTACGTGTCTGTACATGTACTGTACGTAGTGTGTCTGTGATGGTTTGTGTTTGTGGTCTTCCTAACTTACCTTCATCCTCCAGTACACAGGCGCTGTGTGCGAATGACGCGACCCCGCGGCGTATCAGCAACGGCATCGAGGAAGAAACCACCACGGACTGGACACCAGAGATGCCTTTTCAAAGTGTATGTTACACTATTTGTATTCAGTATCCAGCTGAATCTACTTTGGGCGCTATCATGTTTCGGAGGACATGTTAAGCCGTCGGTCCAGGTTGTTTTCCATGGTAAAAACAATCGCAAGCCTTGTCGAAGACAGTCGGGTGGCTTGAAAATATTCGACACTGTGTTGACCACTAACTCCACCGATCCACATTGGAGCAGCGTGATGGAGGAAGCTCTAGATCTCCCGTAGTTGTGTCTGTGGGGAAAACCCGTGCCCAACAGTAGGACGTCTATGGGTTGTAGCAAGCTGGCAAGGACACAACTGCCGCTCTTCCCGAAGTAGTAAATATTATTTCTTTTTGGCGACAAACTACTTCCTACATACTTAACATGTACAAGACTGTGTCATCAATACCAAATTTTCATAAGTGAATTTAGCTATGCCTAATTAAGGACCAAATGACTTCGTGGCCAATGTCTGACAAATCATCCAATAGACAGTTCTGGAAGGCTTCTGTGATTCATCCATGGATGGAATAGATTAACCACTTTAGTTTAGCAATAACATCATTAATGAGGAGTCTTATTTTCTAGTATTTCTCGAGTAGCGTGAGTGGCGTAGTCCGAAGACGCGTCACGAAGCAAGAGGACACCGAGCAGGGACAAGAGCTAGAAATCGCCTCCATCTCTGAGGTGAGGTTAATAAATTGGCCACGATCCTTCACGCGAATCACAATCTTAAGATAAGTACGTAGAAAGTAAAAATCTCACACAGCACAGCATTTACCACATCAAATATCAAGAAAGATTAAAGACTAAAGGCCCCCTCTGAAGACTAAAGGCCTATTCATATAAGCAGTATTCGCTACCACCTCCACCAAACCGCATTGGAGCAGGGTTACAGTTTAAAATTGAATGAATACGCTTGGCGTAACATTTGGCGGTACGTTTGGCGGTACGGGTAACACTTGGCGGAACGGGAGGATGACGTCACCCTTATTTTCGTATGTGTAGGCGTTCATCGATTTATAAGACGTCAAAAAGCTGATTAAGTAGTAAGACAATATAAAACCCTCACTTCAGGAGCACGACGTGATCAACAACTCGATCGAGGTGAGCAGCAACCGTCGCATGCGCGAGGACTGCATGCGGCCCTGGTCGCTGCGCTTCCGCGAGCCGAGCCTCGAGCGCCGCTTCGGAGAGCTCGACGAGCGCACCTTCAAGTCCAACGTCATGTGCTGCCTCGTCACCTGGCTCTTCATCGTCGCCGTGCAGACGGTCATACATTTCAAGCGAGTATCTACTCAGATGATGAGTACAAACACTCGACCGCTGCGCTTCCGTTCGTATAATAATATGTAACGTTTGCGTGTGGTGTATTTTAAACTTACTTAGATTATTTTTTTCTCACATTCGTTGTGCGTGTTGTCCTTAATATGAAATAAAAAAAAAATTATTTCACTACTTTTTTGTCGTCCCAGTACTACATACTCGTACAAGTTCACGTTATTCAAGAGAGTAGAAATTTAGTCGAATGCACTAGAATACATGCAAAGAATAGCAATAGAATTTGTCTAATTTAATAAAATATCTCCAAAAATCATAGCAGCAAAAATGGATGGACTTCATGTTTTGCGTCATGAATTGAAAAAGATGCATCCAGATAAATTTTTATCAGTATATTGCCAGTTCACTCGTTCACTAATCAAACCTTTTCTCTCCAGCTGCTACCACCTCTTGCTAGTGCTGATGGCGATGACAGTGCCGCTGCTGATATCGTTCCTGATCGTGATGGCGGAGGAGTTTCCCGGCCCGCTGCCGCGCCTCGCGCGCTTCTCCGCCAGCCTCAGTGCCAGCCGCCTGCGCAGGAACGTGCACATCTGCTGCTTCATCACCATCATGTCCATATCAAGGTACTGAATGGTGCCGGCGGTGATATCATTCCTGATAGTATCGTGGAGGAGGAATCGCTCGTCGCAAAACAGGCGAACCTGAAACAGAAAAATCTGTGCAATTTGATTATTTTTTAAAGTGAAACTTTTATTACATCGTTCTGAAAAAAAATTTGTTGTTTTTTTTATGGATAAATGCAAACGAGCTTGCAGCACCACCCTTCCGCTGCCGCCCATGACAACTGTGACTGACTTTGAACAAGACTCAATTAGGGACTGGGATGGTTAGTCCAATTAGTTGAGAGAGTTAATTAGCACATTAGTTGGTCAGTTCGTTAGTAGGTATGAGGACTGGGAACTGTTAGTGATAGTTAGTCCTGTTAGTAATAGTCCAATTAGTATACAAAATTTGATACAAAAGCATGTTTTTGATTTCAATTTCAGTACAACAAAATTGTACCTGTGCCCGAAATCTATCCGTGGTCAGGAGAACTCATCTAACGTCACATCCAGTAACGAACTATCAGACAGGAGTAAGGCTGAAGAGTGCTACACCCCAGAGTACGTGGTGTTCACCTGGATCCTGTGCCTCGTGGCGCTCACCACCGTGCTGAAGGTGTATTACCTCGTGAAGACCTGCATCGCTGTCCTCAACGTCGCCATGTACTCAGCGTTGCTGTTAAAATACTACAACGTAACGGACGACAGCCCTGATAGCAGGTAAGCTCACGTCTTGCAGATTTCATTCATTTCGAGGCGTAAAACGCCTTGAAATGAGCCCTTTAGGTTATTAGTGTTGTTCGACAAACTTCGAAACAAGACTTTTGTCGAACTACACTATCATAGATAGCCACCTACGACTTGAGATGCTAGAGAGAACTTGTATGTTAAAAACGTATTGATGTAATGCACTAAATTTCTTATATTGATCGTCATTTATGCTATTTTTATCATTGTCGCCGGTTTTATATTGTATTATTGATCGCGTACCCACAAGCTGAAAGTGACCGCGTTGATGTCACAAAGGTAGTTTGTCAGCTTGCACCTATTCCCTTCCAGCTACCTCCCGTTCTACGTGCAGATGTTGATCCTGATGCTGATGTTCCTGGTGATCGTGGTGTACCACGCGCGGTTGGTGGAGGTGACGTCACGGCTCGACTTCCTCTGGAAGCTGCAGGCGGAGACTGACCTGGACGAGATGAGGGACACGCAGCGGACCAACAGGCATCTGCTGAAACACATACTGCCCGACCACGTGGTGATTCACTTCTTGAGCAAGGACCGATGTCCAGATGTGAGTATTTAGAACTGTTCTACTATTTATTTATTTATTTATTTATTTATTAACAATCAACATTTTACTTACAGCTTAAAGCCAAACGTAAATGTGAAATAAATTAGTATTGTATGTTATTATTATTATAGTATATAATAAATGTATATAGTTAGATAACAATGTTAAGCAACACTGCTACCAATGGTCAATGATTCCATGAGACGTCTAGCCACATTTTGGAATTCAATAGGGGAACAAACAAATACATCTAGTTCCGGATACCGCGCCACTAAAGTATTTACTAGCCCCATTGCCCTCACGAGCGGAGACCAGCGGTGCTGCTACTGTCCCTTGCAGCATTGCTGTTCTACATGCAGATGTTGATCCTGATTCTGATGTTCTGGTGATCGTGACTCATGTTGACGTGACATCGTATAAGTCAGCCTCGTTCGGTTTAGGCATTTTTATATAAACAATAAAGTGTTTTGGCTCTAGCGAGCAAGGCTATTAATTTTTGTATTGAAAGTGCTTTTTACACACATACACATCACATCACACATGGAATCGATCACATAGACACAAAGATAGATCACATAGAAACGACGCGAGCCATTGGACTATGGACGCTACGCTACGCAATTGAACTGGCTCACTTATGAGCTATAGGGTGGGTCTAACCCAGTTCTGTATCCTGCTCCTTAAAACAGGCCTTATTCATTGATCCCAGGAGCTGTACTCGCAGTGGCGCGACGAGGTAGGCGTGATGTTCGCGGGCATCCCCAACTTCCACGAGTTCTACTCGGAGCAGAAGGCCGTCGACTGCATGCGGCTGCTCAACGAGATCATTTGTAATGTACCGAATGCTACCTGTTTAAATCATTCCAATTGAATTTGCCAATTCCCAATGTTTTGTACCGATTGTTGCCAGCGCTTTGCTTGAAGGCGATTGTAATGGCAAAGGGGCGCACAACGCGGTGGATGAATTGCTGGTTGATTTTCTACTAAACAAAACACCGTCACTCATAGAAAGGATGGAATTTTTGCTTTAATTCCGTTTCGCGGTGTTTTTAGGTGTTTTATGGTTTTAAAGCGATTGGCTGTTTTTATGGATCAAGGTATTTACAACAGCAAATTTTTATTGTATTTATCCTGCATCTTTCAGTCTGTCTAGCTGTTTGACATATCTTTTTAAGAACTTTGGCGATTACAAAAGTATGAAATGCCTGTCCTATTGTCTGCCGTACTATCATCATAATTTTTTTCCCTTTCACTCGCGAGTGTTAGCCTACCTACTATTGTTGGTTTGATATTCTTTGTTTTATATACTTACAAAGATCCGAAAAGAAATTCATCGCAATATTTAATTGAGTTGGTCAACGATCACGTTTGATATTTCAATTAAAATCTTTACTGTACCTGTTGCAGTCGACTTCGACAAACTGTTGATGCAGCCGCGGTTCAAGTGTATAGAGAAGATCAAGACTATAGGCGCTATGTATATGGCGGCATCGGGCCTCAATCCTAATCATAAGGCATGTATTAATAATGTAAATATGGTAGTTATTGTAGGTGTGCCGGAAAAAGCTCAATCTTAAGCTATAGATAGTTACTTCTAAGCATAGAGGAAAAAAGGGGACGTCCCTCTCCTCCGTGCTTCTAAGTGTGCGCGCACGAGATCGGTGTCGGGGCGTTTCATGCGCGTTGCAATAGCATCCCATACTGTTGTCATACATCGGGCACAAACCCAGAGTTCACGTTCTGAAAATTTCAAGTTAAAAGTCAAACCCGGGGATAGAACCTAGGAGCTCTAGCTAAGCAGTAGCGTTTGCGACCTAGACTAACGAGGCGGTCGTGTTAACAATCTATTCTTATTATCTTATAGACGGGGAACGACGACTGTGAGCATATCTGCGCCTTAGTGGACTACGCATTCGCGCTACGAGAGGCCCTGGAAGACATCAACAAGCACAGCTTCAATAAGTTCCGTCTTAGAGTTGGTGAGTTTGACCTAGATGATATTGTTAGGTCTGGTCTATATTGCCTATGGTGAGTGGAGTTTTAAGAAATGACTGTTGGCCACAGGTATAAGCTGCGGCCCACTGGTGGGCGGCGTGATCGGCGCGCGCAAGCCCGTGTTCGACATCTGGGGGAACACCGTGAACGAGGCGTCGCGCATGGAGAGCACGGGCGCCATGGACCGGATACAGGTCACCAAGTATACTAAGCAAGTGAGTGCCGTGAGAAACTAATTGTAATTTAGACTCTTGTCATCTCATTGCCTGTGCTGTTCAGGGTTACAGGCATAGACGCGTGTATTGAGCTTCCTGTCAACAAAATAAGTATCGATCTAAACTCAAATATAATATAACCGGAATCAACATACAATCAACGGAATGTTGAAGACATAATGAAGAATGATTTTTATCTATTTGCTTAGATAAAAATCACTTTTTGATATTGAAATATGGTTCGCAGCAAACAGACGCAAACGCTGTTGGTACTCGTAAATTTGCTCGCAGAATTGTATTAAAGTGTCTGTGTCTAACATGGCAGACTCCCATGTAAATAAATTATTCCAAGGAATTTTTATCTCCATCTCCACTCATTTAACTGGCTGTTGTATTTCGACCACGACTGCGCCATTCAAGTGCTATTATCCAGTTTACTATCATAATTTCCAGGTTCTAGAGGTCCGCGGCTACGGCTTAGAAGCGCGCGGCGCTGTTGCTGTGAAAGGCAAAGGGCGCATGGAGACGTGGTGGGTGAGCCGGCGGCGGGCGCCGCGCGCTCGCGCCGCGCACGCCCCGCCCGCGCCCCGCTCGCTCGCCGCGCTCGTCTACACCATGCTGCAGGCGCGCAAGCGGATATACACGCACCCGCTCGACAACAGCGTCGGTACGTAGCTCTACAGACGGGCGGTTGAGCTGCTTCCGTATACGGCCCGCCCTCGCGGTTTAATAACATCGATCAGCTATAGAGGGAACGTGCAATGAACATTTTTAACGTTCTCTCGTGTACAAACAAGCATTTCTAGATGAATTTTATTAAAACAACAAAATAATCTGAACTGGCAATTAATTTGATTGACGACTAGGTGGCGCGATAATAAGATACTCTGACTGTCGACCCGCGAGTCCCGGGTTCGAATACCTGCCGGGACAATTATTTAACTTTCAGTTAAATATTTAATATAGTCAAGTCATGTATGTTAAATTGTGTTCTCTGTGTGTGTCCACCATCTGCCACACGGGTGAGTACCTACGTTTAATGTTATTTTATTTAACAGCAGGTCGCGCGGTCGGCAACGGGCCGCGGCACCGAAACACGGAGCTGCGGCGCGCGCGCACGAGACACGTTCACTCATAGTAAGCGTTTACACTTATAATTTTGTTACATTACTAGTGGACGCCCCCGCAGCTTCGCTCGCGTGGAATTAGACATAACAATAGTTTCGTTTACACCTAGTAATATTATATAGCCTATGTCACTCAGTGAAGATGCAGCTTTCTAATGGTAAAAGATTTTTTGAAAGCGGTCCAGTAATTTTTGTGTGAAAACATTACAAACAAATCTTTCCTCTTTATACAATACAACACAATACAAAAATACTTTATTGTACACCAAAAATAAAGACATACATACATAAAGGAATAAAAAACATCAGGTGAAACAATTGGCGGTTTATAACACTAGTATAGAAGTATAGATGTTTTTAAGGACAACACTTATTATCATAAAAATTTTGCAATATTGTATTAGCCTTACTTACATAATAGGGTGAATAACAGGTACCTAATTGGCTAACAAAAAAAAACTCAAATAATTCAGCTATGAAAAAAATACGTTATGTATATTAACTCTTCTAAAATAGAGAAAATACTACATATTTGAAGGCGTATTTGACCTCTAATTTATTATTTTTTGACCATATTTGAGCGTTGTAACCTTACCTGCTATGTTCGTCCTTGTCAGCAACGAGGCCGGCAAGTCCCTGGGCATGCGCGCGCACTCGAGCAGCATGGTGGTGCGGCGGCCCGACATGGCGCCGCCGCTGGTGGGCTCCGCGTCCGCGCCGCACACGCCCACCGCGCCGCACCCGCCGGAGCCGCCGGTCAAGCGCGGTATCAGCGCGAGGTAACCTTACCTGCTACCTTCGTCCTTGTCAGCAACGAGGCCGGCAAGTCCCTGGGCATGCGCGCGCACTCGAGCAGCATGGTGGTGCGGCGGCCCGACATGGCGCCGCCGCTGGTGGGCTCGGCGTCCGCGCCGCACACGCCCACCGCGCCGCACCCCCCGGAGCCGCCGGTCAAGCGCGGTATCAGCGCGAGGTAACCTTACCTGCTATGTTCGTCCTTGTCAGCAACGAGGCCGGCAAGTCCCTGGGCATGCGCGCGCACTCGAGCAGCATGGTGGTGCGGCGGCCCGACATGGCGCCGCCGCTGGTGGGCTCGGCGTCCGCGCCGCACACGCCCACCGCGCCGCACCCGCCGGAGCCGCCGGTCAAGCGCGGTATCAGCGCGAGGTAACCTAACAAATAGTGTAGGTTTACCACCGTATGTGGGTTTTATGGATACCCTATATATATATAAGAAAGAGTTGTACTTGTTTTTAAGTAAATAAATTTAAAATTATACCGTTAAAATTTTTTTTTTTAAAAAAGCTTTTAAAACTTTTTTTTTATTTTCATGCATTGTCATCGGAACCAAATATGTGTGCCAAATTTCAGCTCGATAGCTTTAGTGGAAGTGGGTGAAATATTGATTGCAAGATTCCAGGACATACATGAATACATACGAGTGAAGTTAAATAAAAGCTTTTAAAAATTATTCAAATTTATTACTAGGTAGTACTTTGATCATCCTAAAATTCGTATACCTTACTGGAAGCTCTTCCTCTTCGTTCAGGTTGAAAGCAGCCAGCTTCTCGTACAGAACGCGACCCGCGAGAGACCGCTCGCCGCGCATCCGCGAGGACGCTGGGGTCCCGGAGACGTCGGTCGCCAACGGGACCCCCGGCTCCTTCCGCTTTCGATCGGTCACCACCGCCTCCTTCTTCCGCAGCCGCAAGGAGAGGAGGAAGGACAACAAGGACGCGAGCGAGCCCGTTAAGGAGAACGGCGAATCTGTGACCACTCGTATGTGAGTTGAGACTAGTAAACAGATTTAACCAGTTAACAACCCAATTCTAGTGTTTATTTTGTGTGTTAAATAGACGTTGTTAACGGTAACTTTTGAAAAATAATGTGTCAGGATCAAACCACTCTAATAATGTGTCAGGATCAAACCACTCTAATTATGTGTCAGGATCAAACCACTCTAATAATGTGTCAGGATCAAACCACTCTAATTATGTGTCAGGATCAAACAACTCTAGACACACTAAGAGGAATGGCGAATCTATGACCACTCGTATGTGAGTTCAGACTCGTAAACAGCAAACAGATTTAACCAGTTAGCAGCCCAATTCTAGTGTTTATTTTGTGTGTTAAATAGACGTTGATAACGGTAACTTTTGACGAATAATGTGTCAGGATCAAACCACTCTAGACAAACTAAGGAGAATGGCGAATCTTTGACCACTCGTATGTGAGTTGAGACTAGTAAACAGTAAACAGATTTAACCAGTTAACAACCCAATTCTAGTGTTTATTTTGTGTGTTAAATAGACGTTGATAACGGTAACTTTTGAAGAATAATGTGTCAGGATCAAACCACTCTTAATAATGTATCAGGATCAAACCACTCTAGACACACTAAGGAGAATGGCGAATCTTTGACCACTCGTATGTGAGTTGAGACTAGTAAACAGTAAACAGATTTAACCAGTTAACAACCCAATTCTAGTGTTTATTTTGTGTGTTAAATAGACGTTGATAACGGTAACTTTTGAAGAATAATGTGTCAGGATCAAACCACTCTTAATAATGTATCAGGATCAAACCACTCTAGACACACTAAGGAGAATGGCGAATCTTTGACCACTCATATGTGAGTTGAGACTTGTAAACAGTAAACAGATTTAACCAGTTAACAACCCAATTCTAGTGTTTATTTTGTGTGTTAAACAGACGTTGTTAACGGTAACTTTTGACGAATAATGTGTCAGGATCAAACCACTCTAGACACACTACTACTTACTGTGTGTCAGGTATTTAATGTGTACTTACCAGTATTAAAATGTTTTAATCGTAGTATGTTTTAAGGAGAGGATAAAAAATGTCAATTTAACGTGACATAAAATTAAGACCAATTTTCTTTTTTCCCCTCTCGCTATTAAAATTAAAACTGAGAAAATAGTTTTAAATAGTCTTCGATCACAAGAAAATAGTATAATGGATGTTTAGGTCACTATTCTATTTATATTAATTTATTTCTAGATTTTAAGAAAAAAATTATGACAAGTCACAAATGTTATGTAAGTTTATAAATAGTTTTTATTTTAAAAATAAATGTATTAAGGCATTATCAGTTCTAAGGATTATGTTTAATGGAAGGTGATGTCGCGTCTTTTGTAAATACAAGCAAAAAGTTTGTGAGGCAAGGCAATGAATCAGTTGTGATAAAATACCACTTGCGTGTCTTGCCTGAGGCGAGCGGATGATATGAACCGAAGACCAGGTTCTGTGGTTCAGTTTGTGGTGCCTTGGGAGATACCAGCTGTGCCTAGGCTAATGTTGAATGAAGATAGAGGTAGTGTCTTGGCTAAACGCTATAAAAACAGTTATGAAAGTATTATAAAAGTACTAAAAACTATAATTTTTAATATTTATATTAAAGTAGAAGCGTTTTTAGCGTACTTAGCACAATTCAATGGATATTAAAATAATTTATTTTTATAATCAGATCTATTTAATGAAAAAAAAATAACTAAGAAGTACATACTTTCATTTTGTTGGCACTACATTTTTAATTTCATTCATTTCATTTTATCTATTAACAAGTACTTAACTGTAGATAAATATTTATTTAATCATGTTATTTTTAACGCCAAAAGTATTATTGTAAGATATTGTTTAAAACTACGGAATAACTAAGCACCCTAACAATGTTGTAACTATACGTGCACAAAATAGGTATAGGTAATAATTTATTTTGTATGTTTGTATTTAGGTTGCATAGGTATTACGATTTAGGGTCATACATTTACATCATATATTTACGTAACTATTGTTTATTTTATACAATAATGTGAAATATAAAAAATCAGTAGGTACTTAATTAATAAATAAATTTAATTACGTCCCAATTCAATGTGAACACTACAAATCTCAAATCGTAATACCTATTGATAATTTAGACACAATTAAACTATTTTATGTTTAACTTTATGGGGTGAAAACGAAAACGCTAAAGTACCTAGTCTTCCAAGAGAAGAAGTTTATTGTAAATATTAGACATTAAAGGGATGTGGCTGAAAGGAAAGTGAGAAACTAC
Organism: Carterocephalus palaemon; assembly: GCA_944567765.1. NCBI lineage: Eukaryota > Metazoa > Arthropoda > Insecta > Lepidoptera > Hesperiidae > Carterocephalus > Carterocephalus palaemon. The sequence goes on from OX155641.1 coordinate 2,848,983, forward strand.
TATATTGCAAATATTAAATAATATATAAATATTTTATCTTCTAGTACACATTTAACATAAAGCCTATAAAGGTATAATTAAAAATTATAATATTATTTGCCACATGAACAATTTGAGTCTCAATGGTAAGCTAGTCGAATATATGGAACCAACATTTTCTGCCCTACAGGTTCAGATCTTTTCAGGCCAAGGTCGATCTCACCAAAGCATTTTGTAGTTTTGTATGCGGTATAGAAAATATTAAACATAATATAATTCTATTATAAAATTAATTTACTTTTAAGTATAGATATTTAAACGGAGATCTGAAATACGTAAAATCTATTTTAACTATAAACTTGCTGTATAAACTTTTTATACAGCAAGTTTATAGTTAAGTAGTTAGTAGTTAGTTCTAACTGTGAACACCATATTTTTCCCTAATTGCACAAAAATGTTACTGGTGCTCAAATATTATAAGTTAATTTCGTACAAAAGTAACAAGCGAGAATAAATTAATTCCAGCCTTGCCAACTGGACAAACATGGTCCTATAGATGGTCTATATAGTGTACAGTTTGTGACCCATATCTATTACCTAGAGGTAACGAGTCTGGAAACTTCACCATTTCCTCTATGCTTATACTAATAACTTTATAAATGTAAGAAAAAATAGATTCACTCGACATTCATTTAAACATATTTTCGCTATCAATTTCGGAAATTAATTAATATGTATATAATTAATTAATTAATATGTATAAATTATGTATATAATTTATAAATAATTAAAATGCCAGCATCATATGTATCTATTAATTCCATGATTGCCAGATAGATCATTTTTAACTTCATTTTCATTCGTTTGTTATTTTTGTATTAAAATCTCTGAAGTGTCAATGGCAATCTTAATGTTACCAACGCCAAAACTATTTATTTTTTAATCGAATTTTAATGTAAGCGTCCTAAGTCATAACAGAAATATAAGAATCAAATTCTTGTCCGTCTTTTCTTTCCAAGACCTAAGGAGTACAACGGCTACTAGCTGGGTAAAAAGAAGACGAACTTTGACGATACTATTGAGACGAACATTATTTTATAAAATACTAGTGGACGCCCGCAGCTTCGCTCGCGTGGAATTAAGACATATCAATAGTTTCGTTTACACCTAGTAATATTATATAAAGGTGAAAGAATTTTTGAAATCGGTCCAGTAGTTTTTGTGTGAAAACATTACAAACAAATCTTTCCTCTTTATAATATTAGAATAGATAGATGTTTGGTAAGATGTGCAGTAAAAGTAGTCCTTGTGTGGTCTCTATAGGTGTGTTAAATTTGCTACGGTTATACCAAACCGCAACTTATAAACAAGAAAACAAGTTTAGCAGTGTACGTACCAATTTTATTCCACAAAATACTATCTATATAACAATTATTGTGGTGACATATTGTGATGTTATGTACAATAATCACGCAAATAAATAAGACTAAACAATACACGCGTACAGCGCATTAAACATCATAAATGGAATTATGTAAAATTAATCTAATATTAAAATATTTATCGGATTCACAAACACTTGACAATTTTAAAAGTTGCTGAAGAAATACTAAACGTACACTTCTTATACATTCATTTGCATGATAAAAACTTGGCAAAACCTTGTAATAGAGAAACATTTTCCTTTTATTGAATTTTCAAAATACCTATTACCAATATGATAAGCCACTCTTGAAGAAAATATACCATTAGGTAAAAATGCAGGAGAATTACGTGACCGTCCTCAGCTAAGTAAGTTCATTTTCGCTTTCATTTATATTTTAATGATTATAAAAATACCAAATCAAACTTAAAAATTTGTACTTGAGATCACATGCTCGAGTCAACCATTTTTTTTCATTTTCAATACATATTACACTAATAAAGAACTGTACGCCATACATTCCATCATTCAAAGTTACATCATTTACAACACAGCCGTGATTTATTTTGGAAATAGTACAATAATACGTCTAAAACATTGTAGAAATTAATAATACCCTATGATTAATATAAATATGCTGATATGGCATAATATTATATAATATACTCGAATATAAGACATTCGTTATGACGTCACTATGTGGAAATCAATTGTAATAGATGCCGATGGTTACAACGTAGATTTGAGCTTGTAAATAAATATTAATTGAATAAAAATGGAAGTAATCTACAGTTGATAGATTCAGTGTAAAAATTAGGCCCCTCGTTTACATATAGGCCCTATTAATAGATTGCAATAAATACATCAAAAGTAACACGCCTATAAATTACATTTTGCAGTATTTTCACTCAATTGCGTTTATTTTCTTCACTTTAATGATATAAATTATTCACAATGATCTATTTGTGTGATATTTCAATAGAAAAATTCATGGAAGATAATATAATAATGTAAGATCAGCTGGAATGTACCAATTTCATTCTTTTATATAATACTTATGGTTTGTACTTGATTTTCTTATTATATGAGTATCTCATGTGTATTTTAATACGAGGTATGCGCATATTATTTAAATAAATTACACATAATATACTTGTTATTAGGGTGAATTGTAATGATAATAAATATAGTAATAATCCTGAAAATATTACAATTAAGTTTAGCAGATTAATATAAAATACCACCATGGATACAGACCATCGTTTAATAAATAGCTTAGTTCATAATACAATGGAATTAAAGTGACATTATTGAGTCAGGATTTTGGATATATTTATCAGATATTTTCAACAATTTAATCGTAGATGGTGTGAGAAATACTGAATTACTTACAGCTTAAAATTATTCGTATGTTAATCCTTGATCGTTACTACTAACAGGTCTTACAGTAATCATATTCCAACACAAGTAGTATGTATGAAAAAAATGTGCGTATAAACGTAGAGAATATGCCATACATGATAACTATTAATTTTTCGTACACATTCAACGGATTCAATCATAATAATAATTGTAATAGTTCATTTTATTTTTATAATTCACTCGTTCAATACAAACTCTGATAAATATTAATTTTATTTTAGTATCATACATTTCTGTTAGAGTAACTTATACGCATTAAATAAATACCTACATATTTTATCTATTCGGTGCCTTATCGTGTATAAATATAGGCAAGGCTGCACACTATTATGCAAAATAAGTTTTTATTTTAAATATAAAATATCATGGCACCAATATTGTAACTATATTTGCCATAATATATGGAAACGCTGAATTGAAAGCTAATGTACCTCGAGCATCTGCATCAGTTGTTGTCAGAGTCAACCATCGGTGTTCGAAGTACTTCTATCCACCTGCGGGAAAATATTTACAATTCACAATTTATTTTATTTTATCATATTAGAAGATGATGAACACATTAATTTCAAAAGTAGATAATACAAATTAATACAACATTATTACTATTCACATAAATTAATACATTGAGCGAACTTCCACATGTACCACAGTACCTCATCACCCAGTGGAACTTTCAGAGCGAAGTCCCACTGCTGGGCAATGGTCTCATCTCGGAATAGGACGGGGTAAGTACTGTCCCTGTTCCAAGTACTGATTCGCTGACTATAACATGACTTCGAGACCATTATGGATGACTCTCAACTATGCAGTTTTCCTGCACCGTTAAAGCAGATGACATTTTATTTTTTAAAACACTCATAACATAGAAAAGTTATTGGTTTTGAGTATTTTTTATTGCTATTTTATAGCGCATTTTATGTGTATGTGTACTACACTGTCTGTGTACGTAATACGCACACGCACACCCCAGCGGTAGGCTTAGCGTACCTATGTTTTGAATTTTGTAAATACAGGGAGATTTTACGTTTTATTAATATTATTGAAATTGTGTTTGTAAATAATTCTTATTTTAATATTCATTGACTATTAATTTATTTTTAATTTGTCGCTATAAATATGAATTAATGTTACACTAGACAAATATTTAATTACACTAGCGCATTAAGTTGTAAGTTATTGAAATAAATAAATAAACGTTGCGGCAGACGCGTGTCAAAAAACAACACAATTTAACATTCATGACCTGAGTTACGAAATATGTATCTGCCCGGAACGAGATTCAACCGGGGCCCGCAGTTCAGTTGGGAGTCACAATACACAAAAATCACCAACACCAGTTCGAGAACATTATGAAGAACTCACAGGCATGCATGTTTTTTTTCCTTCACCGTTAAAGCAGGAGCTAAGTTCGGAAAGTTCTTATAACATTACAAGTTGAAAGCTATGATCAGAACACTGTAGCTGACTACAGAGTAGTGGACTGTATATTATATAGTAAAGACTTCTTTCCATGTAATTTTTATTTATTGAGTTGGACGAGTTTACAATGTCGCGGTGAAATGTACTGAGTTGAGAGCTGTCGTGAACTACTGTTAAAGAATTGAGTTGTAAGAACTGAGTGAGAGAACTGAGTGCCGTTACAATTTTTAGAAAGCTACTTTTATTGCATTTGGCCAGGTCACCTGTTGTAAGTGTAGTGAGAGAACTGAGTGCCGTTACAATTTTTAGAAAGCTACTTTTATTGTATTTGGCCAGGTCACCTGTTGTAAGTGTAGTGCGAGTCTGCGCGGAAGAAGTATATGTGGTTCTTGAACTGCAGCTTGAACACGTACTCCTTTCCGATGCCGTCGCCCTCCGACGGCGGGCCCACGCTGTATCTAAGTGTTTACAACATTATTGATTAGTTCAAAAAGTACAACAGGTTAATAATTGTTACAGCTCGCGGCATGAAAGTTAAGCTCATCATCATACATAACATTCATCATCATTCATTTGTACATAATTTCTGACAACTCAAGAAAACTGGAGTTTAGGAAAGTCATATAAAGAACGCATACAGAAAGTAATAGTAGGATGGAGATAGCTGGTAACACTTATTCTATAAAAGTTTTGTTTCCAACTGGGCTAGATAAAAATGTCTCTAGACTATCTCGGCGGGAGGGAGACAGTGCGAGTGGGAGGGAGACGGCTACAGGGCCAGCTCACCCCAGCAGCGGCAGCGAGGCGAGGGGCGCGGCGTCCTGCCAGCTCTTGTAGAAGAAAATGTCTCTAGACTATCTCGGCGGGAGGGAGACAGTGCGAGTGGGAGGGAGACGACTACAGGGCCAGCTCACCCCAGCAGCGGCAGCGAGGCGAGGGGCGCGGCGTCCTGCCAGCTCTTGTAGAAGAAAATGTCTCTAGACTATATCGGCGGGAGGGAGACAGTGCGAGTGGGAGGGAGACGGCTACAGGGCCAGCTCACCCCAGCAGCGGCAGCGAGGCGAGGGGCGCGGCATCCTGCCAGCTCTTGTAGAAGAAAATGTCTCTAGACTATCTCGGCGGGAGGGAGACAGTGCGAGTGGGAGGGAGACGGCTACAGGGCCAGCTCACCCCAGCAGCGGCAGCGAGGCGAGGGGCGCGGCATCCTGCCAGCTCTTGTAGAAGAAAATGTCTCTAGACTATCTCGGCGGGAGGGAGACAGTGCGAGTGGGAGGGAGACGGCTACAGGGCCAGCTCACCCCAGCAGCGGCAGCGAGGCGAGGGGCGCGGCATCCTGCCAGCTCTTGTAGAAGAAAATGTCTCTAGACTATCTCGGCGGGAGGGAGACAGTGCGAGTGGGAGGGAGACGGCTACAGGGCCAGCTCACCCCAGCAGCGGCAGCGAGGCGAGGGGCGCGGCATCCTGCCAGCTCTTGTAGAAGAAAATGTCTCTAGACTATCTCGGCGGGAGGGAGACAGTGCGAGTGGGAGGGAGACGGCTACAGGGCCAGCTCACCCCAGCAGCGGCAGCGAGGCGAGGGGCGCGGCATCCTGCCAGCTCTTGTAGAAGAAAATGTCTCTAGACTATCTCGGCGGGAGGGAGACAGTGCGAGTGGGAGGGAGACGGCTACAGGGCCAGCTCACCCCAGCAGCGGCAGCGAGGCGAGGGGCGCGGCGTCCTGCCAGCTCTTGTAGAAGAAAATGTCTCTAGACTATCTCGGCGGGAGGGAGACAGTGCGAGTGGGAGGGAGACGACTACAGGGCCAGCTCACCCCAGCAGCGGCAGCGAGGCGAGGGGCGCGGCGTCCTGCCAGCTCTTGTAGAAGAAAATGTCTCTAGACTATATCGGCGGGAGGGAGACAGTGCGAGTGGGAGGGAGACGGCTACAGGGCCAGCTCACCCCAGCAGCGGCAGCGAGGCGAGGGGCGCGGCATCCTGCCAGCTCTTGTAGAAGAAAATGTCTCTAGACTATCTCGGCGGGAGGGAGACAGTGCGAGTGGGAGGGAGACGGCTACAGGGCCAGCTCACCCCAGCAGCGGCAGCGAGGCGAGGGGCGCGGCATCCTGCCAGCTCTTGTAGAAGAAAATGTCTCTAGACTATCTCGGCGGGAGGGAGACAGTGCGAGTGGGAGGGAGACGGCTACAGGGCCAGCTCACCCCAGCAGCGGCAGCGAGGCGAGGGGCGCGGCATCCTGCCAGCTCTTGTAGAAGAAAATGTCTCTAGACTATCTCGGCGGGAGGGAGACAGTGCGAGTGGGAGGGAGACGGCTACAGGGCCAGCTCACCCCAGCAGCGGCAGCGAGGCGAGGGGCGCGGCGTCCTGCCAGCTCTTGTAGAAGAAAATGTCTCTAGACTATCTCGGCGGGAGGGAGACAGTGCGAGTGGGAGGGAGACGACTACAGGGCCAGCTCACCCCAGCAGCGGCAGCGAGGCGAGGGGCGCGGCGTCCTGCCAGCTCTTGTAGAAGAAAATGTCTCTAGACTATATCGGCGGGAGGGAGACAGTGCGAGTGGGAGGGAGACGGCTACAGGGCCAGCTCACCCCAGCAGCGGCAGCGAGGCGAGGGGCGCGGCATCCTGCCAGCTCTTGTAGAAGAAAATGTCTCTAGACTATCTCGGCGGGAGGGAGACAGTGCGAGTGGGAGGGAGACGGCTACAGGGCCAGCTCACCCCAGCAGCGGCAGCGAGGCGAGGGGCGCGGCGTCCTGCCAGCTCTTGTAGAAGAACAGCGTGAACGCCGCGAACACCACCCACAGCTTCTGCCAGCCGTGCGAGTTCTTGAACTTGCGCAGCAGGTATCCCGAAAGCTGGCTCTGAAATACGAATAAAAATATCGATTCTTGACTCTTATTTATAATACTGTATATCACAATTTCAAAAGGTTTTTACAAGCATATCCAACTATATGGAATGATTTACAACCATATTCATTCGCACTTCAGGTTATCATTATGGATTCCAACCCAAATTCCCTTCCTTAAAATCATCAGATCACCAGAAAAAAGACAATTAAATCCAAAAAAAATATTGGTTGCCTGTAAAGTCGGTATACGGGCGAAAGTTTTACGTGACAACGACTTTGAGTGGTAAAATAATTTTAATGTGAATATTCATTCGTATAGTAGTATCGTCTCGTATCGTATCGTCTCTCTCGCTCTTAGGCGGGCTAACCATGCCCGAGTGGAAGGGACGCGTGCCTCTCACTCGCTCTCATTGTGAGCGCATAACGTGAGCGGAGCGTAACGCAGTTTCTTGAAGTGTCACCCGGCAAACCAATTTATAAGACGTTGTCACGTTAAAAAAAAATTACATAAATTGTTATTAATAATTTTTTTTTTCATCAAGAGTGCACCATTAATACGACCCGCCTGGCCAGGTTAACTAATCATTATTACACAAAGTACGAGCACGTACCCGCATGGCGAGGTGCAGGCGCGCGCGCGGCAGCGACGCGGCGCGGTGCCAGCACACGGCGGCCAGCGCGCCGCCCGCGCCCGCCGCGCCCGCCGCGCCCCCCGCACCGCCCTCCCTGCTCTCTGCACAACATACGTCACGTTATAAGTCTATAATAAATTAAGCCTATTATTCATAACAAATTAATTAACCTATTTTAGGTATAGAGTGTTTTGTCTGCTTTATTAAAACTCAGTTTGGTATTTGAATAAAGTGACAATATAATAATAATAAAATATTTGAACTCGTGCCATGTATGTACAATAGGCATGATGACAGATTTTGAAATTGCCTTGTGTAATGTAGGTACACATCCAGTATTTCGAAAAAAAAAACTTTATTTCAGCAATAAATTGAGTTTTAACGCTAATTATTGCAGTTTTTCCTATCTACTTTAAATTTAGCGCGAAAACGCTCATAGGTGTCATGGCGTCCGCATCGACGTCACGTTAGATGTTATAACAGAAGATGCCGTGGTAGGTGGTATGAGAAGCCCTAGCGGCCGGTGAATTTTTACTTAACCATGACGTCATCCGCTCCGATTGGCGTTTCCAGGCGTTTCAGTCAACATGGCCGATTGCTGTATTTTATACTTTTATTTTAATGAAAATTTTATTAATCTCAATGTTTTTATTGAAACTTGACCGTTTTTTAGGAATTATTCAACATACTTGTTCCGCTAAAACCATTTATTCTTTATTTTTTTAATACTGTCATCATGCCTATTGTGTTGTTTTCAGTGTGTGTCCGCCACCCGCAATAAGGGCTTAGTGTAAGATTTTAGCTTATTTTTTTCATTAGGCTCACCCGAGTCGGCGTCGGGCGGCGGCAGGTCGGTGTCGACGTCGGTCGGGTGGTCGCGCGCGCGCCCGACGGCCGCGGCGAGGTCCGCGCGCCACCCGGCGTACTCGCGCTCGTTGCTCGCGCTCAACAGAACGTTCACCTCATCACCTGAAATTAATAAAACACAATGATTATGATGTTACATTTCGGGTTGCGTTTTTTAGAGGACGCAATTTTATTTTTTTGATGTGTAGTGATGGTCAGTGTAAAGCTAAAACCAAGTTTGTGGGGTCGCCACCCTTGTCCCACGGCCGCCATCTTGAAAATAGAGGTTGAAATTGTTTTTACGACATCTCTTAAACTGATAAAAAAAAATTGTCAACATTTTTGTTGCAAATTAAATTCTCTACAACTTTGGTTCAGTAACTTTTTGTCGTAGAACTATAAATAAAAAAGTTATAAGCGAAATACTCAAGTTATAAGGGTCAACTCTCTTGTTAAGAAACAAAGCCGTTCCACTTGCAAACTCTAAATGTAGTATCACCCCTACACATCAAAAAAATAAAATTGCGTCCTCTAAAAAACGCAAGGTTAGGCCTAAAAAATGTAACATTTCAATGGACTACTAGTCGACTTCGGATTCGGCCGTTTTGTGACTATTAATTAACTTAGGGAGCTTGACCTTTCAGCTCGTTGACAGCGCGCCGTCAACGAGCTAACTTTGGAAGAGGTCTTTCTGATATATTATTTTTTGTATTATTTTGAAATTTGTACATTTAATTCCATTATAATTTTCATTATATTATCTTTGACATTGTGTTGTAATGCAAGTATGACTTTTATTTAGATTTTGTAAATTAACATTTGTAAAGTAACTAAATAATATTTGAATTGTAATTATTTTAAGCTACACTAACGAATTAGGTTAACCTGTACGTGTTGGAATAATAAAAAATGGTATTTTATATCTCAGTCGTTACTAACCAGTGAGCATTATCGAGTGCGGCAGGTCCGGGTCCTCGAGGGCGAGTCGATGCAGCGCGAGCGCGCAGTGTGCCCTGAAGTGCCCGCTTGCACACTTCCACGTTATCAGCAACAGATCGCTGAACTGTTGGCAGAACAGGACATTATTGTGATAGAGATGTCGCTGATATGTTAAATGACATAGCTTTACAAATTAAAGCAGCCACTTTTGACAACAATTTAAATTTGAAACAAGTTCGTTATTAATACTATCTTGCAAGAGTTTAACTGTGAATGTTTAGTAAAAATGTCGTCACCAATTCATTCTTTAACGCCCAATGTTTTAAAATTCGTCAGCTGCATGTAGGCGGTGAGGATTCCTCATAAACGCGTAGTACCCCACTCACCAAGAACAGCATTCTCTGCTGAAGTCCCTTCGAAGAGTGTTTGTACAAGCAGCCAAGCCGGATAAACTCTCGTCCTGCCACCAGTAGCTTGTCGTAACCTAGAAAAGAAATTCAGTTAGACGTCTACAGTGGCCAAGTCACCGAGACCGGGTTTACCCCTGGAGCAATTGGATAGAAGGTAGCCCTAGCTCAAAGCGCCCAGAGCCGCGGAAGAAGAGGAAAAGTATGTCTATCTATTAGACGTCATGACGGATTCTGTTTTGACAAACAATAAATAGTGTTTATGTTTGAATATTATGATCTACTAGTGGACGCCCGCAGCATCGCTCGCGTGCTATTAGACACTTCGATACCTACCAATTTATATTCGATTTCGTTCCCTATATTGGTTGGTTGTTCGTTACAATAGTTTCGTTTACACCTAGTATTTGACCGCTATTGGCAAAATTTCATGGGCGCTACGGTGCTTCGGAGGGCACGTTAAGCCGTCGGTCCCGGTTGTTCTATTGAGAACAATCCTTGGTTTGTAATAATGGAATTCCGCAGAGTAACGCCTGATACAATTAGTTAAAATATAAAGCCTGTCGAAGACCGTCAGGTGGCTTGAAAACATTCGACACTAGGTTAGAATTTCGTGCAACCCACTTTAAAAAAAGCGGATGGTCCTGAATGTCATGTCATGTCATGTCACGTGCACGAATCGCTCACCGATAATGTCCCGCTGCAGCTGGCACAGCACCGCGTGGTTCTCGACGTGCCGCAGCTGCTCCTCCGCCGCGGCCGCCGCGCGCGACGCCAGCTCGTACGCCGCGTGCGCCGCGCCGCTGCCCGTCGACGACCACAGCTCTGGGGGGCAAAGGGAACATGATATGTTACATATATCTTAATATATATATATATTTCTTGTGTACGTGTGTATGACAGTGAACTCCTCCTAAACGGCTGGATAGATGTTGATCAATTTTTTTGTATGTGTTCAAGGGGATTCCAGAATGGTTTAGATTCACAATTTGGTCCACTGGAAAATGTTTTTTAAACACTATTTTACCATTTTTATTTTTAACCGTCCTACATTGACGAGGCGTCGCGTCACTTTGACATTTGATTTGACAGAACAACGTTTGCGGGGCAGCTAGTCGTAATATCTATATTTCTTGTGTACGTGTGTATGACAGTGAACTCCTCCTAATCGGCTGGATAGATGTTGATGAAATTTTTTGTGGATGTTCAAGGGGATTCGAGGATGGTTTGGATTCACAATTGGTACCCTATAGGCTCTACCACCGAATGCGCGTACACGGGGTTTATCCGGCGCGTACACTCGAACCGGTGGTGGTCAGTAGCAATAGGGTTATTTTGTTAATTATATTCAGTCTAAGAATATACTTCTGTCCGAACTGCTCGGAATCAAGGGTCGTACTGAAAACCAGCGGTCGTGGTCCGCCACGGCTAATGCTGAGTACGGCCCCTTTCGACAAATTCTTACCTTATTATGTTAAGTAGCCTTCAAGGTAAATGTATTTTTATTTTTGTTATTGTATGAAATTTGTCGAAATAAAATATTCTTATTCTTATTCAATATGGATTCCGACGATGCCACCGAGAGCTCTCCACCAGCGGCACTGCACTCACCGTGCGCCGTGCGGCGGTAGTGCAGCAGGCGGTGCAGCGGGCGCAGCAGCAGGCAGGCCAGCGGCAGCGGCGCGCCCGCGTCGAAGGCGGCCGCCTCGCGCGCGCTCGCGCCGCCGCGCCGACGAGAGCTCTCCACCAGCGCCACCAGCGCCACCAGCGGCAGTGCACTCACCGTGCGCCGTGCGGCGGTAGTGCAGCAGGCGGTGCAGCGGGCGCAGCAGCAGGCAGGCCAGCGGCAGCGGCGCGCCCGCGTCGAAGGCGGCCGCCTCGCGCGCGCTCGCGCCGCCGCGCCGACGAGAGCTCTCCACCAGCGCCACCAGCGCCACCAGCGGCAGTGCACTCACCGTGCGCCGTGCGGCGGTAGTGCAGCAGGCGGTGCAGCGGGCGCAGCAGCAGGCAGGCCAGCGGCAGCGGCGCGCCCGCGTCGAAGGCGGCCGCCTCGCGCGCGCTCGCGCCGCCGCGCCGACGAGAGCTCTCCACCAGCGCCACCAGCGCCACCAGCGGCAGTGCACTCACCGTGCGCCGTGCGGCGGTAGTGCAGCAGGCGGTGCAGCGGGCGCAGCAGCAGGCAGGCCAGCGGCAGCGGCGCGCCCGCGTCGAAGGCGGCCGCCTCGCGCGCGCTCGCGCCGCCGCGCCGACGAGAGCTCTCCACCAGCGCCACCAGCGCCACCAGCGGCAGTGCACTCACCGTGCGCCGTGCGGCGGTAGTGCAGCAGGCGGTGCAGCGGGCGCAGCAGCAGGCAGGCCAGCGGCAGCGGCGCGCCCGCGTCGAAGGCGGCCGCCTCGCGCGCGCTCGCGCCGCCGCGCCGACGAGAGCTCTCCACCAGCGCCACCAGCGCCACCAGCGGCAGTGCACTCACCGTGCGCCGTGCGGCGGTAGTGCAGCAGGCGGTGCAGCGGGCGCAGCAGCAGGCAGGCCAGCGGCAGCGGCGCGCCCGCGTCGAAGGCGGCCGCCTCGCGCGCGCTCGCGCCGCCGCGCCGACGAGAGCTCTCCACCAGCGCCACCAGCGCCACCAGCGGCAGTGCACTCACCGTGCGCCGTGCGGCGGTAGTGCAGCAGGCGGTGCAGCGGGCGCAGCAGCAGGCAGGCCAGCGGCAGCGGCGCGCCCGCGTCGAAGGCGGCCGCCTCGCGCGCGCTCGCGCCGCCGCGCCGACGAGAGCTCTCCACCAGCGCCACCAGCGCCACCAGCGGCAGTGCACTCACCGTGCGCCGTGCGGCGGTAGTGCAGCAGGCGGTGCAGCGGGCGCAGCAGCAGGCAGGCCAGCGGCAGCGGCGCGCCCGCGTCGAAGGCGGCCGCCTCGCGCGCGCTCGCGCCGCCGCGCCGACGAGAGCTCTCCACCAGCGCCACCAGCGCCACCAGCGGCAGTGCACTCACCGTGCGCCGTGCGGCGGTAGTGCAGCAGGCGGTGCAGCGGGCGCAGCAGCAGGCAGGCCAGCGGCAGCGGCGCGCCCGCGTCGAAGGCGGCCGCCTCGCGCGCGCTCGCGCCGCCGCGCCGACGAGAGCTCTCCACCAGCGCCACCAGCGCCACCAGCGGCAGTGCACTCACCGTGCGCCGTGCGGCGGTAGTGCAGCAGGCGGTGCAGCGGGCGCAGCAGCAGGCAGGCCAGCGGCAGCGGCGCGCCCGCGTCGAAGGCGGCCGCCTCGCGCGCGCTCGCGCCGCCGCGCCGACGAGAGCTCTCCACCAGCGCCACCAGCGGCAGTGCACTCACCGTGCGCCGTGCGGCGGTAGTGCAGCAGGCGGTGCAGCGGGCGCAGCAGCAGGCAGGCCAGCGGCAGCGGCGCGCCCGCGTCGAAGGCGGCCGCCTCGCGCGCGCTCGCGCCGCCGCGCCGACGAGAGCTCTCCACCAGCGCCACCAGCGCCACCAGCGGCAGTGCACTCACCGTGCGCCGTGCGGCGGTAGTGCAGCAGGCGGTGCAGCGGGCGCAGCAGCAGGCAGGCCAGCGGCAGCGGCGCGCCCGCGTCGAAGGCGGCCGCCTCGCGCGCGCTCGCGCCGCCGCGCCGACGAGAGCTCTCCACCAGCGCCACCAGCGCCACCAGCGGCAGTGCACTCACCGTGCGCCGTGCGGCGGTAGTGCAGCAGGCGGTGCAGCGGGCGCAGCAGCAGGCAGGCCAGCGGCAGCGGCGCGCCCGCGTCGAAGGCGGCCGCCTCGCGCGCGCTCGCGCCGCCGCGCCGACGAGAGCTCTCCACCAGCGCCACCAGCGCCACCAGCGGCAGTGCACTCACCGTGCGCCGTGCGGCGGTAGTGCAGCAGGCGGTGCAGCGGGCGCAGCAGCAGGCAGGCCAGCGGCAGCGGCGCGCCCGCGTCGAAGGCGGCCGCCTCGCGCGCGCTCGCGCCGCCGCGCCGACGAGAGCTCTCCACCAGCGCCACCAGCGGCAGTGCACTCACCGTGCGCCGTGCGGCGGTAGTGCAGCAGGCGGTGCAGCGGGCGCAGCAGCAGGCAGGCCAGCGGCAGCGGCGCGCCCGCGTCGAAGGCGGCCGCCTCGCGCGCGCTCGCGCCGCCGCGCCGACGAGAGCTCTCCACCAGCGCCACCAGCGCCACCAGCGGCAGTGCACTCACCGTGCGCCGTGCGGCGGTAGTGCAGCAGGCGGTGCAGCGGGCGCAGCAGCAGGCAGGCCAGCGGCAGCGGCGCGCCCGCGTCGAAGGCGGCCGCCTCGCGCGCGCTCGCGCCGCCGCGCCGACGAGAGCTCTCCACCAGCGCCACCAGCGCCACCAGCGGCAGTGCACTCACCGTGCGCCGTGCGGCGGTAGTGCAGCAGGCGGTGCAGCGGGCGCAGCAGCAGGCAGGCCAGCGGCAGCGGCGCGCCCGCGTCGAAGGCGGCCGCCTCGCGCGCGCTCGCGCCGCCGCGCCGACGAGAGCTCTCCACCAGCGCCACCAGCGGCAGTGCACTCACCGTGCGCCGTGCGGCGGTAGTGCAGCAGGCGGTGCAGCGGGCGCAGCAGCAGGCAGGCCAGCGGCAGCGGCGCGCCCGCGTCGAAGGCGGCCGCCTCGCGCGCGCTCGCGCCGCCGCGCCGACGAGAGCTCTCCACCAGCGCCACCAGCGCCACCAGCGGCAGTGCACTCACCGTGCGCCGTGCGGCGGTAGTGCAGCAGGCGGTGCAGCGGGCGCAGCAGCAGGCAGGCCAGCGGCAGCGGCGCGCCCGCGTCGAAGGCGGCCGCCTCGCGCGCGCTCGCGCCGCCGCGCCGACGAGAGCTCTCCACCAGCGCCACCAGCGCCACCAGCGGCAGTGCACTCACCGTGCGCCGTGCGGCGGTAGTGCAGCAGGCGGTGCAGCGGGCGCAGCAGCAGGCAGGCCAGCGGCAGCGGCGCGCCCGCGTCGAAGGCGGCCGCCTCGCGCGCGCTCGCGCCGCCGCGCCGACGAGAGCTCTCCACCAGCGCCACCAGCGCCACCAGCGGCAGTGCACTCACCGTGCGCCGTGCGGCGGTAGTGCAGCAGGCGGTGCAGCGGGCGCAGCAGCAGGCAGGCCAGCGGCAGCGGCGCGCCCGCGTCGAAGGCGGCCGCCTCGCGCGCGCTCGCGCCGCCGCGCCGACGAGAGCTCTCCACCAGCGCCACCAGCGCCACCAGCGGCAGTGCACTCACCGTGCGCCGTGCGGCGGTAGTGCAGCAGGCGGTGCAGCGGGCGCAGCAGCAGGCAGGCCAGCGGCAGCGGCGCGCCCGCGTCGAAGGCGGCCGCCTCGCGCGCGCTCGCGCCGCCGCGCCGACGCGCGCTCTCAACAAGCGCCACGAGCGTGCCCGCGTTCTCGGCGTACTCCGCGTACGCCTGCACAATCATTCATTATCATTAATATCTCAAACCTCCTCAGATCTCTCTCTCTCTCATATCTAAACCTCTCAGACCTCCCGCAGCAGTGTCTGTGGTGGAGACCCGTGCCCAGCAGTGGGACGTCTATGGGTCGCAGCGATGAATATCTCAAACACTCACTCGGTGGTGCTGCAAGCTCATTTGACTGACGATCATCATCATCATCATTATCATCACAACCCTTTCTTTGTCCCACTGTTGGGCACGAATCACATTTATTACGATTAGGCCTTAGTACACCACGCTAGCCAAGTGCGGATTGGCAGACTTCACGTGCCTTTGAGAACATTATGATGAACTCTCAGGCATGCAGGTATCCTCACGATGTGTCCTTCACCGTTACTTAATTTCTTAAATCGCACATAACTAGAAAATTCATTGGTGCGTGCCGCTGGGGTTTGAACCCGGACCGCGCGAGTGAGAGGCGAGTTCGATAGCCACTGGGCTGTTGCCGCTTATATTTGCATACATACCGCATTTGACTGACAAACTGTACGAAAATTTTGCGGCACTTGTTTTTATATGGATTCATTAATACAAGGTATACTTACATCAAACGTGCTCGATAGATAGTCATAGAGCAATTCCGCAATCTTCTTATATTCTGGCTCTGCGGCATCTGTGAAAAAGATTAAGAAAAGTCCTTAATAAATCAAAAACAATTAAGGCAAATTTCGTTGCAGACAGTTATGGCCAGGTCAGAAAAGTCCGTGGCCACTGAACCAATCAAATCAAAAATCAAATCAATCAAAAAAATAGGGACTCTTGCTACGTTAGAATAAAGTGCAGTTCAGATCGCACAGCGCTTAATAACCTGCTGCTATATTCACCTACATATGCCTCTCTTTCTATCAGTACATTCTCACACACGGCCATCTGACCCCAAAGTAGGCACGAGCCTGTGTTATGGGTGTCAGAGACAGCTGTTATACATCGATATTTTTAAATACATACTTAAATAGATAATATTGACATCCAGACACAGAACAAATACAAGTGTTCGTCACACGAATATTTGTCCTGAGTGGGATTCGAACCCACGACCTTTGGCGCAACAGACAGGATCACTACCGATTGCGCCAACGGGCCTGTCTTTTCTGACGACTTCTATGGAGTAACCGAGCCGGCTAGGCCGCCGCATGTACTTGCGTTTTCGATACCCACACGCGGAGTGAATTATGCCATTATGGCTATCGGTGTAGCGACGGTACCTTCGTGGAGTCGCTGGATGAGTTTGTGATCCGGTTGGCGCGTGTTATGTATACCCGCGCCGACAATGGGCCACATCCTCATCTAAGGGGGATAGCGCCGCTGCACGCGCGCCCCCCTGAAGGCCGACCGCTCCCTAGAGAGCTGTTGGACCTTCTTCCCCCCCGACCATCTGGGGGGAATTAGCGACTAACGGCTAGTAGAACCGCGCGCGCCTACCGCGTGCGCGACGATCGACTGGCTCCCACGCTCAACAGCGGGGAAGTCACCGACGGGGTTTACCCCTGGAGCAATTGCCCGGATAGAGGGGATCTCCCCTAACTCCGAATTCCCTCAGCGCAGGAGCGCCTACAGCGCCGCGTGAGAGGAGGAAGGGTCTGTCTGTCGGTACCTTCGGCGGTCGCGTGGTGCGGCGCGAGCGCGCGGTCGAGGCGGGCGAGCAGCGCGCCGGCGGGCAGCGCGAGCGGCTCGAGCGCGAGGCAGCCGCGGGCGAGCGCGCCCGCCTCGGCGCCCGCGGACGCGGTGCGCCCCAGCGAGCCCACGCGCGCCGACCACGACTGACAAACAACAAATAAATGTTTGAACACATTTATTACGAAACATATTATTATATGTCTATCGCTGCGACCCATAGACGTCCCACTGCTGGGCACGGGTCTCCCCCACAGACATAGCTGCGGGAGGTCTAGAGCATACTCCACCACGCTGCTCCAATGCGGATTGGTGGAGGGGTTAGTGGCCAACCCAGTGTCGAATGTTCTCAAGCCACCCGAAGGTCTTCGACAAGGCTTAACGACTGTTTCCAACATTGAAAACAACCGGGACCGACGGCTTTACGTGCCCTCCGAAGCACGGTAGCGTCCATGAAATTTTGCCACTAGCGGTCACCCATCCACAAACCGACCGCGCCCGTCGTTGCTTAACTCATTCGATCACGTTGAATCGACCTGAGCCACTGGGCTATGGACGCTATACAATACAATATAATTTATTGCACCAGAAAAAGGACAATCAAATACATTTATTACAAAACATAGATGTGTATACAGATGTTTAACTAATTTTGAGGTCCTCTACATTCCCGACGCAAATGGGCATTTAATTTCATTTTCAAACAGTTTCAGCTACGCACCATATTTGTATACTAATATTCTAAAAGTGATCGAAAGTTGACTCTTATTCTATAAACATGTGGATTCAAGTGCAACAGCGTCAGTATTGTGCTTCCCTATAATTGTCACCTAAAAATGGATCGATAGTTAAGAATCCATTACAAATCGAACGATTAATAGTGTTTTATTTCACCAATTTTTCGGGATAAAAAGTATGGCCTTCCAAGCCCTAAACTACATCAATGCAAAAAAAAATTCACACTTTCCCATTTACATATTAGTAAGTCACGTAAGGATAGTTCAGCTATGTATGCCTGAGACTTTAATTATTACAAGCCGTATATTATTAGTATGGAAGTATGGATAGTTCTGTAAGTTAACAGGTAATTTTGTTATCGCCAAAAAAATATTTACAAGGGTAACAAAATATCGAATATAACATTACAGAAGCCATCATACCACAGTGATGAGCTCGAGGTCCCTCTTGTAGGTGCGCTCGGTCATGAGCAGCTCCTTGGCGACGTAGTACGTGACGTCGACGCCGCGCCGCCGCCCCCCGTCGCCCGCCGCCGCTGACGCTATGCTGGCAATCACCACAGATTATATAATTTAGCCGCCGGGATTTGAATCCGGACCCTCCCGAGTGTAAGGTTTTCCAGCTACAAGTTACCATAGCATTTCAAAGGGTAAAACGGGACCCTATTATTAAGGCTCCGCTATCCGTCTGGCCGTCTGTCACCGGGCTGTATCTCATGAACCGTGATAGTTAGACAGTTGAAATTCTCACAGATGATGTATTTCTGTTGCCGCTATAACAACAAATACTAACAACACAAAAAAAAATTAAGGGGGCTACCATACAACTGACATGGTTTTTATATAAAATGGTACGGAACGGAACGGATATCATACCTATTATTGTTATTTCGCCTATTCAGAGTATCGCCCGCGTCGCTCTCGCCTCCGCTTAGCACATCCATGCTGTTTATCGACTCCGATACTATGTTTACTAGAAAAATAAAAAAAATAAAATTATTATATCCATGATATTTCTCAATCTGGACAGATAAGTTTTCTGAGTCTAGTTTTTTTTTTGTGTTATATTTTTATGTCAACTCAACACGTAAGTATTTTTATGTCAACTCAACACACTCAACACAACAACTAAGGAATCTTAGTGACATAAAAATATGACAAAATGATATAGAAACAATAAAAACTTGTTGAAAAAATTAACATTAATTAACAGTATTACAATAAAATTACGAAAAACAAGTAAATACATACCATGCACATTACCATTGACGGTGTCACATATATCGATGCCTTTCCCCAGCCGCTTGCCCACTTCACTGCCACCATTATCGACATCGTCCACGCTGCCTCTCCGACTATCCAACATACCGATTACATTCTTAATATCGATACTGCCGACTCGACTATCAACACCGTCGATTCCGTTATCGACACTTGGAATTCTATTCTGAAGTGTATCGATTTCTGTATCGACACTGGTTTGGTTATCGATTCTGTTATCGATAGTCGTTTTGTCGGTTTTATCAGTGTTATCGTTATCATGTTTCCAACGTTCGTTGTGCCCGTTGGCGAGCGGCCGCGACACGATGGGGGTGGATGAGTACAGCGGCGCGGTTCGGTCAACATCTGAAGTCGGCGACATGCATAGACTCGCTGACGACACTGTGTTGTCTTCTGGTGACGTTCCGTCTGTTCAGGACATAAATTATTATTAAGATATATTTTTTTATAATTATATAGGTAGGTATTATTTATTATTGAAAAATCAATAGTGATTACATGTTTCTCTTGAGTTAAGTGTGGAATAAATTTCAATGTTTTAATTTGTTTTGTCAAAGCTAGACTTACTTATCAAAAGGCAATAAATTATTCGTTGGTTCTTAATGAGAATTATCATGCTTCATTTATAAAAAATAAATCAACTTAATAACTTATACTAAATAGATTGTCTGTTGTAATTGTAAATTTGTAATGTTAATGTGTAATGTTTGTAAAGTAAATAATAAAAGCTGCAAAGTAAGAAACAAATACCACAAAAATATAAACAATATTTTTAAATAAATTTATATCAAAAAGCATCGACAGTAAAAGGCACATAACAAACATTTAAGCATAAAAAGAACAGAAATATCAGTCTGATTGTATTTAAAATTTAAAATAGAGATGCCACGAATATTTATCCAATTTGGGCACTTTTAACTAGAGATGCCTGTAATAGTACATGACATGTTTAGATTATAATAAACAATAAAATCAAGACAAAAATTTTGCCAAAAAAATACAAAAATGGTGAATGTCATAATGCAATAACTCACATGTTCATCCCTGGCTGCTTAGTATTAAATTGAAGATCAGGGCAAAATCAAAACAACAAAATTTAACTATTAAATTGATAACAGCGTGTTTATTTTTAATTTATTTATTGTTTAACTATCCCCAAACGCTGGGAGTAGTGTATCGCGGGGTACAGTACACTTACATCATACATATATAAATTCAAAAAAGGAAGTAACAATCAAATCTCTCAAAATAATAAAAATAACATTTGACAATTAAAGTGTACATTCCGATGGTGGAAAAGAAAATAAAAGGTAAAAATTTATCGATTTATTGGTGGTAAAATTACATTTTACCCATATTAGTAAAATCAATATGTACATAGGAATTATTCTAGAAAATTAATTAAAGTGCTGGAGAAAAGAATGTATTATGTATTTGGTTTACAATTATATGAGTATTTTTTTCTGACATATTCTTAAAGGGTACGGAATACCCAAGTCTAAATATTGTTTTAAAGCTTTATTGCTAGATTGTACTCAATTGTTTAGAAATAAAATCTACAAAAATTATATTTCCTTGTCATTCCACCACCGCACGTACGCTTATACATATACATTATAATGAAATCGTAACATTACAGTCTATTCGGATTGTATAATCTCAAAAGTCGAAGTACTTAACGCTAGGAGTTATTACTTTAATAATTCTCGATACCGATTTTATTGCACTAACTATGGAGGTACGACGACCTCTTACACCTATAAGTCTAAAATTTGTTCGCTCACACGACCACTTATAATTGAATGTAAACAAATGTTTAATTATTTAAATTCGATAATACTAAACTGGCATTTCAGGAACTCAATTCTAATAATTCAATTAAGTGCAGCATTTGTCAGCATGAATGCTGCAGTTACAGTTATGCAGGATATCATCCTGAAAAAACAGTATTGATTTAAATAAGGACGACTACGTCCTAATTTCAATCCTAATTTAAATCAATAAAGTAAAGTTTAAATCCATAAAGTAATTTCACACTACACCACAAAATTATTTTTTTAATCAATTCCTAAAAATAGCAGTTTAGACTAACGAACTTTAAACGTGAATAAAGATATAATTTCCAACATCAATTGAACACTGTGGCCTGTGGTTATAGAACAATCGACCCTATTGCTTACAAAACTAAACTTAAATTTGATAAAACAATAACAACATTCGTTTTAAACAAAATCAACATACGTATACATCTATAAAACATTCATAAGTATCACAAAGTCCAATGATATTAGCAATGATGCCTTTCAACACTGCAAATTAGAGTCTGAAAGAAGAAACATTGCTCTACCTACTAAGATAACATTTAGGACAAAATTTAAAACTCATCTCTCTCAATGTGAGCATACAATGAAATAGTCATATTCATTTAATATTATATTCGAATGTATGACTTTAATTCAAGGTTTTATTATAGAAGTTAATTAGGTATTGTCCTCGATCACAAGAACCGTGACCGAAGGGCCAAGGGTGACCATTATAAACATAACTATCGCAATAACTGTCAACATCATTAAAAACTTAATGATTTACAGTAAAATTGTTTAAATTAAACCTTGAAATTTCAACACAATTTTCTAATATAAAATAATTAAATACTGAATACTTCTGCACATCAAATACACAAAACTTTTTTTTAAAAAGGAAGTTAGTTGAAATTGAGCTAACGAGTTAATTGATTAACACTAACGAAAATAGTTTTTATCTCAAGTGCATCATGCATTAGGATATGTCTTTAAGCAATAATGTTTAAATAGGCAGTTTTATGTTTTATTTTATGATCACATGAGATTAAGTGGAGGTCGCTTTTTTCCTTCACTGCCACAGCGTTGTTGGTGTAAATAATAATGCAACGATCTATACTAATTCTTATTTCCTAAATAATGGGCAGCTTTTAAAATTTGTACGTCGAACAATTAAACAATATACAGTGAAAAACTTAAGAAAACAATTTTCTTTGGCTTCCTGAAAATTGACTAAGGAATAGTTTTGCCTACCAACTAGTTCATATTTATGTAGTGTCTACACTAAAAGAGACATATTTTCACCAACTACATAATTTCAAATTATTTTTTTCTGAGATCTATTATGGGATATAAGTGTATTTCAAATAAGTATTTTTGTCAGCTTGTAATAATGTTTCATTCCAAACATACTTCAGTGGAAATATGCCTCAGGAGTCAGGACTAAGACACTCGGAGTAAGGACACTAGGGGGTATAACAAAACGTTTAACAACAATATTGTATATTACAATTCTATAATAAATGCTATGCAATAAATGTATAATATTGGCAAATTATTTCAATAGAATATTTGGCCTTCAACAAGTCAAGTTTATCAAGTTTTAGAAAAAAATTACTCATTAAATTTCATCGTAAGAAATACATACAATTTTGAAAAGATAGATAGACAGACAAGTTCCTATATTGTACACCAAAAGGATAAAGATACAACATACAACAAGTACATACAAAAATAATAAAATATTAGAGTGGTAATACAAATGAAAAGTATTCCAGATTGAAGACCATCAATCAGCAGATAAGGAGCTGTACAGAAAATTAAAGCCAATGAATCAATCAATCAGGAAATTAAAGTCAATCAATTAATTTGAAAAAAGACGAGAAGAGAAAAACCATAAAAGTACGTTTGAAAAATTCATATTGAGTAGGTAGTCGACTAGAATTAACATATAAAGTTCCACATAAAATATTACAACAAAATATGTACAATACGCAAAAAATAGTATATCGTTAGTAAAATATCTACTGACGCCGTGATTTCGATGCTTAATAATAATTAAGAAATATAACTCACTCACACACACATACATATTAAACTGATGATGAAAGTTGAATACGCCCTACGTTCCTCAATATTTCACACCTTAAGTAGTAAACGATTCGATATCAAAAATGACATAAAAATCATGTTAAACTTTGTGAAAAAAATTGAGCAGAATCGGTATAGTGAGTGACGAGAATGTGTTAAATAAATAGTTGCCGATTGCATACGTTAACGTTTACGAGTTAGATGCTGTGCAAATGTGCGTTATTAGGCTAATGTTAAACGCACGTCATTGTCAACGTTATGTATCTTAACAAATAAGGTCAAGGGTCCCACCATACAAAGTAAATCACAGCCTTTACATATAATACCTTTTGTACGGAGAGTATTTCTAATATAAATAAATCAGCTATAAACAACAATTATTGTAATACAATATAATACGATAATACAATATATTATATGTATTAAGATAAATTGGCACTAGGTACATTAACGCTGTATTTGAATACGCATACCTGGGGCAAGTGTATACAGGAAACGTAATATGTTTGCCCAATATTATAATAAAAGTCAATTAGTAATTGATTGAAGTTGAATACACTCGATGGCTCGATCAATACACATACAACTACAACTAATTTAGCTAAAATGAATAAATCCGCATTAAGTTTACAGGATAGTAAAGGGTCGCGCTATCCGGAATTGGCACTATAATATATTTTATCTAAATATTTAAAGTGACGATGTAAATATTCAATATAATAAGTATTCCTAATATTAAATACCGATAACAGTAGCGTACTAGAATTTCAACATCGAAACGCATAGTGAGCAGTACGCACGCAAACCGAATGTAAACGATCTCTCAACAACAGTCTCGCTACGACAATGTTTTCTGTGTGTATAAATAAAATTTATTTTGAACTAAATTTAGCTCAATTGCAATTTCAATCATTTTCGTCGTCGGAGCAAAGTGGGGGCGGAAGGGTGGAGACGTCGAATTTTTGTTCGGTACTGTCGCTGGAAGCCTGCGAGTCTACATAGTGGCTGGAATAGAACCTCTCCACGTTGTTCAAGCTGAAGCGTTGGTGAAGGTTCCTTGCGTAGTGGTCGTCATCGTTACCGTCCGGGGCTTCCATCATGTCATGATCATACTGCGGGTAGCACTCTTGAGTTTGGAACATACCTACCTCCTCATAATGTTCCGGATACGGACTTCCCCTGTAAGCCTCGTATTCTTCCTTATCTTGCGGCAACTCAGTGTCAGAGTACGCTACAGAGTCTCCGCGCTCGAACAAGTAACTACCGGATTTCGACATTTTCGGAGCTCTTTTGATCGTATCTATCGGATACGCGTAATCGTCGGAATCATCCCTATCGCTCGGTTCATTGTAGTACACTGTCCTCGGCTGGTGCTGACCGGACGGCTCCCCTAAAGACTTGTCCTCAGTTTGACGATAAGTCGCAGTGGATTTTTGCTTCTTCAGGGAAGACTGACGACTACTCTTGTTTGAATATGACATTCTAGGCGGGCTGTCTTCCGGAACGTAAGATGGCTCCTGACTGTCGAGATACGGATGTCGCAAGCGACCCAGTCTATCGAAACGAGGAAAACCCATTTCATCTTCGTCAGCTGAGGACCCAAACCCTTGAAACTGGACTGGCGCAATGTGAGTGATGGAACACCTTTGTTGTTCGTATGTTGGACTCTTGTATTTTGCGTAATCAACTTGCTCTTCGTCTTCTGAGTAGCTGACCGGCTCCTGCATATCGTAATTTTTAGAATCCGCCTTAGACATTTCCGAAGAGCAAGACTCTACTTCTGGAATGTAGCTATCCGAACACTCTGAACTTTCCATTCGTCTCAACGAATCGTCAACACTAAGAAACTGAATGACCTGATGTTTATCACTTTCAGAGGAACACTGACTCTTTGTAGAATCTTCCTCTAGCACATCTTGTATTTTCTCTTGCTTTTTTCGAGCGCCAGTAACTTGTTTCTTGCGTCTAAAGGTCCTCATTCGTTCACGTGGATCTCTTATCACATCTAAGGAACTATCCGTATCATTGCCGCTAGGTGGACTCTTTAAGGATATATTCCTAACCAGAAGAGACTTTTTGACGGGAGCTTTCAGTGGTTGTATAGGAGGAGACTCAGAACTTAAACTGCTAGAGTAATAAGGGGAACATTTCGAAAGAGGTGTTTTTCCAGATCGATCAACAGCCTTCTTTTCTTGAAATTCCCTATGAACGGAAGGTATTTCCGGAACAGCGATAATAGGCAAATCAGCGGAACTGAGATAGTGTTCATGGAACGACCAACTTTTAGGTTTGCTCCGGTATTGTTGAGATATTTTGTATTCCTTAATTTGATTTTTAGAAAGAGTCTTATCATCGTAGCTCGCATGTTTAGCAAGTGGTTTATAGTCGGATCTAATGTATTGGCTTTCTTCACGAATTATATTAGAAAACTCTTGACTTTGATACCGTTCACTATGCTTTTCTTCTTGACTATAAAGTTGAGATGGAACTTCAATGTCTATCTCAGGCTGTGGTCCAACAAGATAAGGCTTGTAACCGCTGTCTTCGCTCTGACAGCGTGTGGCTGGTCTCGAATATCTGTGCGTTTGTTCCTCATAACTAAGGCTTTTAGGCGGGACTTTTGTATATCGTTCATGAGTCGCATCGAGGGAAGGAAAACCTTTCAGTCTTTGATCAAATCTTAACACACCATTTGTATGCCTTTGTAAGCTACTCAATGAGCTGGAACTTGATTTATCTGATTTATCGCTGTGACTTATTGAAGAAGACTTATCAGTCTTACTAACATATGATGCAGTAAGTCTAAGGACTGGTTCATTTTGTTCTTGTTCTTCTTTTGTTGGTGAAGTTTTAATGTCGCTTGCTACTTCTATGTCATGATGCTTTTCTAAGTTAGGCATTGATTCTTTAACAACAGTGTCGTCCGACTTCGGATCATCTACTTCTTGTTGGTCTTCCCGGGCAGTAGCTACGAGAGTGTGACTCGTACTAGCCGACCAATCTGATATGGATTGAGCTAAAGTCAATGTACTGTCGCTTTTAGTTCCAGAGCTGCTATCGATACCTTTTCTAGAAATGGTAGTTTCAGAGCTACAAAGTTTATCATATTTAATATTCTCAGAACTTTTGTCAAGACTGCTACTTTTAGAACTAGCTTCTGTTTGAGAGCCTATCTTAGGCTTCGCTTCAGACTTTTTGCTACCATGAGAAATTGAATATATTTTGGCATTTGCACTTTCAGATTTCTCGCTTTTCATAACGGATACTCCCGATATGCTTTCAGATGCAGATAAATTTGCGTATTGTCGGACAGTGTTGGTGCCAGTAGACCATTCTGATATGCTTAAACAAATAGACGTATCTTCAGAATGCGAGCTATGAGTACATTTTTTCTGTGGCAGGCCGATTTTAACCGTACCATCTAAATCCGTACCAAATGAACTTGTTTCCTCCTCAGAATGACTACTATGGCTACACCTCTTACAAGGCCCAGCACTGCTTATACTAAGCTTGGTGACAGCTCGTACTGTTTCGTCAGCATTAGTTTGAGACAGAAGATCATCTATAGAGGTATCCGAATTATTAGAACCACAAGAAAATTTCTGAGTTCCTAATTGTGAAATACCTTTCTCAAAGTCTGGAGATAACGATTTACTATCACCACCGAATACGTCATCTATGTACAAATTATCATCTTCAAATATTGGACTGTGATTAGTTGGCGATTTTTGTGGTTGACTTATAATCACTTTATTTTCAAGATTACTATTAATGTTGAATGATTTATTTTCGGCACGTGAACAGCATGCACCCATGTCCCCCATTAAACATGACGCTTTGCTTATGGTCCCACTCAAACACGATTCATCGTAATTAGGCACGACGCCTGTATTAACACATCCAAATTCGTCAGGTTTCTCTAGTGGATCTACCATATAAGCAGATTGGTCATATGGTATAATCCTGGGACTTTTCTGTGGAACAATTTTAGTAGGTTCAATTATTATCTCTGATTTAGATTCTGGAACATCTCTTTCTAAATCATCATCATTATTTAATGTATCACTATCGTCGTCTGAACCTATATGACCTTTTGAACTTTCAGACTGTATTGTTACTTTCATTGCTTGTTCAGGTTCATTGCTCATGTAATAAACATGGACTTTATCCACAACTGGTGTTTCCAAAAGACTGGACGGCAGTGATGGCCACTCTTCAAATTCACTGGATTTTTTTCTAGTATTTTCTGGAAGTTCAGGCAGTGGCCAGTCTTCCGAATCCTGACTTGAACTAGACTGCTTTGTCTGTGCTATTAGAGGACTAACTCTATCATTAGATTTCTTAGCTTCTTTAGATTCGTCAATTCTTTTACTTTTCTTTTCAAAATCTTTTTTTGCTTCAGAATACATTTCACTAATTTTAGTCTGATCAATTGGAATATCCGGCATCTCGGCTGATGTCCTTCTGTCAGTATCCGATATATAAGCAACATTGGCATTACTCGGTGGATCGGAGCTTAGACTTGCCTGATGATCACTTGAATTCAATGACTCTTCATTTATGCTCTCGGAACGCGAGCAAGCCTTAGTAGAATCTTCATCGGCACTAGTTTTTTCTGACGCAGTGCTTCTTTCAGATATACGTGAAAGAGTTCGACCAAAGTTCTGACCGTAGCCAATAACAACGTCAGGAGTAGATGATGATGTAGCGGGATACAGGAAGTTGACGGGAAAATCATTTAAGTCATCTGTGAAATCAGCCTCAGTAGAATCTTTAGAATTATTCGACGATAACGGTGGATTTTTCGAAAACGTGTGAAAATCGTCTAGTATACGTTGGTTACCATATTCAAAAGAATCTTTATTAACATTTAAACTTTCATACCCTTCGTGGTCTTGTGGTATCCAAGCCTCTTCAATACTTGTACTATTTTCACTGCCAGACGCACCAAAGAATGGCCGCCATGTTGGTTTCAATTCTTCTCCGCGTCTATAAGCTTCACCTAAGGACCCAGATGTTGATTCAGTAGTTTCAAACGATCCTCTTGATTCTACACTTAATGATCCCCTCGAATCAATGCTGGACTTCGAAGAACTCTTTTGCTCATCGAGGCGTCCTTTTTTTCGTGAAGAAGAGTCGTCCACACTCAAAGATCCTTTAGATGGAGTAGTTGTTGTCGTTGTATCCATGCTAGACTTTGAAGAACTTTTTTGATCAGTATCTTTTAAAGCTTTCTTTTTCATTTGATTTCTTTCTAATGATGATGTTATAACATTTCCATCATCATCAAAATCGATAGTGGTATTTTGGTCCTCTTGTGATATTGTTATGGCTATTTTAGTTTTTTTTACAGTTCTTTGAAGTTCCTTCTTTATATCAGAGTCTTTCGATGCACCCGATTGACTCGACTCAGATTCCTCAATCACACATTTACCAATTTTATCCAGAGCACTTTTTCTTACATTCGGTCTAGAAGGTTGTTCTACCGTTTTATCTATACTTTCTGAACTAGATTCTGAATCTGTCGGGCCCTTTTGTGAATCTACCTGCCCTTGTTTTTCTAAAGTGGGTGTTGGCGATTTCCTAGTGCCGAACTTTGAAGGACTTCGAGGACTCTCAATCCGGCCCAGTTCTGGAATTGGCGAAGGTGATTTAGAATTTGATTTGGAGTGCTCGCTAGACAAGATATGTTGAGACAGTAAATGTTCCTCCCCATACTCCATAGCTTGTTTGAGTTCTTCAAGGCATTCCCTGTCTTTTTTATTCAATTTTTCAATATCTTGCGATATACCTAGGGGTCTTGCAATTGAACAACTAACACTAGATTCGTCATCGATTGAGCTCCCTTTTAAGTTTGCACTCGAAGGACTGACATCTTTTTCTATACTAGTCCAGGAAGTGGATTCTGAACTCCTGGAACGCTCAGCACTCAGTTTTAATAATTCACTACGTCGTGATTTAGTTGTTAGTAATGTTTTAAGTTCAGCTTTTTGTTCTGTTGGGGATATATCATTAGCGCTACCTGAACTACCTGTTTGCTCCCCTGACTCAGATTTATGTACGGATTTTGATCCACTAGAGTCGATAAATGGAATATTTTCAATAGTTGGACTATTTTCTTGGGGCGGCGTAACTATAATTTTATTTTTATTTTTAAATTTCAATGCCAATTCAACTGAGTTTTTTGGTTCTCTTGGTTTCGAATCACGATCTAATTCGGATTCAGAAAGAACTTGTGACATTGACTCATTCTTTAAGAATTCAACTAAACTTGCAGATGATTCGTCAAATGTGCTTTGTGGTTCAATAGGTTTCTTGCTTCTATTTGTTCTATTGCTAGTATCCGTGATAGGACAATCAGTTTCCGCAGTGTTTTCTTCGTAATCTACTGTTATCCAAGAACCAGAATCGTCGCTAATACCACGGCACAATTTAGATTTTTTCTCATGTTTCGAGCCTTGGTCTTGATCTGATGAGCTGTCGGCGTCAATATAGGGAAGTGAAATACCTAACATGTTACTTTCATCTGACATTTTTAGTTCACTAACTTCAGTCAATGATTCTTCTTCACTGGTAAGACGCGTAACTTCCGGCTTCTTTTCCGTCAGTAAGGTATGTAGATCTTGTGAACTTCTACTTTCTTGTAGTTCTGTTTGACGTTGTTTATTGTACAAGTCAATTTTCCTACGCTCCATAATAACAGTTTGTGTGTCATTTTCAATAACTGTATGCTGAGAGCTAGTCATCCATTCTATCGAAGAATCATCTTCTGTTTTTTCTTTGTAACTGTGTGTTGGTGATGCAACTTTATTTTCTGTTTCTATGTGCAAATCATCTTCTGTAACTGTGGAATGAACATCAACGGTAACAATTTCTTGTTTGAAATGCTTATCAGGGATTGGTTCACATGGCGGTAATTCTGTAGCAGGTGTAACATAATTTCTATCAAGACTTTTTGATTTAACTTTTGCATCTAGATGTACATCGACTTTTCGATCTAAGCTTTTAGATTTGACACTTGGATGAACTTTTTGATAAACTACTTTGCCTTCAATCTGTTGCTTAATTTCTTGCTTTTTAGACAACGTTTTAGGAGATTTTTGTAAAGCTGATAGATCATCCTGTTTATCTTCTAAAGATTGACTAGATTTATCATCCATACTTTTATTATTCTTGTTATTAGTTTTTGAACTCTTTTGATCTTCGAAGCTTCTACTAATTTTACCACTTAATTTATTGTCTAATTTTTTGGGAGATTTTGCAATGAAAACATGATCTTCAGCTTTACTGTTTATTTTAGTTTCGATAATAATCTTGTCACCCTCAGTTTTAACCAAAATTTTATCTTCAGGTGGAGGGAATGGTGGCATTGTATCTTTTACCGGACTAATAAGTGTCTTAGTTTGTTTCAAAGCGGCTTCAAAAAGCATTTGTTGTTTTTCCTTTCTCTTAGCAATTTCTGTGTCACTGTCTTCTTGAGATTTAGTTCTTTCTTTACTTCCACCCCGTTTAACTTCCATTTTCTCAAGAGATTTCGATTTCTCCTTTGAAACTTTCTTAGCGGCCTGCTCCAGTTCTTGGCTCTTTGCACGCGCGATGTCCAAAGGAGGAACAGTTAGGAAGTCCGGTCGTTCTTTGAGGGAAGATGGTAGTGATTTTTGTGTTTGAAGAGATTTTACTCGTGTAGCATTTGTGTCTAAAGAACCTCCTTTATTTAATTTACCACTAACCTTTTGTTTATCGTCAGCTTTTTGTTTCAATGTCAGTTTTTTCTTATCTTTTCGTTTTATTCTTTCGATATCAGGCACTATTTGATCTTCACTTAAATCAGATAGTTTTCTAATAGAACCTCTTGGAGAATTAAGGGATGACGTGGGCGACCTTGACGGTGATTTCGATAAGGGCGAACGCGATATAGGGGATCTACTTAACGGCGACCTCGATGGTGATTTCACTGGAGACTTGATTTTAGTAATATCGTATCGTCGTTTAAATGACCGTGGACGACGTTGCTCTACTAAATCTTCTAATAATTTCAGTTCTTCATTATCAATAAGTACAGAATTTATTTCTTTAGATGGTTCACATGCATGTTCTTCTTCCACTTCATCAATTTTATCAATAGTTTCATTTCGTATTCCATTTAACTTTCCGTTTTTATTCTCCATTAATGGTTTTTCTTCTAAAATCTCTCCCTCCTCATTTACGTCCTCAACCGTATCATCTTTAGATGAAAATGCATTCATAGGTGGCAATCTATGTAACTGAATAACTGGAGTATCCAAGCTTTTCGCTCTACGACTAGCAGTTGGTGAATCTTGCGTAGCTTTTTGTCGTTGCAATGAAAACACGGAACCTTCCGAAAGGTTCAATCTAGCATGTGCGAAAAGAATAGGAGTACCACCGGTTTTCCGTAACATTGGCGAAATGAGCTCATCACGTAAACTCTTTTTTACAGCTAATTTAGTGAAATCTTTCTTTTCTGGTTCACTTTTTTCCTCTGACTGCGTCAGGCAGCCAGTGACTTTCTGAATCTCCATATCAACTAAAAGTTCATCATCGGACTTTAGAAACTCTGTACTTTCTAAGATTGGTGATGGTATATTCTCATTATATTCCCAAGTAGAGCTTTCCTTGCTCACCTGCTTTATTTCTTGAGGTTTTTTCATTGCTATATCATCTTCTGAACTAGGAATTGAAATAGATCGTTCTGATATGCGTCTCAATTCCGTGGCGTTACCACTGGTGTCTAAAATTTGCGGATTATATTTTGCTTCTAGCTCCGCTAATTTGCGACACTGCGGAGGGGAGCCTTCAATTTCAGTTGAACTCATGGTTTGACCCCTATGCCAAGCACCAGATGTAATTTTATCATACTCCAATTGTAAAATAGGTTCCAGATCTTTACGTGATTGTGGTGGAGAAAATTCGAGTTTCGGTGCAGCTTCAGTACAACCAAACACATCATCCGAATCTACACTTTCGTCATCCGAGGAAAACGATGTTATACGAATTTTATTGTTATTTTTATTTTTTACTTTACCACAAACACCTTTTTTATTTGTCCCTCTGCCTTTTTGACCTCTTTTCGGTGGAAGCTTCTCAGATTTAGATTTTATATCAGCACGTAACTTTTCAGCTGCTGTGAGAGGTTTTGGCTCTTTAGAAATCGGAGGCTGAGTAACATTTCGTCCGTTGATAGCAAATTTAATATCATGTCCGTATTGAGGCTCCTGTTGCATGCTATCAGTTTTTGAACTCGTGGCTGAGTCACTCTCAATTTGACTAAGTTTCGAATTCAATGTTTCAAGTAAAGCCGAATCCAAAGTTTTAGAAATATCTCTTTTAGGACTGGGTAAATGATGCATCTGGCCGCTTTTGTCAACTTCTAATGTGAGTGGATTAACTTTAGATAAATCTATATTTTGGGTGAATAGAAAATCACGATTTTCAACTTCCAGATACTTGGATACATGATCTGATTGAATACTATTCCTTGGCGATTTTGGTGACTTCGGAGATTTGGGTGATTTAGGAGACTTCGGTGATTTTGGAGACTTGGGCGATTTAGGTGATTTGGGCGACTTTGGCGATCGCGGTGACTTAGGATGATCATGATATTTGCATCTTGGATGAGCATTAACAATGTGACGCCCATTCTGTGGTGGAAGCATAACAATATCGGGAGGCGGTCTCTTATCGTCCATTGGCGATGGTGCCGTGCCATTCATAACGTGTCGTTTATGAAGAACATATGGGATATCGTAACCGTCGTCAATAGTTTTCTTGGTATCTGTAAAACCTGCTTTAAATGCATCGAATTCTTTGAAATAATTTTTGGGCAAATCAAAAGGAGGGCGCACATCAGGGTGCCTAGATGGTAGTTCGAAATGAGAACGTTTAGTAGCAATAGGCGGTGCACTTGGTATTTGCCTAAACATGTAGTCTTCGTCACTAGATTCCGCTGGTGTTAAATCTATTGATTTTTGGTGCATCAGAACATGCCTCCTTGAATTAACACTACTAAATCTAGGTCTATTTGCTAAGCTATTTGGGTCACTCTTGGTTCTTTCCACTGTGGGATGTGAGTAAGGAGCTGCGGTTTCAGCAAGACGACTACTTGAGCTAGTTTCAAGAATGAGTTTAGGGTTATATTCATCAAAATGTGTTTTTGCCATTAGTTCCTCTTTTAAATTTTCTTTCCTAACCATATGCGTGTGAACTTTTCCACGCATAGATTTGTCGAATTCGGATTGTAAAATAGAGGGGGTTCCGGATTGCAATGCAGCTGCTTTAGCTTTATTTTTGGCATATTCAATACTGTCCATTGCCGGCAAAACACGTACATTTACTTCAGATTCATTAGATGATTCCTTTACTAGATGTGACGTTGGTGTGTTTTCTTTACTTGTCGACCGTGTTAACGACTCTATTTTATCTTTATCGAAACTAAATATTGTTTCCGAAGAACGACGACGTTGGTAGCTATGTATCTTTGCAGCTCTGTTATTTTCAATTTCTGTATCAAGGCCCAATATTTTTTCTGGCCATATGTGTGTCGTGTGTGGATGGATGTCTTCTTCCTCAGTAGACGTTTCCTCGATTTTCTTGGAAGGGCTTAAATCAGAATAATGGCAATACTGCTCAAGTTCGACATTTTGCAAACTGGCAGAATGCATTGGTGTAGGCTCTTTATGCTTATTATTGCTTGGAAATGTAGAATATGGAGTGGGAATATGATAGAAATTAGGCGAAGTAGCGATGTTATTTATCAAATCTTCGTGTGATTTGTCAAACAGTGTTTTCTCTCTGTATTCCGGTTTTTCCATGCCAATAAATGTAGACTGGGTATCATAAAAATCTTTGCCGGAATCAGGACTAGACGACGGTGATATGGGTTCGAACGGATCTAAGTAAGCGTTTTGAATACTCGTGACGCTGCGACGTCTAATACTAAGATCTTCTGCAGTTTCGTACAAGTTTTTCTTGCAATCGTAATAGTCGGATTTAGAGTCCTGACTCGAAGTTCGCGAACCGGATCTATCGGAACTCTTACTTTTCAGAGTTTCACGTGATTTCTTACTGTCAGTGTGATAGACGCTGTCGCGCGACTTCTTGCTAGACTCAGCACTACTTTTTGATAACTTTGAATCATATATATCACTCTTGGACTCCTGACTTGAAGTCCTAGAGCCGAGAGCGCGCTTAATCTCCTTATAGAAATTACCATCGGACCTAACGGATAACTTCTCGCGAGGTAAAACGCGTGGATCGTCCAGAAGGAACGGATCGAGCGGGATGTCATTGTCGCTCTTGTACTTGATGCCCACCATGTTAAGGTTGGTCTCCTGATCGTCGCACTCCGACATATGAGATATGGACTGATCGTCGTCGGAGGGCAGATCGTTGCCCGAGTCCAGGGAGCAGGAGCGGGTGCGAGCGACGGAGCCGCGCGGGCGCACCCTCGCGTACCGGCGGTGCTCCGACTCGTCATCGGATCGTTCGATCACCTCGTAGCTGTCGTGCGATATGTCATCTTGAGATCCACTTCGGACGAAAGTGGGTTGGTCGAGGCGAGTCTCACCGACGGCCCCGGGAAAGGAGGACGAGTACGCGCGCCCTATCATCTCACGCTGCGACTCGATCGAGCCACGGTTACCGAGGATGAAGGCTAGCGTGCGCGCGTCGTCGTAACGGGTGACGGGCGAGTCGACGCGGCGGGGGCAGTAGGCGTCGAGATCGGCGACCATGCTCCGGGTGTCGCGCTTGGCTTCGCGACGCTTGGCCCTGCCGGCGTCGTCGAAGCTGAAGTCGCGCAGGTTGCGGCAGGAGGCGCTGCGGCGGACGGGGATCGGCGGCGGCGCGGGCTCCGCTTCCGCCTCCACCTCCTCCAGCAGCAGCGAGCCGCCGGAGCGAGACGAGTGCGTCGAGGGACACGCGGAGTACATGTTGCACTGCGACAGTTCGTACTCGAGCCGCTCGGAGGACTTCTTGAAACTGCACGACTGCTTAGCGAGCACGAAGTCCGGGTAGGCGCTAGAGAGGGGTTCGGCGGCGACAGGGCGCGTGGCAGTGTGCGTGCGGGTGTGGGTGTGCGTGTGCGTGTGCGTGTGCAGACCTGGCGAGGGCGACGCCGGGCGCCCACGAGGCGGCGGAGTGGGTGCGCGCGCGCGACCACTGCCGCCCGCATTCACCATCCACGTACTCTCCGGAGAAACCTTGGGGTAAAACGATCATATTGTACTGCAAAACTATTTGTCTACAGAAGAACATGTTAACAAAAATTAATCTGCTGTTATAAATTAAAGCATGAGCGCTCTTTATGAAAACGTGTTAACAAATGTACAGCACATGATCAATAGTAGTCTGGACAACGGTTTTATTGCGATTGTAGCTCAAATCATGTACCAAAAAATATGTAGATAACCTTCAATAGCAACCCACTCTTTAAATTTTCACTCACTCACAAATATTTGTCGTGTACGTGTACTCACCAATGGTGTCGTCGTCCGATGAGGCAGAGGCGAACCCTCCGTAGGATGATGATTGACCTCTGCATGGGTCACTACTTCGGGACCCACCTGAAAATTATAACAGCAAATATGTATTTTCAATCCTAACATAATATAACTGTCCTGTGACACCGATACTTGGAGAGATGTTAAAAGTGGTAACACGTGCCGGGTGCGTTTTCATGTGTGCAGAATGACCTCATGTGCATTTATTGACATGTTACACCGTTTAAATAGGAGTTGTCTTTTCCACAACGTAATTCATCATAATTGAATTATAATTGAACTCTTTAGAGAGAGAGAGAGAAACCATTCAAGTTAAAAACCAATTATTATTGATTTTAAGAAATTTATTAATGTGTACTAAAACATATTATTTGTCATTTATTTTACCTTCTATATATTTTAACAAAGAAGGGCTAAAACAAGACAACTGCTATAAAAACACCGACAGCACATAACACAAGAGACGTATTGAGATAGAATGACGATGTTAGAAATGATGTTAAGATGTATGTATGTCTACAACATAGATACATGTTGTGAGAACATCCCTTGTTAAAATCACATTCATGCTGACACCAATAAATTTTTTGTAAGTATAATTATATGGCACGAAATCATTTGCACTCAAATTGGTTGTAGAATTAAAGACATAACATAAATTAGTAATAATAATGATTCATACTATTATTTGCCATATAACTACGTTTAAAGTTATATCCGACATTTACAACAAAAACATGTTAGGTGTGCAAATTGGAAAGATTAGGCACGAAAAGATAACAGGCCAATTTTCAATGAGGCTCTTACTATTTGGTCGCTGTACAGTTTTCGGAGCTGAAAGAGAGAAATGAATACAGTGACGTATAAAAGGTTGGAAAATATGTATAATTCTAAAAGTGCGTGTGTACGTATGCGCATGCGCGCTTGTTGGTGCGTGCGTGTGGTCGGTCCACTCCACGGCGCAGCAATGAGTGACCCCGACTGCCGAACATTGCTGCATTGCAACACTGCCGAATATTTTCGGATATAAATATTTTTGCTGTGGTCATCTTAATATATATACATATTTCTTGTGTACGTGTGTATGACAGTGAACGTCTCCTAAACAGCTGGATAGATGTTGATGAAATTTTCTGTGTGTGTTCAAGGGGATTCGAGAATGGTTTAGATTCACTGGTGAGCGCGGATCTCCCCCACAGACACTGCTGCGGGAGTTGTTAAGCATACTCCACCACGCTGCTCCAATGCAGATTGGTGGAGGTGAGTGTGTAAGTTTATTTATTAACTAGCTTTTACCCGCGGCTCCGCCCGCGTGGTCAAAGGGAATAAACAATGAGTTGTTTATCATACATGACACATTTGTATAGTGTATACTTTGTTAGTGAAATTCAGAACTTGCAAATGAATTTTACTAACGCCATCTATTAACAACATCCGGAACTAAATATCTAGCAAATAACAAAACATCGATATCTTCCCATGGGGATGTTTTACCGCGGTAAAAAGTAGCCTACGTCACTCTCCACCCTCCTCACTATCTCCACACACAAAAACCATACCATATAATAGCTTCGTTGCGACGTGAAAGCCGGACAAACAAACAAACACACTTTCACATTTATAATATTAGTATGGATTTGTTTACCTTGTCCCTCGTGGCGGCATAGGCGGTAGGAGCGAGCGGCGGGCGACGCGGGCGAGCCGGGGGAGCGCCCTCCGAGCGGCGCCGCGCCTCCTCCGCCGTGTAGCCCTTCATCATCAGAGAGGCCTCCAGGTAGTGAGGTTGCTTGTCCCACTCCAGGGAAATCGCTGAAACGATTACGTTCAAATATTTTATCGTACACCCAAACACGTATAATCTTTGTTCGGGAACATGCCTTCGAGCGGCCAGGCTCAGCGATTGTGCGTTTTGCTGAGCGAGCATTAACGCGCAATCGCTTTACTTAATTTAATGTAATTTAACAGCAGTACGTGACCAGCAGCCGCTCGAGGCGCCGCGTATTAAACCATACCATTTCTAAACCATTTAATATATGTATAACCATTAAAGTATATAATTAATTATGATAGTGTTACAAACAGTTGAGAACCAATAGATATTTGTTATTCACACTCACATATTTTCATTTCTATCTAAACCATAACAATCAAAGAGCTGTTGGTCAACCAGACACAACCAACACTCTTTTCATGGTACTGCTGTTAAATTATATTAAATTAAATAAAGCGATTGCGCGTTAATGCTCGCTCAGCAAAACGCACAATCGCTGAGCCTGGCCGCTCGAAGGCATGTTCCCGAACAATCTTGTTTTATTTAATTTATTTAATTGTATGTTGTTTATATTTTGTACTTGCATTTTATATTACTTATTATATATTTTATTTAGTTTTTTATTTATCCGGGTCCCCACAATACGTACCGTCTGATCCGGGCGGCAGCGGCAGCAGGGGGTGCGCGGAGAGGCTCGCGTTGAGCGGCGCGGGGGCGGGCGCGGGCGCGGCCGCCACGGTGGCGCGCGACGCGCGGAACGACCCCGACCTGCGACAGTCGGACAGAGGATGGCGGATCACCAGCTTTTGGTTCTCGGACTGGCCCTAGCGAATACTCTAACCTACCTAACCTAACCTGATTATAATATGAACCGTAGCTATTTAGTGTGTTGCGCTTATACGTGAACGTATAACAAGTAACTGTACCGTCCCTCCTATATTTAGGTTCGAAACCCTCCCTACATATATGTATAGGTCTCGCTGCTACCTAATGTATTGGTGATACGTGTATCCTAGTATTGCCAGTCATATTTCCCAATATTTTAGATAGATTATAGTTCCATCTGTGTATATATCCGGATATATGAACAAGATGAATGTGAATTTAAGGAATTTATGTTATTTTAGTTATTTCGTGAAAGAAGTTGGTTGAAGAAAATGTTCACGACAAACATCCAAGTCATTAAATCCTAATTCCATTTGTCGGAATGTCCCTATAACCTGTTTTCACATTGACTTATTCTTATGTCTACCAAATTTTTGTGCTATTGTGAAATAATTACTGATAATCAATTGTTATAGTATATGCAAAAGTTGAGTTACTTAAATTGTATAGAAAACTTACTTTAATAATTACTAAACATTTAAAAGAAGCTTAAGATGGCTTAGCTTAAACAAAATAATGTGATAACTTTAATTTTTAATAAAATTAACAAATCAAAGAAGCTTCCTACGTTTAATCACTGAATGTGAAATTTTAAGAAAGAAATTAATCGATCTACGATTATCTTGAAAAGATAAAATTTCAGTAACGTTGAAACATTTATTGCAATATTAAAACGAATTCAGAGGAACAATATACAAATTGCATTATAAAAAAACACAAGGGAGGGGTTACCACGACAACGAAATATAATAAAATTGTGCATTTAAAAGTGTTATCATTCACGTGCGAAACGTACAGCGGCGCGATAGATACGCCGTCGAGCGCGGCGCTGTATCCGAAACAAGGCGAGACAAGCTATTTCGATCTTTATCACAACCGCCTAAAGCACAGTATTGAACGCGCGCAGACCGAACGACCGACCGCACCATCCTCCGACCGAATGTCTGTGTCGTACGACCGACTAATCGTATCAAGGTATTGGAAGCAGCAAAGTCTCAACGTATACAGCGCATGCTCGAACTCGCGACCGGACTCGCGACCGGACTCGCGACCGGACTCGCGACCGGACTCGCGACCGGACTCGCGACATGCAGCGTTGCGTGTTGTACGTCCTCGAAACGCGAACGCGCGCAATACAAAACCAAAAGCTAGTGTCTCCCAACCCATGCCAACTCACTCACCTTACGTTTTTACAATCGGATTAATTCATTACTAGCTAAGAATAAATACGTATTACATTTACCCTGCAATTACTACAAGTAAACTTAATTTATTTCTTACTTCCTAGTGCTAAATCTACTGGTACTAAAACAACTAGGGCGCGTGCAGACGAGGAACTTTCCACGATGAACAAAATACGCGAAAGTCTTTGTTGCTCTCTTATTAAGTACAAGTTTTTAAGTATTCAGAGAGATGCGCGTTTAGAGTCCCTCGTATGCACAAATATAGCACAGGGTGAAATTTCATTCTCAGATAGTATGGACAAGAAGCCTTTAAAAGCCATTAAATTAAAAACTCGATTCAGACAAAACACACCACATAAATAAGCAAAACAAGTATGTTTAATTTAGTTTCATCAAAAGCACCTACATGTATAGATAAAAGGCGATTTCATGTGCAAGGACGCTATTTTTCGGGTTTTAATTGGACGGTAGCGATATTTTTACGAAAGCAATTATCACGGGCTGATCTGTGTGAAACCTTTAAGTTTTCAACAGATTGCAATGCCGTTATATTTAAGGGCGGTATAACAATACCCTATTTGTAGAACTTAAATTGAAATGTGCGTGAAACCTGGAGTTATTTAGCTTCACCTTCTCTTCGTCTCTTTTCACTTTTCACATAAAAACTACTTTTTCACAATGAATTTTGGAAAAACGAAATTCGCTTGTATTATGTGGGTAAGAAATGTTGTGAATGTTTAAAAAAAATTAACTTTTTTTTTACAATTATTTTTTTTACAACTTTTTAGAGAATGAAACAGCACACAGCAAAAAACTAGCGCACATTCAACTCGATGTAGCAACATTAACAAGTATTGGGCATGCGGCGAGCTACCTGAGCAAGCTACTTGGGCAAGCTACTGGCATGAGCCACTCACCTCTGGAACGTCTGTCGTTTGAGATAGTTGTCGCGGACGAATTCCACTATCTGCTTCTGCGTTTTGCCGCTATACCTGGTAAAGTAAAATTTGTATATAAATCGTTTTTTCCCCTCAAAGGTTGGGAACGCTCAACGGAATATCCGGATGTAACATCCCTGTAGTTTGGGGCCATAATAGTGCTACGGTAGCCCCTGCCGTAAAAGGCGACTAAAAGGGGACTTCTGGGGTTGCGGGCGGTGAGTGTGAGCTCGAATCGTCCAACATGTGACCCCGGGAAAGACGACGCTGTTTGTGGCTGCACAGCGTTGTGTAAACCGGGAAGAGCCCGTCTTGGGCGCAGCGCCGGGGGGAACCGGCGCGTTCTACGAGAGATCCCGGAACCCTCCTCCTGTAGCGCCGGAGTAGTCTACCGAGTGGGTTTTAGTGGGTGGAAGTCCCACATAACCCCGCGTCGCTCCCACGAAGTTCGGGTACCTTTTCAAGGTTTCCCACTCGTTAAACAAAAAGGCATCACCAATCCGCATTTGAGCAGCGTGGTGGAGTATGCTCTAGACCTCCCGCAGCAGTGTCTGTGGGGGAGACCCGTGCCCAGCGGTGGGACGTCTATGGGTCGCAGCGAAACAAAAAGGCTACCTATAACATAATCACTATGCAAGATGCATACTGTTATGTATGAGCTATAAAGAAGAAAAAGGCATGTCATTGTGATTTGTCAAGTAAAGAAATGTGAACAGATCTGCTTGTTTCCCTTGGGATTTTCCTCATAGACAGGCCCGTTGGCGCAATCGGTAGTGACCCTGTCCGTTGCGCCAAAGGTCGTGGGTTCGAATCCCACTCAGGACAAATATTCGTGTGACGAACACTTGTATTTGTTCTGTGTCTGGATGTCAATATTATCTATTTAAGTATGTATTTAAAAATATCTATGTATGTATATCAGTCTCTGACACCCATAACACAGGCTCGCGCCTACTTTGGGGTCAGATGGCTGTGTGTGAGAATGTCCAAGATATTTATTTATTTATTTATATTTAACACATACCTAAAGGAGGAGCCGCGCGACATGACGCGCGTCTTGTGGCGCGGCAGGCGCGGCACGCTCGTGCAGCGGAAGAAGCCGTGGTTCTCGACGCACTTCTTCCAGAAGTTCTTGCACTCGTTGCGCCCCTCGAAGAAGAACTCCACCACGTCTCGGAAGTAGCCCTGCGGGGGTGGTCGAAAGGTCGATTTAAAACTTGGATGTTATGCAAATGCTATGTGATGCAATTATTTATTTTTATTTTAGTACACACATAACAATAGTAGCACAATATTTACAAACATTTGTACTAAGGCATCATCAGATATTCATATTAAAATCTTTATTCCTCATGCTGGCCAATTCGAGGAAAATTCATATTAAAAATGTGTTTTTGGCATAAATATGTTTGTGAAAATGTCAATGTCAGGATCATTGCACAAAGTTTTTTAAAAACTTTGTGCAATGATCCCAGTTTTGTAAACCAGGACCACTGCTGTTACTCACCTTGTTTTTAATTGATATTAAATAGCAAACAAGGATGCAGCATCACCCATTGACTTTACTAGGACTCTGTGACTAGGCGGCGGAGGGTGTTAATAAGAACATTAGTTGGTCATTTCATTAGCGAGGTAAAGAGACTCACGTAACCCTCCGGATGCAGCTTGATGAGAAACTTCTTGCGTTTGAAGGATATCTTCCGTATCTTCGCCCAGCTGAAGGTGTTGATCTTGGTGAAGTGCTGGAACACCACTATGCCCATGTGCGCGACGGCCAGGTTCAATGGGACCGCCTCGTGGTCTTTGGCCGGGTGCATTTTTATACCTTATACAAGAAAACATGCTTTCGGTCAATAAAAAGTTGAATGTATGATACGGTATGTCATGAATACGGTTCGCTCCAATACTTCATACCAAAAATAAATTATAGTTAATCACACCTATTAACATTATAAAAGCGAAAGTTTGTGAGTGTGTGTTTGTATGTTTGTTACTTCTTCAATCTCAAACGGCTGGACCAATTTTGATAAAATTTTGTATGGAGGTAGCTGACACCCTAAGGTTAACATATTATATAGGATACATTTGCGGGAGGGAAGGAGGTGCATGGAAGTATACACCATTCCAGTGCGGATTGCATTGGAGCAGCGTGGTGGAGTATGCTCTAGATCTCCCGCAGCTGTGTCTGTAGGGTGCCCGTGCCCAGCAGATGTTGCTTAACGTAACATCGATCGTCTATTGGCGCTTCGATTTAATAAAATGAGTAATCAATGTCACTCACCGTATAGTTCGCACCTCCGCGCCGTCTCCAGGAGATTCAAGTCCGCCTCAGCAGGACTCTGACCTCTGTAACAGACGCGAAGGTCTTATACTCTACTAATACCAAATACAAACTATACACACATGCAACTCCTATAAGGCTCTTGTATATAGAAGAGATTTTTTTTTATAATATAGACTGACAAACAGACATACGGGCCACCTGATGGTAAGTGGTCACCGTTACAATCAAGTGTCATATGATCGTATGCCGTGGTCTTCATATACAGTAAAATAATTACGAAAGAAGTTGTTAGATCGCTGTAAAAAGACATAGCGCATAATTAAACTAAGACTAAACAAAGAAATATTTAAAAAGAATTAATCACTAAATAAATATTTAAGTCATAAGCAAAAACTGAAAAAAAAAAAACTGAGGAGACTGAATCACTATGACATCACTAAAATATTGCTACTCGCATGGATACATATGGATTGTCTGTTACACTTTTCTCTGGGCAACCATCTCACAAATTTGTTTTGAACGCGACTTATAAGAAAATTTTTTGGAGTCTGTCACAGTTGTTATAGACAGCAGTAGGTGTTTAATTCTGCTAGCTTATTTGTCATCTTATATCCATAAAATACGATGCTGTTGATCCGTAATGCTTAGAGGGATCCGTTAATATGAATGTCAAGTGCTTACTTACATGTGTTTCTTATGGTTCTCCATGATCCGTCGTTCAGACTCGGCGTCCTGGCCGGGGAAGAACTTGTACCCGCTCAGGTAGCTGTGGTCGGGATAGTCCTCGGGCACGAAGTCACCGCACTCCGCTGTGAAATTACGATACGATATAATCTATACTTCTATACTAATATTATAAAGAGGAAACATTTGTTTATAATGTTTTCACACAAATACTACTGAACCGATTTCAAAAATTCTTTCACCATTAAATAGCTGCATCTTCACTGAATGACATAGCCTATATAATATTACTAGGTGTAAACGAAACTATCGTTATGTCTAATACTAGTAATTTATTATAATACGAACATAACCGTTAAAGAACATTGAAGTTTATTTGATAACTGTAAGAAAGAGAAAGAAAGAATGAATGAAAAAAAAAGAAAAAAAGAAAAGAAAAAAAAATGAATTTACATATTTGTCCTACATGACTGCAACAAAGATAACAGAGCTAACTACCTTACACAATAATAAGCTAGTATTATGAAATAGATAGACAGTCAATTTATCCTTATTTATTGTAGGTACTAATGTTATGTACACTGCTTTTTTTTGACAATTTTTTTTTAATTCAAATTTAAAATGTAAACTACGTGGGGACCATCGTGTCTAGTTTTAGCATGCGTATCGCACGAGTATCGACAGGGTTAGGTTGGGATTCGTCCGAGCAGCCGTAGGGGCGACCACAAGTGTCTCGTCGCCCGCCGCCATGAATCTATAATGCATCCTCCTCATGGCCGCGAGACAACGACGAGAGCTTTCATGTTCCACACAATATATTCACTAGTGCGTACGTTATACACGTAAGGGGCATGTTCACGTGACAATTCGAGATTAGAGTCACGTAAGTGATGATCACCAATGAATTCAATAAATCAAGCTAAGCATCATCATCATCATCATCACCACCACCCTTTTTTTGTCCCACTCTTGGGCACGGGTCTCCTCTCAGAATGGGAGGGATTAGGCCTTAGTCCACCACGCTGGCCAAGTGCGGATTGGCTGACTTCACATGCCTTCGAGAACATTATGAAGAACTCTCAGGTTTCCTCACGATGTGTCCTTGAACGTTATGCAAGTGACATTTAATTTTTTAAATCGCACATAACTTAGAAAAGTCATTGGTGCGTGCAGCTGGAGTTTGAACCCGGCCCGCTCAAGTGAGAGGCGAGTTCTAAAGCCACTGGGCTGTCAAGCTGATCATAGGCCTGGGAAAC
Source organism: Carterocephalus palaemon (assembly GCA_944567765.1). NCBI lineage: Eukaryota > Metazoa > Arthropoda > Insecta > Lepidoptera > Hesperiidae > Carterocephalus > Carterocephalus palaemon. Next base: position 2,893,356 of record OX155641.1, read on the forward strand.
ATAAAATAAATATTAGATTTATAAATCAGATTTATAATAAATTACCGGACGACTTTAAGGATTTATCTTACAATTGTTTTAAACGAAAACTGACGATGTGGCTACAGACAAATTGTTTTTATAGTGTTAGGGAATTTTTGGAATTTAAATAAAAATAATATTAGACATTTATATTATGTAAGGAATTTAATGATATAATACACATACCACAACTTGTAAAATAAATAAAATATAATGATTAATTAATTAAATATTGTACACCCCTCGGGGTATATAACAGAGCGCAATATTTTTAAGACATAACATCTGTATTTTGTACCTGTTATTTGACAATAAACATACTGATTACTGATTACTGAAAAATCCATGTTATTTAAGTAAATTAAGAATGTAAAATCTAGAGGCCCCAATAAATCATTCTTATTCTTCTATTCTTCTTATATTATACACACAGATATTCACAAATAAACAATCAATCCTTATCAAATTATATGCGACGCCAAGCCACCGAATCCGGCTTCACGCTCGAAGACTGACACTTGAAGTTTGGTACAGTAACTAACCGAGCATAAATTGCCACTCGAAACACTAAATGGGTATCCGTGTTGCATTACGCGCTCGAGTATACACGACATCGCTTTTTGGCGGCGTTAATACGTGAGTGGATCGGGGGCGGGCGACGAGACGCCGAGGGGGTTCAGTTTAAGTTTAAATCTATCCACTTTAAGTTCGCGTAAGATTAAGGGCAATCTATAATTCTATACTACATAAAGAGTGTATGTAATATTTTCACACAAAAACTACTAGACCGATTTCTAAAATTCTCTCACCATTAGAAAGCTGCATCTTCCCTGAGTGACATTGGCTATATAATATTACTAGGTGCAAACTATTTTTATGTCTTATTCCTCGCGGGCGTCCACTAGTGTATAATAATTTAAGAGATCGTTCGTCCCTAAAACCGGCCAAGTGCGACTCGGACTCGCGCACGATAGGTTCCGTACATTACATATAGGTAATGGACCTATATGTACAAACGGCCAAAAAATAATGTCTGTTGTATCGGAGTAAATTTTTTTTTTTCTATTTTTTAGTATTTTATGTTATAGCGGCAACAGAAATACATCATCATGTATGTGCAAGTCCAAACTAATTATTAAGGGAAATGTTAGTTTTTAGGTACTAGTGGAATAAAGGAATTGTTTCACGTTATAAATATTATTTTTACTGAACATCAATAACATAGCGGTACTTAAAAACTCGAGTGCCGCTCTAGCTCAAGTTATGGCCGTCTACAACAACACTAAAACAATAACAGCAGACTGTAACACTACGTCCGAGTTATTCCAACTTCACGGCCCTGCAGTTTTATTGCGGGCGTTCGAATCGAAAGCTGGAATGAAATTTGTGAACAATATCTAACGTTGTTTGTGGAACAATCGCAAGGTTTAATAAATAAGTTTGGCTGTTTGAGTCATGCCAATACCAAATACGAGTACACAGATCTAAATAGTGCACTTGATATTTACTCTGTTTACCTTGAGCAGTCATAACTCTTGGCGACGCTGTTTATTTGAAATAGTAATTTTACATTAAAATAATGTCTATTCGTTAGGCTAGCTTTGCTCGCGTGTAATTAGACATAACAATAGTTTCGTTTACAGCTAGTAATATTATATAGCCTATGTCAAACAGTGAAGATGCAGCCTTTTAATGTGTAATAATTCGGTCCAGTAGTTTTTGTGTGAAAACATTACAAACAAATGTTTTCTCTTTATAATATTAGTATCATCATCATTTTTTTATCTTATTTTTAAGGAATAAATCACTTTAAAATAGGGTAGACACTTAATAAGGTAAATGTCTTGTGTAGTTTCAGTAACGTATTGCTCATACTTCTTTTTTTACTTGGTCGATAGCGTTTTCTGTGTACATAACAGAATATAATATAATTGATTTAATAAGAACATTGTTGACAAGGCTTTCTAACTAGTTAAAGCCGCATAATAACCTAACAGCATTATCATTGAATTAACGTGCACAATTCGCTCGGCTCTGGAGACAGTAGATAATAGGTAAGCGAAGGCCCGACTGAGACTTAACACGGTTACCTCGAACATGCCTATTCACCTGCGTCGAGAAGGCATGGTTTCTAAAACGGGATACGAGTGTTGGGACTCACTCGTGCTTATTACTCACTAGGGTTATCAGTTTTATAGATTTCTTCACTATGCGTCGGCAAATTTGATGATTTGGTGAGCTAGATGGAAATTGAGATAGCGATTGCGCTCGTGAAATAACTAGAGCCGATTATCTACTATCTACGGCGTTTTGCTTCAATATCTAAGAGCAGATGATTAAGTGCTCCTTTTATGGGTGAAATAACACCGCATAAACCAGATTCTGTTAATTTGCCTGAACAGTATGCATGCTGATAGTCGTGAGGATTTTGCGCTAACGCGGCGTACCAAGCAATCCCTTGCACTATGTGTCTGGCCAGCGCAGCGGTCTTCTCGGTGAAGACATATTGTGCCAGGTTGCGTTTGACCTGCAGCCAGAACTTGCCGCAATCGATTTCTTCGGTTCACATTAAGATCACAGACGTGACGAGTAAACAGTACCTTGCACTATGTAGCTGGCCATCAGCGCGGCGGTGTTTTCGTTGCATTGAATGCAGCCGTGCGCCAAGTCGCGCTTCACTTGCAGGCAGAACAGGTAGCGCGTGAACTCCTCCTCCAGCCGCGCCGGGTCCGGCGTGTAGAACTTGACGCAGAACCGGAGCGTCGGCTCGAGCATCGACAGACCAACTTGCCGACACATTGGCTTCTCCACATCGAGCCAGTACTGCGGGGCACAATTATGCTCATATTAGTTCGTGTACAGTACTCGAATCTTCGAGTTATGACTGGACAGGAGTCTAGTCTCGTAGTTAGTAGTTAGTATTTTAATTAGTTATTTAGTAAGTTTAAATGCCAGTGCATTTGGGAGCATAATTAAACTAAAAGGGATCAGTTACAAACTCTTTAGTTTTATTTGAAATTAGAAATGGAAAGACTAAAATATCACATGACGGCGATAGTGGCGACACTTACATGTCTGGATAGGTAGCTAGGAACACAAGCTGATGGAATAAATATAAATCTTTTGTACAAAACTAGAACACGGCATGAAATTATAATTTGCATGTCTCATACATTAACTCATAAGGAAATATTTAAATTTAAGTTCACGATGGTGCACTCTGCACTTTTTCTCCCATTCGCAAATTCAGTGCTTAATAATAAGTGAAAAACCTTGCCGGACGCATTTCCATTTGTGAAACTAGTGCTATCCCACATTAAGCTTTCTACTTTTATTTGCGGGGCTCAGACGTTCAGAGTTCTTTTGTCTGTTGTAACTAACAACAATCCAAGGAGGTAGATGGTTTTCATTCAGGCTTCACGAGCGCTTCTGAATGGCCTCGTGAAATTAAAACTATGGGGTGGAGTCTGGCAAGTTATCATATTGTATAATAACAGTGGTGTCCATAACCCAATGACTCGCGATTCAATGAGATCGACAGAGCCTTTCTCAAGCCAGAAGGTCTTCGAGTGGCTTGAGAACATTTGACACTGGGTTGGCCACTAACCTCTAGACCAATCCACATTGGAGCAGCGTGATGGAGTATGCTCTAGACCTTCCGCAGATTTGTCTATGGGAGAGACCCGTGCCCAGCAATGGAATGTCTATGAGTTGCAGCTTAGCTATAATTACAACGAAGACAAATAAAAGAAGTCGAGGAAATCACGAATGAAAACGTCGACAGATAAAATGTTTGTAAATATTGGAGCGCTAACTATTCGTAGAAATTCGTATAACTTAAATAAAATTCTATTCCCATGACGATTATAAAGTTTTTCAGGACGGTATTTCGGAGAATTTCGTCTAAACACATTTTATCCTGTACATGATCAGATTTCGGAAATAAAATTGGAGATTCAGAAGATCTCATGTAGAATCACTTAAGTAAATTTAAGAAACGGACACAAGTTAAAAGCGCAGTAATTTGATTAACAAAATTAAACTTAATAATTCAAATTACTTCTGAAAAATTAAGACAGAGAATTCGATCTATTGAGTTCAATCTGGTCAATCATGCACTTCAGAGATTAGGCGACTGCCTTAGCTAAATTATATTCTATTGTCAATCGAGCAAGACGTCTGGAGATCTCTACATATAGTCTAGTCAACAAGTGCCTTTTAGGTCAAAATTTTTGCGCCTTCTCCGAAAATTATGATTGAGGTGTCATTCGATTCGGAATGGCATGTAGATAGTTTTTGAGAAAATTCGAAGCCCGCTCGCAAAAATTGCAATAGTTATAAACAATTAAGTGAAATAAAAAAAGGGGGTTTGGTATTTCGTTAATATCTCAAAAACTATTTGAGAAAATTTAAATTTGAAAAAAGATTCAAAAAGAGGAAGAAATTTCCTAAAAAAAGTCTCGACTCCCAAAATTGTCGGACTAATGTTTATAATGTACCCAGAGGGTTGAAAATACGCTCGAAAACGGGTACTCCGGCTTGAGTAAGCCACGGCCCCTACGGACCTGTAATGAATAAATATTATTTAAACTTATTAAATATGAAAATTAAAAATTGAAAAAATTCAGGCGCCTGTAGGATAGATCAATGAACAATAATCCGTAATCAAAAAAATTTTATCGCGATTTTTCAAAAAGTTATCCATTAATTAATTAACATTTTTTTGTAGCATGAACATTAACATTGCAAGTGCGATAATTGTTAAACTATTAATCTGAGATTTTTTTCCTTTCGTGGAGCTATTTTTCAAAGGTCTTAGAATAGATTCCCGTTGGAAAAATTCAAAAATTGTTAATTTTCGTTTTGTTATTAACAATTTACTGAGGGAAAAAATTATAAAGCTTAATTAAACATTGAAAAAAATTCTTTTTTTGTAATATTATTATTGGTCCGTTTTCTTATGATCAGAAGCTACTTAAAAATGATTTTTAATAATTTTTATCTCCTATTGTTTAAAAAATTGTTATAAACAAATGCGTTGTTTATGAGATAATTAAATATTTTTTTTTGATATCATAATCTTTGATAATAATTATGATTTTTTTTTAAAAAATCGTTTCTCTAAAAAAATTTTTTATTGCTTAAAAACGCATTTGTTGAATAACAATTTTTTTTTACCACTTATAATGAAAATTAAGGAACCATTTTTAAAAAAAAAATCATTGTTTATCTTGATCTTTGATAGTAAAAAAGAAAAATCGATTATTATTTAAATTTTCATTGTTTATTTAATACACAATTTGTTATTAACAAATTAATTATTTCTTTGTATTTTTTTTCTTTTTCTACTTAAAAAAACAAAAACAACCATGTATTTTTTTTTTGGAAAAAAAAAATTTATTTATATTTCGTTCAATAAAAAATATAAACAAAAAAATACAGGCGCCTGAATTTTTTCAATTTTTAATTTTCATATTTAATAAGTTTAAATAATATTTATTCATTACAGGTCCGATGGGGCCGTGGCTTACGCAAGCCGGAGTACCCGTTTTCGAGCGTATTTTCAACCCTCTGGGAACATTATAAACATTAGTCCGACAATTTTGGGAGTCAAGACTTTTTTAGGAAATTTCTTCCTCTTTTTGAATCTTTTTTCAAATTTAAATTTTCTCAAATAGTTTTTGAGATATTAACGAAATACCAAACCCCCTTTTTTTATTTCACTTAATTGTTTATAACTATTGCAATTTTTGCGAGCGGGCTTCGAATTTTCTCAAAAACTATCTACATGCCATTCCGAATCGAATGACACCTCAATCATAATTTTCGGAGAAGGCGCAAAAATTTTGACCTAAAAGGCACTTGTTGACTAGACTAATAACAGCTTATGTCTGTGTATCGAGCGAGAATGTCATGGTTTATCCAACAACGGCTAAAAGAATGAGCCTTATAATATGCTCAAATATAGTTAGGTAGTCTCTAGAATAGAGCACTTTCAAGCACATATTTACTCTATAAATTAGTGGAAAAAATTATTTTGGATAGTAAAGTCTAGTCAAATTGTCTTGTCTTGTATTCCATAAAATTCTAGCAGCCTAACATCAAAATTTCAACTGGATAAAACTAGATTGCGGACATGAAAAACAACGGACAAAATAATAACGAAAGCCTCTTAGTGGTGATAGTATCCTGGTACTTCTGGTTAGCGTCCCACAGCAAGGCTCTACTCACAACGGAGAAGGCCTACATCGTAATACACCAAGCTGGAGCTGATTGACACCGTTGGTCCTTCCTACCTTCCCACCTACTAATATTCAACAGGTCGTATAACAGCTTAATGCTGAGTATAGACCATTTGCAGTGTAACACTGCAACATATATACATATCAAAGCATAGTATAAATGTATTGTGTACCTACTTTTAAGTGTCTATTGTTTGTTCGTATCATATTTGTATATGTTGTAGTGTAATTTCTGCAATAAACGTTATTCTATTATATTCTATTCTACAACAAACTAGAGAAAAGTGTATATACCTTGGTGGTGCTAGCATCCTGGTACTCGAGGCCGAAGTAGTCCGCTTCCAGGAGATGCAGCTGCCGACACACCTGGTCGAATAGCACTCGGCCCAGCGCCTTTGACTGCAACAATAATAAGGTTCGTTTACAGGACGAGACATGTTATACATCGGACTAATAATAATCGTTAGGTACTAATAGATAAATGGGAAAGTGTGTTTTTTGATTTGTTGGTTTGTCCTTCTTGTTCGCTTCAACGGAATAATGGATCGACCTGGTTTTTGCACTGATGTAGTATAGGGCCTGGAGAGTACCATAGGATATTCCATATTGTAGGTTCTCGTGAAATGGACAAAACACTGAAATAATCGTTTGAGATTTATTCGATAATTAACTATCGATCGATTTTAATCGATTTATGGCTAGATTGATTGATCAGATTATGATCGCCCGGACTGCGTTTCGTATAATTACCACATTTCACAGTTTCCTTGTTTAATTGTTATCGAAGAATTAAACAGGTGTCTATAGTGCACTAGCCGCCGTGACCTCGGTATGAAAATTTCAAAGTCTGTTCTCATCCAATAACATAGAAGCGACACGAAATCCGAGAACGTCATAAGGAAATCGCTTCTAGAGTATCCTACAAGTCAGCAACGAGCTTTTATACAGTAACATTTCCGCTTTAGAATCCAATTAAAACAGACGATAATCCTTTAAAAGGCTCAACGGTCGTGTTCATACCAATAACTAAACAAAAGGAATTTCAACATGCATAATGCGTTATGGGATATCCTGGAAGCCATTTACTCTGGCACTAACATTTATGAAATATGAAGTCAGGTAACAAAAACATTAAGTACCTAATTGCTTTTCTCCTCAGTGAAATTATTGGATGAAAAGTATCCCTAACCCATCTCTGAGATCCAATGCATCATTGAAATAGAGAAGAAATAAGTTTTATTTATCTTTCATCGGTTTCGCTGTTCGTGAGTCCATCCTACAAGAACAGACAGACGTAACGACAGGAAGACAGACAGACAAGATAAGCAGACTCCAAATGAAAGTTAGGCGGGTAACATACATTACATATATTATTCGCATTATCCAATAAACTACATAATATCACCAGGCGGTGACACCGGCCCCCGGGGAGAGCACAGGAATTCCAATTTAGCATCGTGTACTTTTTGACGGCCGGGCCTATCATCCTGTTTGGGTGTAGACAAATCGCAAAAGAGCAATAAATATGTCGTAGCAGGACGACAGATAGGGAAACTGACCCTCTTGATGATATCTTATGATAAAAGATATAGCTGCATGCAATTAATATTTATTCACAGTCTGCAACGATAGACACCGCATTAATTGCTTATCATGGCTACGTTGCATCGAATCTAAGGTATGGATAATATCATGGGAAAACTCCTCACATATAAATAGAGTATTTCTGGCCCAAAAAAAGTGTGTTAGAGCTATATGTGGTGCAAGTCCTATTGACTCATGCAAGCCAATGTTCCGCCGACTCAACATCTTAACGCTCACGTTAACTTTTATATTGGAAGCTTGTCTGTTTGTCTAAGATCAGAGGTATTTGGTTAAATCAGCGGACGAGGTATATTCTAGAAATTCTAGGCAGGGTCAGCGGCTAGTATCTGATCAGTTCATGCGTACAAACTTGTTCAATCGCAATGTGGGATGGGTATTAAAATATACTATAAAATTCCTGATGACATGAAGACTTTCGATTAAAAAATTTAAAACACTAATGAAACAGCGTTTAGTAAACGTTTTATTATAGTATTATGACTTATGAATTTTTAAACCAAAAATCTTGACATTTTATTCGGAATTGTTTGACATTTAATTTTAGTTAACTGAACTGACATGTCATAATGTCTCCAATGGCATTGTAAATAAAATTGTAATAAGAATTGATTAAATTAGTAAGTTCATATTTATATTTGCTTACTACATTTTGGTTAAAGTTGATTGTGTGCCCATAAACATTAATGCAAATAATCAACTTTAAAGCAAATAAACTAACTGTATTTGTCCACTGAACCATGAAATACTAAGAGTAGAGAGAACATAAACTCCCGCCAGCGCTATAACCACCTCGCAATTTCTCCATCAACTTCAGTGACAAGCATTTGGGGAAATGACACCATCTTGCCACATCGGAATTCCCTAACTGTACGAACGGAATGTAACCGACAGGCATACAAGATATTTTAAGATCAGTATCACTGAACATAATGTTAGATAACACACAAATGTTTACATTAAATTATGGATGATACTTGGGGAATTAAGATTTGTTGAGTTAGCTGTGCATTGTAGGTCTGTACGTTATTAGATATAATGAACGAGCAAACGAGGCACTTCGCGTGACCTTTATCCGGAACACGTTTTAATTTAAAACATATCCAACCAATATTCATTATATTTATTACAAGGCAAGTTATTGATGTGTTGATTAATTAATCCAAAAGGTGTTCTTTGCAATCCATCGAACTGTAAAAACGATTCAGATATACGTACGTGCAAGAGCCCTGTATTGTTCAATGTAATTAACGAAGATTAAATTGAAATATAAGCGGTGACAGTCCAGTGGCTATCGAACTCGCCTCTTACTCGAGCGGTCCAGATTTAAACCCAAGCGGTACGATAGCTAAGTTATGTGCGATTTAAGAAATTAAATGTAATTTGCTCCAATGGTGAAGGACACATCGCGAGGAACCTGCATGCCTTCATAATGTTCACGAAGGCATGTGAAGCCTGCCAATCGGCACTTGCCCGACGTGAAGCCTAATCCCTCTCATTCTGTGAGGAGACCCGTGCCCAACAGTGGGACAAAGAAAGGGTTGCGGTGGAAATTGAAATAAGGGTAATAAGGACACGACGTCGTCGATTCCGTGAGGATGTAGACATGTGACATTACGAATAATGTTATACGCTTTTAGCACCCAGGTAATTTTTTTGCAGAAAATGAATCAGGATAAGAGCAGGAAGATATTCGAGAAACATTTAGAGAAAGATTCCGAGGCATCCCATTTCCGTGGCATATTTATACAAGGTGTCCCAAAATTCAACGATAATCCTGAACCAGAGGATGGACCTGCTAATGACTACTCCAGGAAAAAAAAGAAAAAAAAATTATCTCGATTTTTTTTCAAATTACATAATAAAAATGGAAATTCTTAGAAAATTGACACCCATCATGATATTTTTAACTACCATGACCACATTTTTTGAGATATTTCTGATTTTTTTTTTGTATCCGTGACCTAAACCTTACCACTATCTACCACAAACCTTAAAATTCCTATAATGTCTGCAGTTTTCACACAATAAACAATTAAAATCATTCTTTTCCCTAAAAATTTTGATCAAATTTACTTTCAGTCCACTTTCACTCATTGTGGTGTAAAAAAAAAGTATGGACACTACTATGGCAAGTTTTTTTAAAAGTTGACGCAACTAATCAAGATTCCAAAATGGTATAATACTCTTGGAAAACTAGTCACAAAAAAAAAGTGTAATATTTCTAAACAAGAACCAAATTTCATAAATTGTACTTGTTGAGAGTTATCATGTGCCCAAAATATGATTTTTGTTGTAAATTTCTTGGATTTAACTGGGACATGAGCGTAATCAAACAAATTTAGAAGAGAGAGATAGATAGAGAGAGATTACATGTTAGTCAGAGGTAGATGTAGATGTCGTTATTAAATAACAATAGGGCAGGTAGAGAAGTTGCTGTTCTCAGCAGTCAGTACGCTCTGCTTCTTTCTTTACTGTACACCGTTAAGTATTCAATTGACGTGTGAATCAAGTAATCTGCAATTGAACTGACTTTGCATTATTTTGGACTGTTTAACTTTAACTGGGCCCTTTGAGTTACAAGGAAACTTAGATGGAAATAATTATTTGAACTTTTTACAAAATAACTTGCCAGACTTATTAAAAGACGTGCCTGTAAGTGATTTACAAAACATGTGGTTTTAAAATGATGGTCGCCCAGCTCACTATGCCCGTCCTGTGCGAGACTACTTAAACCAAGAGTATCCAGAGCGTTGGATCGGGCGACTTGGTCCTATCTTATGACTACCCCTTTCACCCGATCTAAGCCCCCAAGACTTCTTCTATTGGGGTTGTCTCAAAAGAAACATTTTTCACCACCAAAAAACCTATTTTAGGCACATAGTAAAAGTTATTACTAATCGACAAGAACAATTTATGAAATTTGGTTCTTGTTTAGAAATGTTACACTTTTTTTTTGTGACTAGTTTTCCAAGAGTATTATACCATTTTGGAATCTTGATTAGTTGCGTCAACTTTTAAAAAAACTTGCCATAGTAGTGTCCATACTTTTTTTTTACACCACATTGAGTGAAAGTGGACTGAAAGTAAGTTTTAATAAAATTTTTAGGGAAAACAATGATTTTATTTGTTTATTGTGTGAAAACTACAGACATTATAGAAATTTTAAGATTTGTGGTAGATAGCAGTACTACTTAGGTCACGGATACAAAAAAAAATTCAGAAATATCTTAAAAATTGTGGTCATGGTAGTTAAAAATATCATGAAGGGTGTAAATTTTCTAAGAATTTCCATTTTTTTATGTAATTTAAAAAAAAATCAAGATATTTTTTTTTTCTTAATTTTCCTGAAGTAGTCATTAGCAGGTCCATCCTCTGGTTCAGGATTATCGTTGAATTTTGGGACACCTTGTATAACTTTATACATTACATAAATGGCAAGTGTATCGGGAAACAATTATGGCAATTCGTGGAGCGGAATTTATGCCAGACTGAGATCCCAGCTGTTCCGCTCGCGATTCTCTACGAAAACAAAATTTAAGTTTAAATCTACAGTGATTCAAAGTCGAGAGCCCCACGGAAAACGTTAATTCAAATTTGCTCCTCGATCGTGCCTTACTTAAATGCGTCATGTCACACCATTTAATGTGTAATTGAATCTGATAACCATATTCTAATTAGGTATACAGCAAACACTATTAAAATCTAGTAAAATGCCCGTTTACATCAAAATTATATTAAGAATGTCCATGTACTTAATATTGTTTTATTCAGTACCTTCTAAACACTTTTTAAATATAAATATAATTAATTATAAGTAATTGTATTTAAAGTAACATTCTAACAAAAGTTACTTGTTGGCTAACTCAACTAATATGTCGATGCAATTTACTGAAAACAGCATTATGAAGAGAAGTGAACATACCAATCCAATTATCTAAGTCAAAAGCTCAGCAGCCGAGCTCGATTATGTAATGACAAATGCAATTCTATAAGCAGAATCAATTGAGAACCGCTCATTCATATGGTTCATACCATATTCAGCATCAACATATCCAATGTGTAGGGTGGAGTGGAGTAGAGTGATGTGGAGTGGAGTGGAGTTGTGATCTGAGTGCTCACCCGGCGGGTGGCTGGCCACGCAGGGTGGCGAACGGAGCTGATCTAGTTAGGACAAAGTTTTTTGTTGTCCAAGTTCGCTCGTTGCTGTTGCCCGCTGCGTTCAGAGCTGCTTTCCGGTTAATTTCCGCTGACAAATCGTAGCAACGACTAATTAACATCATCTGTTTGCGAAATCCGTCGTGGTCACACTAAGGACACACTATTTCTGTCGTAAATTAATTAACACTATGCGAAATTATGTTTCACTCCGTAGTAACTATCATTTGTATCAAACCTTCTAGCGACAACCCATAAACGACCCACTGCATGGGTCCCCACAGACAAATCTGTGGGGAGGTCTAGAGCATAATCCACCACGCTGCTCCAATGCGGATTGGTGGACAGGTTAGTGGCCAACACATTGTCGAATGATCTCAAGCCACCTGAAGGTCTTCGACAAGGCTTAACGATTGTTTTCAACATTAAAAACAACCGGGACCGACGGCTTAAGGCTCCGAAGCACGGTAGCGCCCATGAAAGTTATATTATTTTCAATTGGAAAACCTTTACTCGTATATCTAAAGGCCGTGCAAAATAAATATCGTTTTAATGATTATCATTCCATTGACCACCTGCAGTCTCATTTAGGGCGACCCTCGTCTCCATGCCTTGCCCGCGTTGCATACTACTAGCCAATTGTCTAGTAATGACCGGGGCGATCGGTCGGCTTCCCTCCATTATCGACGACGACATATTCGTCGGCGACATCGCGGTCTGGTGCGAACTCGAGATTAGCCGCCGTAATACTATCACGCAGGTTTCGGAGTGCTTGCGGTGTAAATGGGTTGGGTTCGTAAACCTTGATCTCGATCTTGAATCTCGAACCCATGTTTTCCTATTTTATTACGTCTTCAAACGCACTTAAAAGTTTGCCTTTTCTGTCATGATAAACTGGAGTTCGAGTTTTCGATGAAATGCTAAGCTGAGTAGAATATAAATGTGTGATTTAATTACACTCGAAGTGTACATTTCCAGCCAACCGATATAACTTTTATCGAATGAATTTCCTCTAATGGGCGTGCTTCAAGGAGATGCCCAATAGACCCTCCAATTTGGGCTACAAGCCGCTTCAATCTCGAGAGATTTAAATCCTGGAGGCTAGTATTTACTAAAAGCAAGAGTAAATACTAGCTTGAATGAGCTCCTCACAGCGCTGAAGGGGCACATCAATATAAATAAAACTGTAACTAGCGAGCGAACGACGCCACTCGGGAGGGGGCCGCCACACCGCTCAGTATGCACGACAGAAACTGCGGAGTTCGCTGATCACTTCAACGGAAAACAGACGTTATTTATTTACTTCGTGCCTGCGTCGAATCCGGTCTACATTTAAACCAGCACAATGACTGGAGTAATGCTCCGTGACATCGAACTATCTTGGGCGATTCCTTTCTAATATTATAAGCATCGGATACAGTAGCAGACCTCACAAATAAATAACATTCTTTGAAGAAATATTCCCCCATATAATGTCTAGGTAAAGCCATGTGTAATACAGTCTACATTTTTAACAATACAACTTATTTTTGCAATATCTCACTATCCCAGAAAATGTTTACAACTTGAATTAGGAACAAGGATAAGGTTAAATTGGTTGGGTCTAGCTGTTCATCTTACTTTAGACCCGAGGAGGATAACCCTCTACAGCCACAAATTGTTGTGGATATAATCTAGGAAGTTATATGAGAAGTCTCCAGGGACAAGCACAATGGCCTACTACGCGTGGAACAACCCGTAAATCTTTGATAAGCCCTACATATAGTGATCTCTGAAGAGGTGAGTATATAATAAATTAATAGTTTAAAAAAACTAAAAAAACACGCTTTTATAAAAAATCCAACTAAAAAAGAAGTCATGAGACCTTGAAACCTAATAGTGGTCAAAGTTCAATACAAGACCTTACCACAAGTGCAAACACGACTATGATACGATATTCCATCATGAAGTTCCAGTTAATATCTTCCGGCTCCATCATCAGATCAGTTCGACAGTACCATATTATTGTATTGTCATCAGAACTACATACATACATACCAGTGGACCTAATAAAAGCATGTTAAAAATGATGATCATTATGTTAGTATATAAACATAACCCATTTTACTTGAAACGTGCAGAATATGGAACAAACAAAACTTAAACTTCCAATGAAAGGCCCCGTACAAGGGGATTTACATCTATTAAAGCAACTTGGGATTATATCATTAACTATACAGCTATTGATCTCGGACGAGGGTACTGAAATATAGGTCACTAAATATTTATGGGGCTGAATTACAGCTTGCGCAAGGATAATAGAACCTACAGCAATGAGAAGTAATTCGTAATACTTTTATGACAGGACATCGAAACTCAAATACGGAAGTGTCCGCCTTGCGAAATTGGCAAACGACTTCAGAGACGTAAAAATCAACGACTGCTCTTTGCAGAGTTCTACAAAAACGACCAAATAAGATAAGATTGGACGTGACAGGAAGCAGCTCGAAAGATATTGGATAAATCTGTTGTTAGCGAAATTGAAATGATACACACATACACGTTACATCACACCTGTACTTCCCCCAAGGGGTAGGTAGGGTTGTGTATACACAAACTTTTCACCAGTTACGTTTAGACCCAATGTACTCGTAATAGGTGATGAGTTGATATTGCCATGCTATTGCCATGCGTAAATGCAGACTCCAAGCTGCTACCGGGTATTTCAAGTTAGAAAAACCCAATAGTTGTTGCCCTAGCCGGGGATCGAACCCAGGACCTCTAACTTAGCAGTCGGAGTTACAACCACAAGATCAAATTAGTATTTTTATTACTTCGCTGGACAACGCTATTGATTCATGATGAGAAGCCTATTTCGCTTTCCTTGTATTTTTTTTAAATTCAATAGTAAGACCAAACCTTCAGTGGAACTACGTCATCAAATTATTAACCAAAGTTATTTCATTACTTATATATCTCAATCCTGATTAATTGTACACAGGATTGCGAACGAAATTTAAATATGACAATTTTCCACAACCTTCGATTAATATAATTTACTACACCTAATAGGTGTTTACATAATTCTCATATCTGTTCGATGACCTTGTACAGTAACCACTGCAAGTAATTAGGGCGTGTTGGTTTTATTTCTAACCATATCTATTTACGGGCTCGGAACCCTCTTTGACGTAAAAAAGGTGTTTAAAGTTAAAGAAGCGAGACGGATGGCAGATATCGATTTTTATCCATCAGCCTCTTGAGGTCCAATATGTTCCGGTTGGCTATTTTAGCCCAAAGCACCCAAAAATCATTGGATGGTGCTCGTTACAGAGACCATTCATTCTTGAAATGTATATAGCTTTATTTTAATTTGAGAAATCGGCTTTAGCTTATTCAGCTCCATGAACTTCAAACATGGCTGATCGTTTGTGTCCACTGCCAATTACAGTTCACCATCTCGTCTGTTGAAGAAATCTAGAAGCTTTTGCGATGGTTTTGATTTGATCAGAATACCATTCGTCTACTAGGCAATGTATTAATTCACGGCCTGCCTTGTTAGGCTGATAATGGAATGGTTCTACCGCGTGTAGGTATCTAGGGGCTCCAAGACTCAAGGATTAGAGCTAATCAGTCTAGTCCAGGGGCCGTGGCCGCAAGTAGCCGTTCACTAAATTACAAAAAGTTATAAACCTAATTGTGCATTCACATGCTACTACGGGTGGACTGTTATGTAGTAAGTGTAGAGGAATAGTTGCATAGAAAATACTTTGGCTACTGACACGACCAGTAAATTGAATTTCTTTGATAAGCCTTAGCATCAATGTAAGAAAAATAAAAAAAGTCTAGAGATCTTGATGTTTTACATCGTGCTTCGTCCGATACTCACTCACTTTTATTTAACTACAGTTAATCGAGTAAAGTACAACACGAGGGAACGGAGTAAACATCTACGTGAAGATTAACAATGTTTGTAATTCCATTAACCCGGCTTACTTCGGCTCGTTTCATGATCCAGATTCCAGATCTCTTCGGACGCGTACACGTGAAACGATAGTATTGTAGAAACACTACGAATTATTTTTGGGTCCGTATTCCAAACTTGACAGCTTTTTATGTAACAGACATCCACAAACAGGTGAGGGTGTGTAATCTAAGTACTGTAGTAAGCTTTAATAATTGAGCTGTAAGTTTAGCCGTGACGGTGAGACTAGGGGCACAATGGAGCCATTGAAGCAATCAAAGCTGGCAGTGAGCCTTTTCTTGATAAGTTCTGGCTGTGAGCCAGCCGCGACAGCATAAGGCGGTGTATACACAAATGTATATAGATACCGCACGACAAAGACAGGCGTTATGTCAACTATTGATACTACTTTGATCTCGTAGTAAGACTGACAGACCCCAGCAGTGTGTCGCCCGCATGCATGCCGCCCAATAAAATAGGATTTCATTAAAAAATACACAGACTAGCGTATTGATTCTTTTTTCACCGCTGGGAAATGCAATTTACGCTTCCCGCCTGGAAAAAAAATTCCACGTATAATATTTTTCTAGAACATAAGAATACTTAAATCAACGCCATCTATAGAGTCTGGCATTGCAATATGCTATTCAAATGTAGACGGCGTACTGGGATGATAGTTTGGTTAGACTCTAAAGTTTAGTTAGAGCGATGTTTTTATTTGAACATACGTATCGAATATCTCTATTTATACTGAATCTCCTTGGGTGTAGTACACTTGGAACCCGGCGACCGACGACCCCACGCGCCGCTTCGTACCTATACGTTTTCCCGTTCCACCGCGTCCCGGGAAATGTTGACCTACTTTACCGGGGCAACTCTAATATCTATGTAAAAGTATATTTTTTGACTATGAACAAAACCCTTTGCATTGCATTCAAAGAGCCTGTTTATAAACTTGAATAAGTATCTGAAGGATTCCAATGTAAGTAATTTTCAATATGTAACAGGTATTTTAAACAAAATCATCAACATTCAGAGTTTTAACTTATAGTAAACTTTGCAAGTAAAGATTTTTTTTTTCAACTTTATGTAAGTATATATTTATAGTGCAAATTGTATTTTGTAACGTATCAATATAAATAAATAATTAGACATGAATAGTTTGTTGTTAACCAAAAAATAAGTGACCATTATAGTATGTAATATACATGTACTAATAATTTGAACGCTAACTGTGCGTTCAAATTACTAAATAACTACTACACACGCGCTATACGAGATTTTCACGATCATTTTTGGTCCCAGATGATAAACATTTGTACGATTTGCAATTAAAACTATGAACAGTATCGTTTGTGCGTATTAAATTTGCCGTGGGCTCTGATTGTTACAGAAACACTATAGTTTAAGTAATTACAATAAAATGCATAAATTCAAGGCCAACTGCATAATATTTTTCACTGTTCTAATCGCCATTTAACCGCTGCATGCAGTGCTTGCACATGACTTGCTTAACGACTACGACCGTGACTCCGTTCTTTAATAAAATTAAATGTAAACATTTCGTTTCATTATATAATAACATAGTAGAGTTGAGTGTTAGCTTTAAAGATTGAAGCACTTTCAAGATTACCTATAATTTTTAATGAAACATCCAAATTTTTAGTTATAAACATATAATAGTTTCTTTCAAATACATACATAGAAAAGCAGTTCCTCAGTTAAAAATTCCACGAAGGTTGGGTCAATTCTCTTTACCTCATCTAGTCGACTGCGACTGCTTCTGACGTTCAAGTCGACTTATAACGCATTATTGCAGTAATAGATAGTTGTAGTATTGTTATGCTATTAAAACGTGTTATTTTTTACTAATTCAAGTTCCTTAATAATATTTTAGCTAAATAGCAAATAAATAAATAATATTAATACACTTGTTATATTTAATTTCTATTCCATAAAACAAAGCAAACAATTTTATTATTATTGTTCGCTTTCGATATAAAATAAGTCGAAGTATTTTCTCCCATAAGTGAACATAAGTCAGTGTCGCCCTATTCCACTATTGGCCACTAGTGGTTACGCTTATTACTTCCGGACGGGACCGATGCTAGTAATAATCATATTTTTTTTTAACAATTGTTCGTTATGATATGTCTGTAGAAGTGTTAAATGCCGAATCCAGTGTGTCCACACCTTTATATTATTACGGCATCAATGGAACGTTATCAAATTCAAAATCTTGGATCCTGTATTTCTTAGCATCTTCTTTGAGAATTACAAGTGTCATCTTTCAATCGGATTTATATGTAAGATAATGAAGGAATATGTATGTTATATTGTAAAATTATTTACCCATATACCATTGATATATTCTTTCAGTTCTTAATTTCGTTAGAAAATATATATTGTGCTGTTAAAATATTAACTACTAGTTAGTGGACGCGCCCGCAGCTTCGCTCGCGTGGTATTAGACATAACAATAGTTTCGTTTACACCTAGTAATATTATATAGCCTATGTCACTCAGTGAAGATGCAGCTTTCCAATGGTGAAAGAATTTTTGAAATCGGTCCAGTAGTTTTTGTGTAAAAACATTACAAACAAATCTTTCCTCTTTATAATATGAGTATAGATCTCATATAACCAGTATGATCTATAAAATATCTATAAGATCTATAAAAGAACACAACAACACAACAATTAATTGAAATGCAAAACAAATCAATTAGGTACTACGACCGCATGAGTAAGAATATAGCAACCTGCAACTTGTTTGTTTTTTTGTGATATTTGTCTGATTTTTCTTTTGTTTTATCTCCCGTATATATTTTAACTGAATTTGTTTGAATTTTCTCGTCAAAGACTTTAACTTTGATCAGATTACATAAAATAGCTGTGGCTTTGGAAGATTCAATGAAGAATTTCTGGCTAAACACAGGTCTGTCCTAAAAGGGTCGTTAGTTAAGTGAATTGTACTCGTATGTATATTGTTCATAGGGGGCGCTAATGTTCTCAAGCCACCCGAAGGTCTTCGACAAGGCTTAACGACTGTTTTCAGCATTGAAAACAACCGGGACCGACGGCTTTACGTGCCCTCCGAAGCACGGTATATCCCTATAACCCCTATAATCATAGATTAATCCAACTAATGTTCAAAGCGGTAAGTACTACTACAGATATAATAGAAGAAGAAGAAGAAGAAGAAGAAGAAGATATTTATTTCTCACACAAAACACTATACAATCGACAAATAAAAATGAACTAAAAGCTACTTAAACTATGTACAGTGTCATGCGTGAAAAAAAGGGTTACGCTCAGCATACTGCCCTGTGTCACAGGGCTGCTGATTTTCAGCGCAACCCTATCTATGGTTCAAAGTGACATATGACAAGTGACATGTCATTGTATACAGAGGAAGAAAACCATATAGAAGTCGAATAAATTTCGGTAGTGGCGCATCAAACTATCAAAATTATGAATTCTATTTCCGAAACGAGTTTAAAAATTGGCAACCGCTCGCAACGGATAATGGAATCAACTCAACGGTAACTCTGCATATGCAGGGTAAAACAATTTGTGATGCGGATGCATCTGTAGTCAACCACAGATGGGATGTTTTTAGAAATTGAATTTTAGTTAAAAGTAAAGTTATGCCTTAAAATGTTGATCATAAGGTTCAGAATGTTCGGACGCTCTGTGTCGAAAATTGTAAAGCTCAAGCGATTTGGTGAGCACTGTACACCGCAGCGAATACTAACCACAACAATAGTCTGAGAATGTGTGCAAACGTGTTTTGTTGATAGCGTTTCTTGATGAGAATGAGAAGGTTTTCTGGATTCCATGTTTTGGTCCGTCAATGTATTTAATATGTTTTTCTCCGGTCACCGACTCTAACCCCATCATTATTAGAAGTGGTCAACTTCTCGTGTGGTTTAATAGAACTTCAATAAACTCTATGCAATCCAATAAAATACGTCAACATAATATCCTAGCCAATTTACAAATGAAAAATAAAATAATCGTATCAAAAACTGACGAATGGAATTAGACAAACATCGAGAAACAAAACAATACCCATGACTCGGCACAAGTACGCTTTAGTACAGTAAACCGCGAGTAAAATACGTCGGCGTGGGTATACAAATGACTCATAATTTAAAACAAACAGGAGCGTTTAAAACTCACATAGTTTATTTTACGATATCCAAGGCACGCTGGTGCTGGAAAATTAATTAGCCGAAGAATTCAGATGATAAAATTCTTTCAACAAACTGTAGGTACTCAGTTGCTAATGCTAACCAGAGTTACAATTTAAAACTTATGCTATCAAACTTTACGTCCTAATTCTTAAACTACCTAAATGGGATTTCAAAGTAATATGATACTTCATGTAACTGAAACAGATAGATGAGTGAGTGGAGGAAATCAGTAGATTAGGCGATGGTAAGAAAACAGCACCAAATTCACCACTATTTCACCAAGAATAATGCTAGCATCCAATTGTCCCCAGAACCTTTTAACAACGCTCTAGACGTGCAAACAAAGATCAGGCACATTAATTACCGAGATAAGATAAATCCCCGGCAAATCCACGGGTCCCAAGACGAGGTGGAGTCGTGCAAACACTATATTTACGAAGGTAAATTGTAGCGGCGGCCTCTGTCATGACGTCATTGTGTGACGTCACGGTGTTTATTCGACTACACTCCTAAATGCATCATAATAAATACCGCCGGCTCCATATCGGGCAGGGGTGCCAAAAAAACCGGACCTACTTTGCTTCTTTGCTTGTTCGTAAGACCAAATACGATATTATAACAGTATTATTAATATGCAATCTCGATGATTCAAAATGAATAAGTTTTATACAGGGTTACAGGTTAAGTCGACCTATTCCCGTTAAGGGCGTGTAGTTTACATCGTTTCTGACTGATCTGACTATGAAATACCCTATCCTAAATGTAACCGTTTTCGAGATATTTGAATTTAATTGTTTTTTATAAAATATACCCGATTTTCGGCTATCAGCTTAGATATTTTGAAATGTGTAAGTCTTATTACTACTATTATTTGATTTTTATATGTAAAATTAGATGCTTTATGACCTCAATAACCAATATTGTACGTAAAATGATTAAATAAGTAATTGTAGACGATTAAAACTTATGAAAACTAATAAAAATTTAGAAAGTTTATTTTTCGATCAATAAGATCTTAAAATAATATAATGGCCCCCGTTTGGCAGATGTACTTAAAAATATGTACGTTTCATCAGCTATCCAACGAGGTATAACAATCTAGGGTTATAATAAACATTCATAGAAAAAACTTAGTTTCATTGGCTACAGGGAAGGCAAACAAAAGGTAAATAAAACGATAGTAAGTATAAGATACTACATTTATTATAAAGTTCCAACAAAACATCTTAAAGTCTAAATTTCATGCTCGACATGTCCGCCTCTGTTTTGCACACATCTTCGCATTATTTTACGAAGTCCACTTTTTACTACAACAGTAGTTAATTTCCTTCTCATTTCATTCGCCGCATTTATTATCCTGTCTCTCAATACTTCAACTGACGAAATTGGGTTGGGCTCACTGTACACGAGACTCTTCATGTGCCCACACACATAAAAATCCATGGGGGTTAGGTCCGGTATATATTTTGTGCTTGCAACCCTATTAAGCCTGAACGATTAAAGTATGAACGAATGTGGAATAAATACATAGTGGTAAAAGCTTACGTGTCGGTGATTTATGTCCGACGGAACACAATTCGTTTTATATCTCTCAACAGTACAACCAAATCTCTTTATGCTAGGAGAATTTCTTTGCCTACTGGCAACTACCTAGCAAGGGCGAACTGTACAACATTATAGGTTGTGGGAACACAGGGCGCTACAATAATAATCAGCTTTATCCACTTCTGATCAAATGGTAAGCACTTAAGAGGACACCAGTCGACCGTCACTTTTGAAGAATAGGTTTTTACCAAAAATATTGCCGTCGCGCTGACCCCCAACCTTACCCCTTAGCGTGCGATAGAGAGAAGTGCAGTCTCGAACTGATTTTACCTACGTAAAATTAAGAAAATCGTCCTTTCGTAATCCCCTGTTTCCTCCTCGAAATCTAGACCGATTTCAATATTTCTTTCAGTTAAAATGTAGAACAGGGTCTAAGCTATGCCCGTACGTTTTGCTTTTTTGGGATATGTTAGTAATTACCAGTTTGCTTGATGTTTGAAAATGTATGTAAAAAAAGTCGATTTTGTTGATTTTAAAAGATTTTTTTTCTCTTCTATTAAGCAAATTATGAAAAAAAAACAAAACGTACAGGCATGGCAGAGGTACGTATAAATCGTATGGTATTTTTTTTTATTCTGTAACTTCTTTATCCTAGGAGGAAACAGGGGACTACGTTTGTATGGAAAAAGTGTCGACTCATATCCTCTTAATACGAGTATGATAACCAGAACCTGGTGATAAAAACACTTAGGCACTATCGTATTGGAAGATCAACCGCGCTCAATATGTGCCAAAATTGAAATACTTAATTGGGTTTCCCCAAAGTACATCACCAATATCCCAGTCGAGAGCTGGTGTCTACATTCCGTTTAGCTTAATTAATGGCACAAGCTGATGTAATCTAGATCGACTCCGCTGGACAGGCCAATTTATTAGCCTGTTACATAAGATTGACGAAACTGGCAATTGCCAACTAAAGGTCGGAATCACTAACAATTACCTAAATTCGGAAAGTGTTCTCACTAAAAGTGGTTTCCATTCAGGTTATAGTACCTTATAATGATGAAATTGTTTCAACGCAATATTGTAGTCTAAAACAAAAAGCCAAACAATAATCATTATAATTCGTAGATACTGAGGATGATATAACTTAGAATTAGAACATTACTCTTGGAGTATTTCCATGGTAAAGTAATCGACAAACGTAGTTTTAGGTGGTAGAGCCTATAGGAAACCAAATAGGTTTTACGTGAAACCTATTTTGTTCCATAAAGAGTTCGCCCAGGGCAGGACCACCGCCCGCCACGGTACCTAGTACCATTTCTACCGTGTAGTAATTGTCTTTAAAACAATTTTAATCCGGTTGTGAAGGTGTGGTTGCCGGTTACACTTCTGTGTGGTTTCCGGTTACATTTCTTTAGAACGACCATCTTAGTCTATCTTATCTTATATCCATTTAAAAAAAGGCGCGACGACATACAAGTGGACTAAGGACATAGAGATAAAGGTCTCTATATCCTAGGAATCTGGTCGGTGGTTTTGCTTATGAACGTCGATTTGGGCATCATACCGTGAAGCAAACATCGAGCCAAGTAGCTACACACACGTATGGTGCAGTGGTACGCTACTAGCTTTTAACTAAAATTATAAAAGTGCGGATATGTACATACAATCATTTTAATTTTCACGAAAACAAGTGAACTTTATATGCCTTGTTTAAAATATATTATCTCATGTCATATCACAACAATTAAATCTACGCTAGTTTCTCCAAAACACAAGGTTGGTACTGCACCAAGAGCTTGCTATCACAAGCCGTGCCTTCATAAATATTCAATTGCCAGCTTTGTGTATTTGGGTCTCTATATTTATTATCTTTATAGTTACAGTAAAAATTCGGAAGCTAAGTTTTATGAAAGTTAGAGGTCGAGGGGCAGAGGGAGGATCATCACAGCTATATTTCATTCTCAATCATAAATAAGTAATGTAAAGACAAAGCGAGGATGGAGAATGATTCTGATCTGATGAAGTAATATACTATCACCACACTCTTCCAATACGAACCAATAGGTGGAAAGTAGACAGTTGCTACATATGGTTGACAACAACAACCGGCTGACAAGTACTCACAACAGGGTATGAAAACAAGATATAGGCTGTCAAAGATAAACAATGGAATGAGCAAAATTAAACTCCACCACAAAAAGGCAATAATACTAATAAAAGTTACAATAACTTCCAGTTTTTCCTAGGAGTAACCCCCCTCATCCCACCAGGAAACCATCACGTTTGCAAACCACCATGCTCCGCCAGTGCGGACTGGAGAGGTAAAACTAGTAAAAGAATCAACGTAAAACTGGTCAAAAAATTCCTGAAAAGCTTTCCTGTGTTCATAAGAGCTTCTTTAGAAGTCAAACGTACTTGGTTCTCTAATGAAAAAGCGTACAATATGAAAATAATAGCTCAAAGCAAAATTAAAGTGGCATTGCGAGTTACACAGTAACTCTACACTGGCGCGGCCATTGTTTTGTCCCGGCGTGAAATCCGGGCCGGCATGAGAATGGTTTGTTCAGACCTTACGGGCTCACACTTCTCAAGTTCTTCAGTTGCTCTTAGTCTGTTTGGGAGTTGAAAATTTAACAACGACAAATGGAAGGGTGCTTTTACAACGAACTTTCTTTGAAACGAGTATAATATAGATGTCGCCATTGTTATTATGACAAAAATAATAACCAACCATTATTGATTTTCACAATTTGAGAACAATCTTATGTAGAATTCGTGTAACAATGATATATCATCAAACACGGGTCGCATGCCTCAAAACGTAAAAACAACTGTGGTTTCGGATTTTCCCATAATAATTAATTGGTAAATATGGAAAACGTCAGGTTTTCCCAAAATACTTGGTGAATATGGAAAACGTTAGGTCAATACCGACAAATAGTCTTTTTATAGAAAGGCTGCATCGGGACAACG
Source organism: Carterocephalus palaemon (assembly GCA_944567765.1). Taxonomy (NCBI): domain Eukaryota; kingdom Metazoa; phylum Arthropoda; class Insecta; order Lepidoptera; family Hesperiidae; genus Carterocephalus; species Carterocephalus palaemon. The sequence goes on from OX155641.1 coordinate 2,918,044, forward strand.
AGCGCGCAGGGCTGTAGCAAACAAAAGAAAATATTGCGCAAGTCAGACGAGAAAAATGGAAGAGGTCTAATGAGATGAATTAATAATGACTAGCTGTAACGCGAACAATTCCAGTAATTAGCCGTCGATGGAGGCAATTAATGACTAGCAAAACTCAAACCTACCGAACAACGACCGGGAAAAGCGGAAACTTTTTAAAATACAATATTAGCAAGTTAACGGTTCTCGTTTGAGGATATTTTCATTCATGTTACATGAATCAACATTTCCATTCATATTTAAACTGAAACTTCCTCAAACATTAGTAAAAAAACACGAGTAAGTACATAAGCAAAGATGTCTCTGTTTTAAGGATATGTGAAATAAGTCAAGATTTTGACGGAATGTTTGACTATATATATCCTAAACTCGCGATTTTCAAAATAAAACCGGATGCTCGGTCAACGACCTTATTAACGAGTGACTACAATAAAGTTGGAGCAAATTACGAACAAGGTTTGTACGAACGAATTGTTTACGGACTCTGAGAGAATGCGGGCAGGGCAGGCAAAAGTTTAGCACCCGCGCCCACATACACTACTACGTATCATAGGTATTATACCTAATTTTGAGGACGGACTGAACTAACTAATCTAACGAGCAATTGTTGTGCTAGTGCTAAAGGTGCTAGCAAACTTTGCGGTACATTCGTACAGCGGTATGCCGAGGGAGTGGAAATTTGAAAAAGGAATTTTACTGGGAAATATGGTTAGCGCTCGCTCTCGATTGTGTAAGTGCAAGTTTAATTCGCAAACGCGGGTGCAATATCAAAAAAAGAAAGTGGTTTCTTTCGAAAAATATTCATGCATCGCATTCGCTTACTTTGGAAACTCACCCATATTGTTTTTAAACAAGTTGGTTTTGTTAGCCCTGCTTTTTCGTATCCTTGTTTAATATTCAAGTACTTATGTATATTAATTAATTTATGTAATTCATTCGAGTCAGGTTATTCTAAAGAACCTAACTAACATTTTTGATTGATTTACCATAACCTGAAATTCGGGGAAATACAGTGGATGTACGACACAAAGTACACTAAATTTTTCGCCAATAATGTTTACGTCCCATACATTAGATGGTGAGTCTATTGCCATACACGAATCCAGATTCAAAGTTTAAAAATTTAAATAATACCCGTCGCAGGGATCGAACACAGAACCTCTAGCTTTCCAGTCGCGCTTACGACCACTAGACAAACGAGGCAACGTCTTAAGTGATTGATTTACGCTGACAGAATTTGTTTTTAAACGGTTTTTTTTAGCTTGCCCTGTTTGTTTATTTATTTATTTATAAATAAAGGCAACAGACATTCATCTGAAAAGCCTAAAATGATTTCGCAACCATGTAGGACATGAGAGCATTAGGCGCTCAGAACGTGGCAGTTAGAAATCTGGAACATACATTTCGAGACAAGAGCGTTGAATCGTTGTTTCCAGAGGAATGTGGATCGACGTAAATGCTCTCGTATGACTGACGTAAGTGGTATACAGCCAATCGTTAGATCGTTGTCATACAACAATACCCTTTAAGCGCATTGCAATATGTAAACGATGAGAAACAGTGCAGTCGTTATACCTCAAAGGCCGGTACTCAATCGGGTATTCATAGATTCATGGCTTCGTATTTTTCGACAAGCGACCGCAAAATGAAATGCAAAGAGAAAACTGCGTTCAATCGCCGATCAGAGTACACTAGATGGATGTATTATTTCCCTAGCGGCTATGTATCATATATTTGTCTCAAATGAAATGTTTTAAATGCATGAAATGAAATCATAGATTCATACTTTTTTTATCTTACCTTTAAGAATCATACTTTTGCGTACAATAATCTGTATAATGATATCTATCTCTGTGCGAATATTTTGAAAGTTTAAACAAAAATTAATGAATTCAGGAAAATTGATTTTATGGTATATATGTATATTAATATTCAAATTATCATCATCACAACCCTTTCTTTGTCCCACTGTTGGGCACGGGTCTCCCCTGAGAGGAGGGTTAGGCCTTAGTCCACCACGCTGGCCAAGTGCGGATTGGCAGACTTCACATGCCTTCGAGAACATTAGAAGAACTCTCAGGCATGCAGGTTTCATCACGATGTGTCCTTCACCGTTACAGCAAGTGACATTTAATTTCTTAAATCGCACATAACTTAGAAAAGTCATTGGTGCGTGCCGCTGGGGTTTGAACCCGGACCGCTCGAGTGAGAGGCAAGTTCGATAGCCACTGGGCTGTCACCGCTGTGACTTCAAATTATACTTATCAATAATTACAATATTAGCTTCAGATTATGTAAATTTATGTATAAGCACACCACTCTCCGGCAACCTTCATGCTGGCAGCCTCTTAGAAATAAAAATAGACGTGGAAAATCGAACTGACACCCTATTAATCGCCCACTTAGCGCGACTCTAAGCGTTGCAGAATATTGAAATGAAATCTTATATACATGAAATTGATTAGTAGGCTCTCATCCGATGGCGTGTAAAATTTTACCGCACTGTTCCAGGGGTAGCACAATCAAAAGTTGTTTAGGTTTGTAAAGCACACTAAGCAAAATGCGCTCGCAATAGTGGAAATATATAAATACTATAATTAAAATACTACATTTGTTTGAATTCTAAATACACATACGATCCGATAGTCGGATCGGACGTCCGAGTATGTATGTCTCGAGTGCCTTCCGATTGACGATCAGTCCCGACTATCGGATCCGACTATCGGAGAGAAAAATCTGACGTGTACAGACTTCATGCTCAATCTTTATGCTCAAACGACATCACCAGTCCGAAACACATTTTTGACACTCTCCTTAAGTACCTCCTCGTAAGTACATTTGCCGTTTGAAACTCAAGCCTTTTTCACTCGATGCCCCAAAACGCCGACGTCGGAAAGTATGTTAAGCGTTTTAACATAATAATCTTAAAGAGGTATAATTGAAGGCCCACGTTATTAATGTTTTTCATACCAAATGGGTCAACGCGAGGCAGACTTAAACGGACAGCGAACTTAATGAATGAGGTTATAGAATAAACGTACTTAAAAAGTTTAAAACAAGATTTATCATAGATTCTCTATAAAATTGTCTAGCTTATAGATAAAAAATGCATAGAATTCCGTCGGGTATATAGCGGTGTTTACTCATTGAATTACTAGAATATAATAAATAAATGGATGTAACATAACATCACGCCTGTATTTCCTCCAGAGGGTACGCAGAGGTGTGTACCTACTACCATACAACTACATTTCACCAGTCTTGTTTAGCTCCCGTGTAATATAATAATAATAATAATAATAATAATAATTTATTTTCTCAAAAATACAAGTCTCAGTGAACATAATATTTGTATGACAATTAAGATGATAATTAGTAGAGGCTTAACTTAAATATTGACGAGCAGACCCTACACTAAGAAAACCTTGTGTTGTAGGTGTCTGCATACCCTTCGAATGCACTATGTAGCCAATCTTAATTATTACATTAGAGTATGTGTGTGTGTGTTGTGTGTGCGTGTGTGTGTGTGTGTGTGTGTGTGTGTGTGTGTGTGTGTGTGTGTGTGTGTGTGTGTGAGTGTGTGTGTGTGTCAGTGTGTGTGTGTGTGTCAGTGTGCGGTTTGTTACAAGAGAATATTTTCGGTTTCCTCATAGGTTAGATTTTTTAACCAATTGGTAATATTTATTTTTACTTCCCTAAGACTAAGATTACCTAAGTGCATTACAAGCTTGCAAGCTTTGTTGTACAGAAGTGGACAAAGGAATAACTTGTGGCGTTTTGCCAGCTTTGTATTTACTCTAGGCACAACGAAAACTCTATCTTTTCTACGTTTAAGCATAGATAAGGATTTTTCATTTACTGAGGAATTTTTATGTTGACTTAATATGAGGTCTAAAATGTAAAGTTGACGCACAGTGAGCACTCCGCAATCTTTGTAGAGTTCCGAAGTTGGAAATAGTACTGGTTTACAAGTTGCAACCTTTAGTACCGCCCTTTGTGCTCGTTCTAAAGTTATCAGATGAGTTTTGCTAGCGCCAGCCCAACTAGTATTACAGTATCGTAGTAAAGATTGACATAGAGCGTTATACATGGTGAATATGGTTTTTCTGTCAGCCACTTCTCGAATGTTCTTAAATAAATAAATAAGTTTCCGAACTCTGCTTGACAGGGAATCGATGTGTGGTTTCCAATTAAGTTTATAGTCTAAAATTACCCCAAGATATTTAAGTTTTTGTACACATTCTAGTTTGGGACAGGAACAGTCTGTGGAGTCACAGTTGGTATGCACGGTGATGCTAATGTTAGGTGATCTGCCTCGAGTGTTGAAAAAGGTAATAAATTTAGTTTTTTCGACGTTGAGGGTAAGTAAGTTATGGCGCAACCATTCTGTAACTAATTTAAGTCCGTTTTCCGCATTTTTTCGGGCCTCTTCCCAGTTGTCACCAACAAATATTAAGGCTGTATCATCAGCATAAGAAATTATTTTTCCCCCAATTAAATTTAAATCGCATAGGTCGTTGACATAAATTAGAAAAAGGCTAGGACCCAGGACACTACCTTGTGGAACTCCAATATTAATAGTTTCCTCGTCACTTATTACATTTCCTATTTTAGTTTTTTGTGTTCGTTCATTCAAGTAATCTTCCAAAAGATTTAAAGTTTTACCGCGAATTCCCGCATGTTCAAGTTTATTTACAAGAATAGGCAAGGAAACAGTGTCAAATGCTTTGGCAAGGTCTAAGAATATGCCTATTACTTTATTTTTCTTATCTAGTTGTTCAACATAATTTGTAAGGTCAGAGACTGCGTTTTCCGCTGATTTGTTTTTACGAAAACCATATTGAGCCGGTGAAAGTATATTATACTTCTCTAAATAAGATGTTAGCCGTCTATTTATGATTTTTTCTAGAATTTTTGAAATAACTGGTAAAATGGAGATTGGTCTGTAGTTATTGACACTGTTTCTAGTCCCACCCTTGTGTACTGGGGTAATCATAGATGTCTTGAAAATCTTTGGGTATATACCGTTTTGCATGCTTAGATTACAGACATGTTTTATAATGGGTGCCAATTGTAAGGCCGATTGCTTTAGAAGTCTCGTGGAAATGCCATCCGAGCCCACCGCACAATTATTTTTTAAGTCCCGGATTAATACAAACACTTCGTGATCATCTGTTTCAAGTAACCCGATAGAGTTGACTTGAGAACGAGCTTTAGCGTGAAACCTTATATTCGTATGATTTGGTCGATTAATGCCACTCATATCTTTGATTAGATTTTTTCCTACACTCGCAAAATAGTTATTGACGAAATTAATGGAATCTTTATCATTATTATGAATTGTTAAAAGTATTTCATTTTTATTTTTTTCCTTACCAGTGTGTGTTAATTCCTTAATAGTGTCCCAAGTTTTTTTGATATTGGATTTGTTTTTCTTTAATTCGGATCTGTAGTATTCATTTTTTAGTGTTTTCAAAAGATTAGTACAAAAATTTCTATATCTTGTGTATGTTACTTTGATAATCTCATTGTTCGGAGTTTCCTTTAACCGTGAATGCATTCTATCTCTGTTGCGAATACACCGAAGAACGCCTAATGTTATCCAAGGCTTAATTATCCTCTGATTATTCGGAATTTTAAATATTTTAGTGTTAGTTTTCATAATTTCAACTAAATTATTGGTTAATATGTCACAGGCAACATTAACATCAAGTGTATTTAAGACATCTGCAAAATTTAAGGTATGTATGCGTTCAGCTATTTTGGTGTAGTCTGTTTTACTAAACGTTTTAATCTGGTTTAGACCTCGAGTCTTACATTCAATATTTAAAAGTACAGGGTAGTGATCAGTTATAGAAGTTTTAATTACTATAGTTTTAGATTTTAGATTGGATTTTAATATAGCATGGTCAAGACATTTAGATCCTCTAGTAGGTATATAATGACTTGGCAGAAGTCCATGACTAGCAATTAGTTCTAAATAATAAGGCGAGTTTCTATCGGTGTTATCAGGATGTATATCTATGTTTAGGTCCCCGATTAAGACAATGCTTTGAAATTTTCTACACGTCGTTAATATTTTATCTAAAGATTTTATAAAAGGTTCAATATTGTAAAAAGAGGGGGATCGGTATAAAGCAATAATGATAACGTTCGAAGTCAGTTTAATCAAAAGACAGTTTGCCTCTTGAAACTGTGGCTCTTCTATTTGCAATACTAGGTCAGATTTTGAGTAAACAATTATACCTCCATTTTTATTAATACATTGTTTGGTGTAGATTGACCGGTAGTTATTTAGCCTTGGATATGGTTTATCATTTTCAATCCAGCACTCAGTAAGTATTACAATATCACATTGAAAACCTAGTCGTTGTAGAAGTACCTCAAAGGCTGCCATATTCCTATTAACGCTTCGTATATTTAAAGAAATGATTTTGATTGAATTTGGACAACGTATTATATGTTTTTGACAAGATTCCGGAACACATAAGGTTGTTTCCGTAGCCGTAATATCATCAATTAGTTGGCATAATTCCTTATGGTTGACTTTATTCATTATTTTTTGTAGTCATAAATTATGACGCTTTTATCTCGCAATATCATAGCTACTAGTATGTACAAATTTGTAATCTTAGAGCAGCTGAGTAGAAGAGAGGATATTAATGCGTGTTTAATGCGGAGTGTATTGTGTTTTATGGGGCGTGTTTTATGTAGTCTATTTAAGAGTTGTGAGTGTGGCAAGATGAGTGTTGGTATGTGAGTGTTTAATTTTATGAATCTAAGTTTAACATGAAATAAAAGTTTTACATGAAATATTATTTTAAAGAAGGTAATATTGCAATATTTATAGGCACTAAAGGTTAGAGCTAGTTTTTTTGCTTCAGTTCTTGTATCTGCTGTTCATTGGTGATGAGTATTGGAGGTTTACCTTCGGACTTTCTGACGAATACTCTGCCCCTTACAGTCCAACAGAAGTCATAATTGCAGGTCTTGGCCAGATCAAGTGATAGGTAAAAGAGTCTCTTAGCTTTAGGTGTTAGAAACTCTGACACGAATATAGGGGATTTTTGTCCATCAATGCCTAGGGTACTGGTGTTTAGCTTGTCTGTAATATTGCTCCTGTTGTACTTCTTGACAGCGAGAAGGGTGTTGGATTTTATGGCTGTGGTGGCATATTCTACCACAATAGGTCTGTCTCCGTTTGGTTTACCTTTGAGGCGGTATACGTCTTTGATTGAATGCTGTATAACTTCAGTCCTTAGTTTGGTGTGCATGTTTTCTACCATTGTACATAAGTCCTGCTGTGTCTCATATTGCTTGGGAGGCACCCCTCTTATTTCCAAGCATGTACTTCTAGCTTGCCTCTCAACTTCGTCCAGTCTATTTTCCAGGATTTTAATTTTTAGGTCGCGATCAGCCTTATCACTCTCAAGAGATACTATGCGTTCACACAGCGCGTCGTGTTTTTTTATATAAAACTCCAGTGATTTTTGCATTTCTGAGTTAGTCTTCCGTAGCTCTGTCACTTCTAATAAAACTTGGGTCATGATCGACATCATTTCATCGTGATTCTCACTATTTTCTCTATGTATTGTCGAAGGAGGAGAGCTGTTAGTACGCTGTCGTTTAGTGCGGGGTATGGAAGTGGGCGAGTGTACAGCGACGCTCTCACTTAAGTTATGTTGGGGTGGTGTACGATGCATTTTTACTAAACGAGCTACCAGGCAATTATAACGGCTGAGATATTTTATAAAGAGTTTTGATAGCAGTTGTTTTTTTTTTTTTTTTTACTTAATCAGACCAAAAACTCGTCGTTCTATAAGGCTGCGAGTACCAGGCATTCAGAGAGTAGTAGCACGTTACCTGTCCATACTGGTCAAACCGGTTTTAGCTGAGATTAGCAGCGATTGGTTTAGTAGCAAGACGGGTGGCGCCTGCGCAGGCAGTGGGCGTGGCATCAGCTACAGCCACTTCAATGGCGGATAAACCGGGGGCTGTTATTGGATCCCACCCAGTGAGTGATTAAGCACATTAGCTCAGGCAGTGTTATCTCTAACCTGACGGATGTAATGGCGGATGGCCGGCCAATCTTACTTGTCGAATGAATGCAGGGAGTGGGAGATTCTGTATGCGGCGCCCAGCTGTTTTCAGTATCTTGATATTTATGCACTCCTATTATTTTTTATGAATTTATTTGACTATAAATGAATTATAATTGTTAAATAAAAATTTGCAAGAGGTTTCACGCACGACTGCTCGGTTTCGAGGTCCAGGGGGAAGGGGATAGGTTAGGCTATTGCCGTGTGGAAATTGGATTATGCCGGTGGACCAAAGTTCACTAACATCGATATTAATTTGGTCATAACTTCGTAAATTTGTTTACAACAATAAATTTCGCACGGTATGTTATGGAATCTTTAGCTCCATAAATCTACATTATCATCGTTACGAATCCTCATTTCAAGTTATAAAAACCTAAGTGTAGCTCTGAATGAAATTCGGAGGGGATAACTGCATATCTACGGGGACATAACGACACCTGCAAGGAAGAACATCGTAACTCATTTTTAGCAACTTTACAGGAGAGCGCGTTAAAGTTTAAAAAAATTCTTAGTCAGTTCTGTTATGTCCTAACGCCATTCACACTAGAAAGTTGTAGTCAAAAAGGGATAATTTATATTACTGTATGATTAATATGCTATTACTACGTTCATTTTACTACCTTTTATGAGTTACAATGAGTTTGCACGTTATAAACTTTATAAAATGACATTGTAACTCAGATTTACAATTCAAAATTGTACGCCTATGTTTGCTTCATAGAAAAAAAAAATTGTAAGTCTGACATACAATGCGCAACATGTATTTTAATTTGATTTGAAGTTACCATATAAGTAAAACAAGTGAAATAATTTAATTATTCATTATTAATTCCAAAGTGTTTGCTCGAGATCAATGCATTGGGCAAACGGCAAAGCCAGTTATCAAGGTTGAAGACAGATTCCGGTACCATAGTCTCGTCCAAACCTGAAGTTTTGATAGAAATTGAGAAGTATTACGGACAACTGTACACTTCCTCGCAAGCCCCAGCTCCAGCTGGCGCTCACGATAAGCGAGCTAGATTAACCCGGCACTATACCGAAGATATCCCGGACGTCAGCCTGTACGAGATTAGGGAGGCTCTCAAACAACTGAAAAACAACAAAGCACCGGGTGATGACGGAATCACAGCAGAGCTGCTAAGAGCTGGTGGGAAACCTGTCCTAGTGGCGCTCCAGAAGCTGTTCGATACTGTCATCAATAGCGGAACCACACCAGAGGCGTGGCGCGCGAGCGAGGTTGTGTTGTTCTTCAAGAAGGGCGACAAAACCCTTCTTAAGAACTACAGGCCCCTTGCGCTCCTGAGCCACGTCTACAAGTTGTTTTCGAGAGTCCTTACTAATCGCATTGCGCGCAGGCTTGACGACTTCCAGCCTCCCGAACAAGCCGGTTTCCGAAAAGGCTACAGCACCATGGACCACATACAGACACTGCGGCAAGTTATACAAAAGACCGAGGAGTATAACCAGCCGTTGTGTGTCGCGTTTGTGGACTATGAGAAAGCCTTCGATTCTATCGAGACCTGGGCAGTGTTGGCGTCTCTGCAGCGGTGCCAGATTGACTATAGGTACATCGAGGTGTTGAAGTGGATATATGAAGCCGCCACAATGACAGTCCGAGTACACGACAGAAGCACGAACCCCATTCAATTGCAGAGAGGTGTTAGGCAAGGGGACGTTATCTACCCGAAGCTTTTCACTGCTGCATTGGAAGGCGTGTTTAAGCTGATGGAGTGGAAAGGACTAGGCATCAACGTCAATGGCTAACGCCTCACACACCTTCGATTTGCCAATGATATAGTTATCTTGGCAGAATCGCTGGACGACCTCAACACTATGCTAGGGGACCTCACCAGTGCCTCACAATGGGTGGGTTTGAAGATGAACATGGACAAAACTAAGATCATGTCCAATGTGCATGTCAAACCTATACCAGTTGTTGTTGATGGCGCTGCACTCGAAGTTGTTGACGAGTATATTTACCTGGGACAAGTGGTCCAGATGGGTAAGGCCAACTTCGAGAAAGAGGTCACTCGAAGAATCCAACTCGGCTGGGCAGCGTTCGGGAAGCTACGACATATCTTTTCATCGACATTACCTCAGTGCCTGAAGACGAAAGTTTTCGAACAGTGTGTGTTGCCAGTGATGACATATGGATCCGAGACGTGGTCCTTTACCGTCGGCGTCATTCGCAAGCTCAAAGTCGCTCAGTGTCGCTATGGAAAGAGCTATGCTCGGTATTTCGCTACGAGACCGGATTCGAAACGATGAAATCCGTAGACGAACGAGGGTTACCGACATAGCTCGTCGACTAAGCACGCTGAAATGGCAATGGGCAGGCCACGTCGCTCGTAGGACGGACAACCGATGGGTTAGAAAGGTCCTCGAGTGGAGACCAGGGCTCGGGAAACGGAGCACAGGCCGCCCTCCAACCAGATGGACTGATGACCTGAAAAAGTCAGCGGGAAATCGCTGGATTCAGAAGGCACAGGATCGGGAGGAGTGGCACCTATTAAGGGAGGCCTATGTCCAGCAGTGGACTCTGAAAGGCTGATGGATGGATGGATGGATGGATGGTGCCCATATCATAGATCGTAAAATTATATGTAGCAAGTTTTCTTTTATAATAAAACAGAGATACTTCCGACTGTGGAGTATTCAAGATATTTTGTAAGTCGAAACAAGCTGCTACAACAGAATCAGAGTGCTTGGCTCGGTGTTTATCGCTATCTTTTAAAATGTTACAATTTTGGAATCGAAAATATTAATCTTCGTTTGAGAATGAAAACATTGTAACTAAGATTGCAATGAAAGATTGTTTAACGTTCACGTTCACGTTCACAACATCTTGCGAAAGACAAGAGGGTATCTCGTATTGCAATTTTTTCTTAGTAATATTATCAATTACTGGCAAATTATCAATAAGTAACTAAATATACATTTTTATCATTTTCTGTAAACGTTGACTTACAATGCTTTAATACTGGCTAAAAACATAATTAGAAATAATTCAGATATGGGAGTGAGTGCAAAAAATAGAGCTTTTTTTTTTAATAAAGAATATGATTGTAACTCAAATTCATCAAAAAGTGAGTTACGATGTTCTTCCTTGCAGGTGTCGATAATACGGCTGGCGAACCAATCAGCCCTCGCCAATCGCCGTGCGAGAAATCACAGGAGCGGGGCACTACGTCCGGAACGCGGTGATAGCGCGCGACTGCAGCCTGGAGTCGCTGGATGAGTTTGTGGTCCAGTTGGCGCGTGTTATATATAACCGCGTCGACAATGGGCCACATCCTCATCTAAGGGGATAGCGCCGCTGCACGCGCGCCCCACTGAGGGCCGACCACTCCCTAGAGAGCTGTTGGACCTTCTTTCCCCCGACTATCAGAGGGGAATTAGCGACAAACGGCTAGTACCGCGTGCGCGATGACCGACTTTTCTCTCTCAAGCTTAGCTGTTTACCGCACATGCCATTGTAGAATCCTAGCACCATCTTGCCGGAATGGTACGCAAATTCTCTAAAAGCTGCATCGGTTTCCTTGGGGAAACATAACGCTCCGGTTGATAAAAGTCCCGCACTGGTAAAAAAGAATCTTCTTGCTCCCACGCTCAACAGCGGGGAAGTCACCGACGGGGTTTACCCCTGGAGCAATTGCCCGGGTAGAGAGGATCTCCCCTAATTCCGAACTCCCTCAACGCAAGAGCGCCAACAGCGCCGCGAAAGAGGAGAAAAGGTCTGTCTGTCTGTCCAATCAGCGCATAAGACTGATAACCCGCTCTCCCCGAGCAAGACGATAATACCTTAAATTTCGACTTCCGCTTCAAGGTCCAAACTAGATTTTCGCGCTGCCAACTCTACTTTGCACGACAATCGACATAGCCATAATAAATCAGAGGTAATGACACCGTGCTTCGGAGGGCACGTAAAGCCGTCGGTCTCGGTTGTTTCAATGTTGGAAACAGTCGTTAAGCATGGTCGAAGACCTTCGGGTGGCTTAAGAACATTCGACACTGGGTTGGTCAATAACCCCTCCACCAATCCACATTGGAGCAGCGTGGTGGTGTATGCTCTAGACCTCCCGCTACTGTGTCTGTGGGGGAGACCCGTACCCAGCAGTGGGACGTCTATGGGTCGCAGCGAAATGACACAAACCTGAATCTGGAACATGGAGATGGTGTCGTCGAGCATCTGCACGCGCACGGCGAGCATTTTGCCGCCCTTCTTCGGCGTGGCGGGCGGCGTGCGCGCGCCGCCGCCGCCGTCCACGCCCGCCGGCGTGCTCGCGGAGTGGTGCATGCGACCTGCAGCAGGAACGTCCACTTACATGTTTTTTTTTTATTTGCATTTATGTACACAAAGGAGAACAGCTATGGGTAACCAAATAGATTTTACATGAAACCTATTTTGTTCAACATGGAGTTCGCCCGGGGTAGTACCACCGCCCGCCATGGTACCTACCTAGTACCATTTCTACCATGCAATAATTATTTTTTAAAGCAATTATGGTCTGGTTGGAAAGATGTGGTTCCGGTTACACTTCTTTAGAGGCGACCATCTTAGTTCGCAAGGGTAGCACAACACATCTGTGACAGACTGGGAACGAGACTAACTTACAATTACTAACTGGACTATTACTAACACAACTAACAGGACTAGTTACTGACATTCCCCAGTCCTCATACCCAGTAACTGACCAACAAATGTTCTAATTAACCACCCCAGTCCCTATTCGAATCTTGTTCAAAGTCAGTCACAGATGTCATGGGCGGCAGCGAATAGGTGGTGCAACACAGGTGCATGCTCGTTTGCTATGTTATATCCATTAAAAATTCATTCTTTGTGTTTGGTTTCCTGTCTGTCTACCCTTCTAGCGATACTCCTAAAATGCTATACGGTAAAGCGACATTGAAATTATAAAAGAAAAATTATCCGAATTCTCTATAAAGCTTGTGTGGAACACCTTGCTTAATATGATAGGTACCACCCTTTTTTCGCTGACGCTTCACGGTTACCAAGCGATAGATGAGCGGCATCAATCATTTTTTTATGCATCGACAAATTTCCTCCTTTATACAAATCGACACTTGCGTCTCGAATCAATTCCTCCGTTGGCCTGATGGAACGGGAGCGACCTGGGCATCAATCATGGAGACTGGCAGATTGTTAGGCTGCGTTTACACTGACGCGGACACGAAGTGAAATTACTATGTTTAACATGTTATGGTTTATTCCACCGATCCTAATACTATCTTATCTCTTCCTAAAGTCACATCACTCAATTCATATCGTTTATTTTACTACGTCTATCTTCCATAGTACAAGCTCGAATCTTATCATATTTCGGCCATGTCTATCATAACCGTAGTGCAGGGCAGAGTGGAGGGAAATAGACCGCATGGTAGGTCACCCATGCGCTGGACCGACCAAATAAAGGATGCTGTGGATGCTCCCGTCCATGAATGCGCGAGGAAAGCAGCAGGGAGGAGTGGCGTGTTGTAAAGCGTGCCACTACACATGATGACCACGACCGTTCTGCCAAGAACGTATCGACTTAGAAGAAGAATTTTACTATGCTCTACCATTAAATTCTCTAGATACCAGTTGCTGGTTCAATAAAATAATGGCAGTTGTAAAAATCTATGCCCATTCACATATCGTATTGTCGACCTGCATAAAATTGCTTATAAAAACAGTATTCTTGTAAACCAACTCTTCACTGTCTTCTTGCCTGACCTCTTACTTAATCATCATACAAGGTAAATTACAATCTGGTCATCGTTCAAGGTTATATTCTGATTGAGTTCATGTTGAGCTGAATTGTAAGCTTCTTGACCTAACAGCATTAAACATCTATATTATAAAAATGAATCGCAAAATGTGTTGGTAAGCGCATAACTCAACAACGCCTGGACCAATTTGGCCAATTCTTTTTTTTAAATGTTCGTTGAAGTTCAAGGATGGTTTTTACGGCGAGAAAAATTTGAAAATTCATCCCCTAAGGGGGTAAAACGGGGGTGCAAAGTTAGTATGAAGCTTTGCCGTTTTTGAAGTTAGTGAATGTGTAACGCGAGCGAAGCTGCGGGCGTCCACTAGTTTTTAATAAGCAGAAAGAAGCGATTAAATTTTCTTATCCAATTACCAAGCAAGTAGGAGCGTGAACGCCGGACTGCAGTCCGTATGACTGACAACTATGACTGACTTTGATCAAGCCTCTATCTGATAGGGACTGGGATGGTTAGTCCAGTTAGCTGAGAGTTAATTAGAAAATTAGTTCGTCAGTTCGGTAGTATGGCACAGAGGTACAACCAGTCAAGTGTCCATAGCCCAATGGCTCGCGATTTTGTATATTATATTGTATTTGATCGACCGAGTATTGTATGTGATCGACCGAGTGTGCAAAGAGGGTAGCGGTGGGTTTGTGGATAAGTAACAGCTAGTGGTGGTAATTTCATAGGCGCATTCGTGCTTTGGAGGGCACCTTAAGCCGTCGGTCCCGATTGTTTTCAATTGTGATACCAATCATTAAACTTTGTCGACGAACTTCGGGTAGCTTGAGAACATTCTACACTGGGTTGGCAACAACTCCTCCACGAATTCGCATTGGAGCAGCGTGGTGGAGTATACTCTACATCTACCCGGGAACCTGCGGCCAACAGGACGTATGGGTTGTAGCTACCATGTCACAGTCATACAGATGCAACAAGGCAAGCTTTAATTTTTCCTTGCATAAATCATAATCAGGAGACACCAGCTTCAACCTCTAGGGACAAGTCTGTCCCCGACCCAATTCCAACGCTTGGGGTCTCTGTAGTAATTAAGACAATATCCTCATATGAAACTTCAGGTCAATGCTTTTTAGGTACCTTCCGGGGGGAATCTGCCGCGTCGTGTTCAGTACCAGACTAATTTCAACATCGTGATTCGTTCTAATGGAAACGAAACGATACACTTTGCCAAGACAAACGTTCAAATTAGCGCTATACGCACCCTCGCAAGCTGAAAGAGATGAATGAACCCTTTCTGTAACTCTTTGTATTCACGAAAGTCGTTGAACCTTTGACAGTTTCGCTGCACTACAATTTTCTCAATTTCATTCAAGAGGCAACTCTCTTACTAAACATTTTTTATTATGATTAAGAGAGTAGTATGTTTTGAGTCTCAACGTTTTTATTTCTTGTATTCAAGATTCATAAGAGAAAACTACATCAAGTTTTTGGTGATTGATTGATTATTGATTGATAGTGATGATTGACCTAATGCATTATTAATATACTAATAACCACAATTATTCCGATGTCTCACTGTTTGATATGGGAACATCATAAGTGCACACAGCTAGGATTTCAACACAGAACTTCTCAATTGAGTCCAAATTTCAGTTAACTTTCACAGTAATTAATTTCAATAATAAATTAACCCAATAGTCTTATCTCAATATCATTTGACCTTGGCATTACTACAATGGTAGTAATGCATCACAGTATAATCACAGTGGATACTTATTTGAATCAACAAATTTATACTCTTATTTCATTTAGCAGCTCTACATAATGTCTTCAGTTTAATTTCCTTGCCCGAATACTTGAATTTGCATTGAAAGTCTTAAATAACTTACCTGGTATATTCCATCCAAGGGTGGACAGATGTCCGGTGGAGTTGCAACTGCCCGGCGGGAGCTCTGATTCCATCATACTTCTCTCTTCCCAGACTCTTTTGAATCCAAACCCCATGTAATATTACGCATTGTCACCTCTGTCACAAGTAACGTCACTATGCACTTTTTGCACTACCTGTCGACAAACAAACAATGGTCTTCTTAATTACTATGATGTCATTTTCTCAGTTCCTAACCAATGACTCACATACTATAGTCAATAGCAAATAGGTAAAATGAAAATGTTTTTTAAAACATGTATACAAGAGATTAGTTATTAGAGAACTTGTCTGCCCCAGATGTTATTGTAGGATCAGTTAATAGGACATGTTGCTGGCCTTTGAGCAGCCTTACAACTTCTGACAATCGTTTTGGCGACTAAACCTGCCAAAAATCTGCATCAGTATACACTTCAAGCCTTTACAGTAGTGTGTTGGGAACAGTCAACTCTCCAGGCCAAAAATCACATTGACCCATCATTCCATTGAGTTTGATAAGAAGAATGACAAACCAGCAAATCATCAAACATATTTTCCTATTTGTATATTAGTAAGAATGTAATATAAATTCACATCTGTATGTCCCTGCATTGACAGAGGTGTGCAATGCACCCACTTTTCATTTCATTATTTTATGGCCTCTTGTAAATAGGTGAGCCTATTGCCATAGTTACACTGGGCAAAAATACAGACTCAGAGCTACTACTAGGACCCCTAGGATAGTACACCAATGAGCAATTTGCAAATGAAGTCTTTTGAATAACATTAGTGTAATATTTCAAGTGGATGATAATTTATTGATAAGTCATGATAACTACATATTCCATAAGAAATCGCCGATTACTTGATTTTCTAAATAAACAAATAAAAATTCACAGCCTTATTATATATATAATGGTTTAATAATGATAAAGACCTTTGAATAGATTGTAATCATTTGAAAGTTCAGAAATTTTCATTTAAAACAGAGTCTAATTAAACTATGAATCCATTATGTTTTAAGGCTTCTTTTAACATGTTTAATGTTACAAAAATTTATTAATCTTCAACTTACCAGACTCAGACATATGAATGGAGTCATTGATTCATTTATGAATGCAATGTTTGTACTGTGTTCACTGATTATAAAGCCTCCAATAAGAACTAAGATTAATTTGTATAGGTTTTACGAACTTTGATTCACCAAATGGGGCGCAGTAAATTAAATTACTGCATGGAACAGGGTGCAGGACCGGCGCCCTACTTCGCAACCCTAGACATAAATAGTAGCTTAATGCAACAACCAGAAAATAGGTCACCGGAGGTGTGCCCGGCAGACAGAGACGGTCGCGCAGACGAAGACACCCTGCATCGCTGTTTAATAAGACCTCCCCTGCAAATTTAATAACACCACACCTGCACAACGACAACGTCGTTCGCGTAACGCGAAATAATTCACGAGAAGCCCGTTACTTATTACTGATTTAGTAAGAAGCAGTATTAATTTATGTAAAAACATCATATCTTACCTTCTATTCTAACACTCGTACTGGAACGAGAGGTCCGACGACGGAACGAAATCCCGACTCTCGAGTTCCCGAGTTCCCGATTTGTCAGCCAGCAGTGTTTCAGTCATTGATCTAATTTATCCTGGGATGCACTACTACTTTTAACACTGTACAACCACTACCAGAACACTACACATCACAAATTATAAATTTCACTATTTATTCAACACAGTCATTAGCTTTTTCCGATCTTTAGCATAAATACGCTACACACCCTCGGGGCTCTCATTTACGCTTACGCCATATTTATTTACCTAATAAATGTTGCTATTAACCAATTTATCTTAAAATCACTTGACATTGCCATATAAAAAGTTATAAAAATATTTCAATGTTCATTAAATAATTGAATCTAATCTAATATAAAAAGAATTTAATAATTAGATATAATCTCATAAACTTAGATTATAAATATTAATAATAAGAACCTAGTATTAAAATTGAATTACTAGTTTAATTCAATGATTTCTTTTAATTTTTTAATATTTGGCAAGTGTTATACACTTCGATCAATATATTGATCGAAGGTTATACATACTAAATATTGTTAAGAGCAAATGTAAGCTTTAATAGCATTACTATTCGTAATATTAAGTCCTACAGCGAGTAGGTGTTTTCATTCGCTTAGAAAATATAGTATTATTATTTATTTATTTATTTATTTATTTAATACTATAAAGTTACATCAAAAAAAGATGTAACAATGGGCGGTCTTAATGCCTATTGGCATTTTCTGCCAGTCAACCCAGGGTGATGATATATACAGTGATGTTATATTATTGGTTACTAGTGGACGCCCGCAGCTTCGCTCGCGTGGAATTAGATTATATGTTTATTTTACACCCTTACAAATTTTTTACAAACTTTGAATGCCATATTTATTTATATCTAATCATCAGCCTATAAAATAAATTTTATGCTTCTAGTTCTGAAAATGATAAAACTTTCATAGAACCTTTCAACCCCTTACAACACTTTTTTCCAAATAAAAAGTAGCCTATGTCCTTTCTCAGGCTCTAGGCTCTAGTTTTGGCGTGAAAGCGACACAGACAGACAGACAGAGTTACTTTCGCATTTATAATATTAGTATGGATTGTCGAATTTAAAAAGGTATCGATCAACTTTTATTACTTTATTGAACGTTTTTACTGTTCTAAGCTCTGTTTTGTTTCTTGATTGCTCTACACATTTATTACAATCTCGATCAAAAAATAAATTTCAAAGAAATTGGAGCTGGTAGCCAGCTGCAATATCTTTGATAAAGGTTGATGTCAATTCAATTGTCAATGTCAATACATACTGACTGACTGACATTTTGTTTTGTGTTTACGCGACGAAGACGTCTTTTAAAATCAATTCAATTCAATTCTTAAATTTCTATGGAAGTTATTATGCAGCTTATTATGAAAAAATAATCAGAATAGCATTAGGTTCGCTAACATAATGGAGACTACTCCATTGCTTGGACCTCGCTCAAAGAAATCCATATGGTCAAGGTAAGGAAATGAGATCAATTTGAAAATGTATGTACTCGAATTGCTCTTTGTGTGGCTTGAGTTTATTTGATTGTTTGGTTTTAGGTTCGCGTTATCAAGATTCCGCCAGCGGAAGTTGAGTTCAAGGGTGATATATTTGGGGCAGCTGTCTGATGAAGAGTATCCTCCCAACGATGTCTGCAATCAGGTGTGAAGATCGACCTGAATTTATTTTATTAATAATCGCCCAGATCTTCGATTAGTTCTTACTCAAAAGTCCGAGTTAAATAAATGTTCCCATTAGATAAAGATTTACATTTCTTTTTTCTATTTATTGTAAAAGTATTGAAAATGTCCTTGAAATAATGAGATTTATTTATTTATTTATAATATCGAATTGAAATGAAATTGACGTGTATTATATTATATATAGTACATGTCAATTTCAGTTATATTACAGGGGCTACTATATCTGGATTTAGCTAATTGTTTTGTCAAATAAACATAATGTCAAAAGTTTTAATTAAACAATGAACAGTTGGGAAAAAAAATTATAACATGACAATAATAAATACATAATTAAATTTTACAAAATCTGATCATTTATTAATTAGAAGTATAGAATAATCTAATTTTATTTTTCAGAAATACAATATCATTACATTCCTGCCACTGGTGCTATTCGAACAGTTCCGGTTCTTCCTAAATATGTATTTCTTGGTGATGGCTCTTAGTCAGTTCATACCAAGCATTCGCATTGGCTACTTGTACACCTACTGGGGCCCTTTATGCTTCATATTGGCAATTACCTTATTCAGAGAAGCTGTTGACGATTTCCGAAGATATAGGTATTATCACTTGCTACATAAAGATTGAGTCTGTTGAGTGATTGAGAGATATGATTACCATCTTACAAATGGCTTTTAGTGCTGGGTTAGCATTTAAGTAATTAGTGCACTTAAATATTTAATATGATTTCTTAAAATTTTCCAACATTTTATTTAAACACAAATTAGCATTACCCAGAGTAAGGTGGAGTAAGCTACTACAATATTTCGTTTTCTATGTATTTATATAGATTATGCATTACTGATATGAGTAGATTCAGATTGTTATTATAAATTATCACTTTCATTAGCTCTATAGCTGAATAAAACATTTTGAGAATATTAGGACAGAAAGAATAGTGGAAACCAGGCATTTACATGAGATTGTTTCAATAATAACTAATCTCTTCACAGGAGAGATAGAGAAGTAAACCGACAGCGTTACGAGCGCATAGTGCTGGACACTCCCAGAGACATTTGTCATCCGTTTGTTACTGAACAAGTACCCGCATCGGCGTTGAGAGTGGGTGACATTGTCATACTGCACAAGGGGCAGAGGGTGCCTGCTGACATGATACTTATTAGAACAAATGAGACCATGGGCACAGTCTTCATCAGGACAGACCAGCTCGATGGAGAGATTGACTGGAAGTTGAGGTGAGTAAATTGA
Source organism: Carterocephalus palaemon (assembly GCA_944567765.1). Lineage (NCBI taxonomy): Eukaryota > Metazoa > Arthropoda > Insecta > Lepidoptera > Hesperiidae > Carterocephalus > Carterocephalus palaemon. Next base: position 2,938,358 of record OX155641.1, read on the forward strand.
GCTTAGCATACCATCTTAGCGTAGCGTAGCGTCCATAGCCCAATGGCTCGCATCGATTCAATGTGATCGAAAGAGTTAAGCAACGACGGGCGCGGTCGGTTTGTGGATGGGTGACCGCTAGTGGCAAAATTTCATGGACGCTACCGTGCTTCGGAGGGCACGTAAAGCCGTCGGTCCCAGTTGTTTTCAATGGTGGAAACAGTCGTCAAGCCTTGTCGAAGACCTTCGGGTGGCTTGAGAACATTCGACACTGGGTTGGCCACTAACCCCTCCACCAATCCGCATTCGAGCAGCGTGGTGGAGTATGCTCTAGACCTCCCGCAGCAGTGTCTGTGGGGGAGACCCGTGCCCAGCAGTAGAACCTTTATGGGTCGCAGCAGCATACCATCTTTACTGAATGCTTGATTGGTTTAGTGGTCGTAATAGCCATTGTAAGTTGGAAGTCAGAGTAAGTGTTCTAGAGTTTTTCTAATTGTAAATTCTCAGTAGTACATAGTCCGGATGGCAAAAGTTGTTGTATTACACAAGCAACTAACAGTGTTGAATGCTAGTTTGCTATCTTATTTCGATAAAAAACATACAGTACGCTACAAGATCAAACATCTGCCAAACATCAAGAGATCCACATCATCACACTTAGGGCTTAGGGTCGACTCACACTGGCGCAGAGTCGAAGCGACGCGACGCGTCATGTTTTTCCGCCCACAGCATATTCAGCTCTATTGCTCTATTATTTATGTACAAATTTCTGCTATGTAAATATGGTGGCGCGCGTCATTCGCGCGTCGACGCGCGGCTGGTGTCGAGCGGGCTGGAATCGAGCTGTGCTTTAATGATAGAGCAATAGAGCTGAATATGCTGTAGGCGGAAAAACATGACGCGTCGTGTCGCTTCGACTCTGCGCCAGTGTGAGTCGACCCTTACTGACAACTATGGTCTCAGAATACTAAAGTAGCTACTTGTAGTACTAGAGTACCTAGTAGGTACATATTCCAGGAAGGAAACAGTCAAAGCTTATGTTTGTAAATAGGTCTGTTGGTCACTGGGAAACAGCTTGTTATCATGCTTAATAACAGTAAACAATTACTTAAACATTCAGGGTGCTATGACTTGTACTGTGGTAATAATGTTCACATTATTTTTAAATTTTTATCAATTTAATTACTTTGAATACATTTTAATCTACTACTGTAGTTGCTTTTTAATTTATTGGTTTTGTAGCATAACTTACGTTAACTTAAATCGGGATATATAACTGTCTGGATGAGTCTTAATTTTTGTTTGTGTCTCATATTAATAAATAAATATCATGGACATTCATATTGATCCATTGGAATTAAGTTATAGTTGAGTCTATATTGTTGTGGGTGGTGTTGATAAACAAGTCTGTAACAATAATAGCAGCATTATTCTTATCACTCCATTATTATTGTACAAATAGAACAAAAAGGAGAGTATTAATTCTCCTTTCAATGTGCAAAATTTTAATATACGATAACAGAATTAATGTCTACATTTACATAAAACACTGCACCAGTTATGTTTATTTATAGAGGTTCAATTTTTTTAATATCTATACTATAAGTCGTTTATAATAAACCAATATACTGTAAACTTACAAAACGATTAAGTATTTTATCACTGTGATCCACATGTTATTGACAGTGTTGAAAATGCATTGGTATAGGTACATTGGAATTTAAAACTGGGCACTTAAAATATTTCAAGTTCCTAAATTGATTATGGGTTTAATCCCCGGGTCCTTCACAGTATTATGTCAGAGTAGGTATTATTCGGTTTTTATATCTTGAATTTCCCAGTTGTCGTACGGCGTCTGGATTTGTTCCTGGAATATTAGGTCAGATAATAGGGATATTACATCGGACTTCTTCGTAATTCGTCGATCGGATCGTGCAGCAGTTGCAGAGATTAGAGAGCGTTAGTTTTCAATTAAAATCAATCGCAGCAAGTTTCGATCAATAAATATCGGGTCAGCGCAAAAACTACTTGGTGCATTATAAACTACTAGTGGACGCCCGCAGCTTCGCTCGCGTAGAATTAGACCCATTAACGACGTCTACCCGTCTAAAGACTTCAAAAACGGCAAAGTTTCATACTAACTTTGCACCCCCCTTTTTACCCCCTTAGGGGGTGAATTTTCAGAAATCCTTTGGACGCCCGCAGCTTCGCTCGCGTGGAATTAGACGTAACATAACCTAAATACAAAATTTCATTGAAATAATGTAGGTATATACGAAAAACTTTTATACCTACTAACTTTGCACCCCTCTTTTACCCCCCCTTAAGAGATGATTTTCGAAACTCAATAAAAAACCTTCCTAAGTACTGAATTTCATTCGAATAACATCAAAAACGGCAAAGTTTCATACAAACTTTGCACCCCCGTTTTACCCCCTTAGGGGGTGAATTTTCAAAAATCCTTTCTTAGTGCTCCCCTACGTTATAAAAGGAACCCCTGTGCAAAATTTCAAGTTTCTAGCCCTTATAGTTTAGGCCCTGCGTTGATATGTCAGTCAGTCAGTCAGTCAGTCAGTCAGTCAGTCAGTCAGTCAGTCACCTTCTCCTTTTATATATATAGATAGATTGAATTTGTTGCAGAATACCGATGCAGTCCACGCAAAAGCTGCCCACCGACGCACATTTACTAAATGTTCCCGCGCAGCTGTTCATAGAGAAACCGAAGAAGGACATCCACTCGTTTCGCGGAACGTGCACTCGCCTCGACAACGGCGACGTGGATCCTCTCGACGTCGAGAACACGCTGTGGAGCGGCTGCGTGGTCGCCTCGGGGCAGGCCACCGGCCTCGTCATATACACAGGTACCTGGTGATTACTGTTAGTATAGTAAATATTTATAGAGATGACAAGGCGACGAATTCGACTTTTTCGAGCGTGTTCTCGCGCTGTGGAACGGCTGCGTGTATGAGACACAGTTTTGTTCATAATATTTATCCTGTAGTAATATTTGACTTATCGAAGCTGGTCCGATTAATTGCTATCTAATGGATGGCTCTTGAATAAGTGTTACGCAAGGAATTCCACTCTCGCACTTTGGCCTTCATAAAAAACAAACAAAATACTTTTCATTTAGGCTCTAAATAGATACAAATGATGTAATTTAAATATGTAATTATAAATATGCATGTAGATATGTAGTGTACAAAATCCTTTTCCAACTAATATTATAAAGAGGAAACATTTGTTACAAACAAACAAATGTTTTCACACAGAAACTACTGGACCGATTTCAAAAATCCTTTCACCATTAGAAAGCTGCATCTTCACTGAGTGACATAGGTTATATAATTACTAGGTGTAAACGAAACTATTGTTATGTCTAATTCCACGAGAGCGAAGATGCGGGCGTCCACTAGTCTTAATATCTAATATATAAAATTTCCGTCTCACAATGTTTGTTGCAGTACTCCTCCGAAACGGCTTTACCGATTTTTACCAAATTTTATATGCGTATTCAGTAGGTCTGAGAATCGACTAACATCTATTTTTCATCCCCCTAAATGTTAAGGGTAGTCCATCCCTAATTTTATTTTTTTAATTGTTAGATAAATTTTTATTTTTGTATTTTTTTATGATACAACATTAGAAAATACATACAACCCTGAATTTTCAACCCTCTACGATCAACCAAAAAGTATTTATATGGCAAAACAACGGTTGCCGGGTCAGCTGGTATATACATAAATTTCTTGTGTACGTGTGTATGTCACTGAACTCCTCCTAAACGGCTGGATAGATGTTGATGAAATTTTGTGTGTGTGTGTTCAAGGGGATTCGAGAATGGTTTAGATTCACAATTTGGTCCACTGGAAAATGTTTTTTAAACACGATTTTAGTATTTTATATTTTTAACCGTCGTTTATTGACGTGAAGCGGCGCGTCACTTTGACATTTCATATGGCAGAACAAGGTTTGCGTGGGCGTCCACTAGTTTTTTATTCGTTTTTATTTCGTAACGTTCGCCTCCAGGCAGCGAGACCCGCAGCGTGATGAACAACGCGGTGCCTCGGTCGAAGGTGGGGCGGCTGGACCTGCAGGTGAACGAGTTCACCAAGGTGCTGTGCGCGGCCACGCTCCTCACGTCGCTGCTGATGATCGTGCTGAAGGGCTTCGACGGGCCCTGGTACTGGTTCATGTTCCGTTTCATGCTGCTCTTCTCGTACATCATACCTATCAGGTGAGCTTGTTCTAGTCATGATACTACTAGTATGTTTAAGAAGAAGAAGATATTTATTTTTCACACAAAACACTATACAAATCGACATTTTATATAATGAACTTATAACTATATTATTATATAAAAGGGTTACGCTCAGCATAGTGCCATGTGTCACAAGGGTGCTAATTTTCAGCGCAACCCTTTTTTTCGAGCAGTTACATATGTTACAATACAAATAAAAATAATAATAATGAATACATAATTAGTTAAAATGATACAAAAATAAGAATTAAAAATAAATAAGAAAGCTAAAAAAATGTCTAAAAACTTGATGTGAGTAAAAATACAACAGAAAACAAAAACAAAGAAAAATAATACAACGTAAACACATTTAAAATTATATCAACATAAAAACTACAAAATGTTTAGATGGTTGTTCCTCAATCTCTCTCTATTCGTTTAACGGACTTTGATGAAACTTGCCACATGGTTTGGATATAGGTACCTTGGATTAAAATATAGATAACTTTTTATGCCGGTCCGTTGACTGTCGATCTCTACCCGTTGGTTGAGTTTGTACAGTTTTGTCGTTAAGGTGAGAGACGAATTGCCAAAATTGCCGAAATTCTTAATTTCACGAGAGCTAAGTAGTCGCTTTCTCTTTCTCTCTCTGCAATCAACACTGCTAGATTTAGGCTTCTCCTGAAGTACTCTTTGAGCCCGATCTTCAGCTCTTCTCATATATTCGAATTCATATCATCATCATCATCACAACCCTTTCTTTGTCCCACTGTTGGGCACGGGTCTCCTCTCAGAATGGGAGGGATTAGGCCTTAGTCCACCACGCTGGCCAAGTGCGGATTGGCAGACTTCGTATACCTTCGAGAACGTTATGATGAAGTCTCAGGTATGCAGGTTTCCTCACGATGTGTCCTTCACCGTTATAGCAAGTGACATTTAATTTCTTAAATCGCACATTACTTAGAAAAGTCATTGGACCAGTATCATAATTAAAGAAACCTCCCGCAGCCTCCGAGTGAACCTGGACATGGGCAAAGCATTCTACTCTTGGACGATCCAGCGCGACAAGAACATAGAGGGCACTGTGGTGCGCTCAACTACCATCCCGGAGGAGTTGGGCCGCATCCAGTACCTGCTGGCCGATAAGACCGGGACGCTCACCAAGAACGAGATGGTCTTCCAGAAGCTGCATCTGGGGAACGCTCTCTTCGACCACGTCAATTTTCACGAGGTAATTAAATGTTCTGTCCCATAGACGTCCCACTGCTGGGCACGGGTCTCCCCCCACAGACACAGCTGCGCGAGGTCTAGAGCATACTCCACCACGCTGCTCCAATGCGGATTGGTGGAGGGGTGGCCAACCCAGTGTCGAATGTTCTCAAGCTACCCGAAGGTCTTCGACAAGCTCGCAGCTTCGCTCGCGTGGAATTAGACATAACAATAGTTTCGTTTAAACCTAGTAATATTATATAGCCTATGTCACTCATTAAAGATGCACCTTTCTAATGGTGGAAGAATTTTTGAAATCGGTCCAGAAGTTTTTGTGTGAAAACATTACAAACAAATCTTTCCTCTTATAAATAACTAGCTGACCCCGCAAACGTTGTTCTGCCATATGAAATGTCAAAGTGACGCGATACTTCATGTAAAATACTGTTTATACCATAGACTTATTATGTTTATACAATCAACAACACATTAATTTCGACCAAATTTGATTACCATAAAAACGGTTCTAGTGAGTTAATCTTAAAAGATAGACATTTACTGTCGTGGACATTTTTTTAGATCATTTCAAGAGGAATAATTCTTTCATACATTTATTTTTGGTATCTTGAACCGTTTTCGTAGCGCACGCAACGGAAGCCCTCAAGGATGAATAATTTTCCCCGTTTTTTTCACATTTTCCATTATTTCTTCGCTCCTAATAGTTGCAGCGTGATGTTATATAGCCTAAAGCCTTCCTCGATAAATGGTCTATTCAACACAAAAAGAATTTTTCAATTCGAACCAGTAGTTCCTGAGATTAGCGCGTTCAAACAAACAAACAAACAAACAAACTCTTCAGCTTTATAATATTAGTATAGATATTAGTATAGATATTTTTTTTATAATTTGTTGCTCATACTGTAATAAAATTATTATATGAAACGAAACTGTTATATAAAGACAAACCGGTTGTTATTTCTTATAATTTAATCGAGAGGCATAAAAGTTTTGTACGTCGCTCAGGTGGAAGCCTACCTGACACAACACATCACCAAGGAGACGCCGTCACTGCCGACGTCGCCGATGGGCGGCGGGGACATGTTTCCCGCGCCAACGCCGCGTCAGGTGTGGCAGGCGGTGCTCGCGATCGCGCTGTGCCACAACGTCACGCCCGTGTACGAGGTGGACCAGCGCGCGGATGAAGCTCAGTCAGGTTGGCCCATAATCGTCACTACCTAACACAGCACATCACCGAGGAGACGCCGTCACTGCCGACGTCGCCGATGGGCGACGGGGACATGTTTCCCGCGCCAACGCCGCGTCAGGTGTGGCAGGCGGTGCTCGCGATCGCGCTGTGCCACAACGTCACGCCCGTGTACGAGGTGGACCAGCGCGCGGATGAAGCTCAGTCAGGTTGGTACACAATCGTCACTACCTTACACAACACATCACCAAGGAGACGCCGTCACTGCCGACGTCGCCGATGGGCGACGGGGACATGTTTCCCGCGCCAACGCCGCGTCAGGTGTGGCAGGCGGTGCTCGCGATCGCGCTGTGCCACAACGTCACGCCCGTGTACGAGGTGGACCAGCGCGCGGATGAAGCTCAGTCAGGTTGGTACACAATCGTCACTACCTTACACAACACATCACCAAGGAGACGCCGTCACTGCCGACGTCGCCGATGGGCGACGGGGACATGTTTCCCGCGCCAACGCCGCGTCAGGTGTGGCAGGCGGTGCTCGCGATCGCGCTGTGCCATAACGTCACGCCCGTGTACGAGGTGGACCAGCGCGCGGATGAAGCTCAGTCAGGTTGGCCCATAATCATCACTGACATATAATCCATACTTCCATAGGTACTAATATTATAAATGCGAAAGTAACTCTGTCTGTCTGTCTCGCTTTCACGCTAAAACTACTGAACCGATTTAAATGAAATTTGGCACACAGATAGTCTAGAGCCTGAGAAAGGACATACTTTTTAATTGGAAAAAGTGTTGTAAAGGGTTGAAAAGGGGTATGAAAGGTTGTATGAAAGTATTGTCATTTTCAGAACTAAAAGCATAGGTAATATTTATATTTTAGGCTGATTAGATATAAAATTTATCGTGTTTAGAAGAATCTATTATTATGTCTAATCCTACGCGAGCGAAGCTGTGGGCGTCCACTAGTGATGATATAATAACGTGATATATATTGTGCTTTGTAACAGACATGGGAAGCTCGGTGATGTCAGAGAGCTGCGGCGGGGCGGTCCCGCAACAGCAACTGTGCGACTACCAGGCCTCCAGCCCCGACGAGGTGGCGCTTGTCAAGTGGACCGATATGGTAATTACGAGGCAGAAATAATTGGCATAGGCAACTTACAAGAAATGATTCTGGTGTCCCTCAAGGAAGTGTTTTGGAACCCGGTTTGTTTCTACAATACATTAATCTCCGTGACCAAATAGCCCATAAATCTATTTAAATTACTTAATATTAACGTATCCGTAAATTTGATAGAAAGATACATTTTGTTTCTGCTAAAAAATATGAAAAAACAAGTATGTATGTAGTCATATACATACATAATATCGATTTTACTTCAATAATTAGTTACTTCTTTGTGTAATAAGTTCTCTCTTACGATCTGCTTTAGATGGGAGTGTCACTATACAGGCGGGACCTGCACAACATTTCGCTTAAACTTCGCGCCGCCAACGAGATATTGCAGTTTGACATCCTGCAGATATTCCCCTTCACCAGCGAAAGCAAGATGATGGGAATTATTGTACAGGTAACGCAGTAAGCGTCCCAACGACACAAGAAACTTTCGTTCATAGATGAAGCGTATACTGATTGATTTATAGTTACAAACACAACATCGACCTAAGCCGAGCTCCATTCCGCAAGGTGGAAAAACTTTCGAAAATAGTTTTGTTTGCAGATAATCAATTTCACTTATATTTAAAACTAAACGCAATTTACAAGTCAATGAAAACCTTTTAAAAAAAAACCGGAGATAGTTTTTATCCTCAACAATAATACACTGTAATAATCATTGACTCCAATCTCCAACGGGGCGCCCGCACTGATGTATTGTCCAGCAAACGAAGTTCTGCTGCTTACGCTGTTAAAAAGATCACACAACTCGCAGATGTAACAACAGCTCGACATGTGTACTTTAGTTTCTTTCACAGCATTATGTCTTATGGCATCTTACTGTGGGGCAGTGCTTCTGACATTGCCTCAAAACATGATTCCCTGCGAGAGCTGTTTTAAGTCTATAAATATTTTAACCGTACCATATCAATACATTTATGAAAATATTATGTATGTACGTAAAAATCATAATTTGTTTGTAAAAAAAGCAGTGTACATAACTTTAATACAAGAAATAACGATAAATTAACTTTACCTAGTTCTGGACTAAGTATCAACATCTTTTAGGAGGAACTGTGTTCACTTCTACAATAAAATACCCGAAATAGGCGTTATTAACATTGACACTGTCAAAGTTAATAACGCTGAACAAAGGAGGATGGCCATTTTGGTACCCATGTCCAATCAAGATGAATCACACACCATTGGATAGCTCTTCTCAAGTGTATAAAAAAATACTATGACGGCATGTCCGAAATAGCTGTCCGTTTTGAAATATACGCTTCAGAAGATACTGGATTTTTAGCTCGAAATAGAATAACTCACCTATAAAAGTTTACTTTTACCGATTTTGATTCCTTTTTTAAAAAAAATCCTATTTTAAATGTAAATCAAACCAATCAAAGCTACATTTGATCAGTAGTTTTACAGTTAGGTCTGATACAAAGTATTAAAAATATATGCAAATAAGTATCAATATGATATTGAATATTGATACATAATATCCAAACCATGCTGGCCAAGTGCGAATTGGCAGACTTCACATGCCTTAGAGAACGATATGAAGACCCCTCAGGCATGCAGGTTTCCTCACGATGTGTCCTTAGTTAGAGTTAGATAGCCATTGGGCTGTCACCGCTTATCATGTAACCTCATAATAAAAAATAAACATGAATACTATGGCGAAATGGAGAAGAAATTGACCTGATAGAAATACTTTATTAGGAAATATTAGTAATTTTCAAGGAGTGATTACTCCGATTGGACAGCAAATTGGGACTGGCGCCTTGGTTAATATTATTCTACACTAAAAGACCTTTCCAACGATGTATCAAACATTTCGATTGGTGCCGGTACCAGGTTCCATACATTTTTGTCCATCGTCCTTTGTGTAGGAGGAGGAGACATGCAACATTACGTACTACGTGAAGGGCGCGGACGTGGCGCTCGCGCCTCTGCTGGACTCCAAGTGGCTCGGCGAGCAATGCTCGCGGCTGGCGGCCGACGGGCTGCGTACGCTCGTCGTGGCTAAGAAGAGCCTCACCAAGAACGAGTACTTGGAGTTTGAGGTGAGGAGATGGCACGCTATCTATATATCGCCTCTAAGGTAACGCACTACGTGAAGGGCGCGGACGTGGCGCTCGCGCCTTTGCTGGACTCCCAATTGGATTGGCGATTAGATTTAGTGTCGATCAATGATATTTTAAGTACATACTGCACGCACAACATAATCGTCTCGCGACACATACATACATATTTAATAACATTGTATATCTATCACGTTCATACGTGTATATCTACCATACATTGTATATCTACCCACACGCTATAAGTGTGACATGCAATACACAAAGCGTAAGAGTGAAAGAAAGAGCTATTTGTAATCAGTACAGTTAGCGCGCGCGCTCTCAATGACAGGTCACAGCTCGACTGACTGCAATCAACTGCAATGGTTACAAGTGACACCAATTCACGGCACGCGTTTGGTGCGTTGGTGGCGTATCTACCTCTTGTAATGTATATAATATCATTGGTGTCAACAAAACTTTCCAATTTAAAATACCTGAATAAACGTTGTTCGTTTGGTTGCTATACACGGATGCGTTTGATGTTTGGTAGAGTTTAAAAAATCTATCCGAATGTTATTATATATCCAGAGCGAATACAAAGAAGCCCGGCGGAGCCAGAGCAATCGGAACGAGAGGACCGCAGCGGCGATGGCGAAGCTGCAGCGCGGCCTGACCCTGCTGGGGCTGACGGGCGTCGAGGACAGGCTGGCGGACGACGTGCCGAGGACGCTGTCCATGCTGCGCACTGCTGGTATTAAGGTGAATTATCTTCCGTCTCCATACCTTTGTGAGTGATCTTTTGTTTTTGTCTCCCTTACGCCTCCGCGTTAGAATGAGACCACAGAAGCTTATTATTGATGGGGCTGTCAACCAGCTGACATCGGGCCGAGGTCGACGTCCTTTTCCATGTGCTGCGCCCAGCTGGTGAATGATTGATCGACCTGCAGCGAGTCAATGTAATAACCCTACGATATATGTCAAAAGATATCAAATTAAAAAAATAAAAACATGTCATACGAAATAATGAAAGTGTCTCATTTTGAGGTAAATTTATGAGAAAATGTCACAATTAATTATGCTTAAATTTTACAAATTACAACGAGATACCGTTGCGGTATTCTGGTCCCGAGATACCGACAAACCGTTGCCGACAAACTGCTGCCGACAAACTGGCCTACAGTTTGGCAAATTTTAGATATAAATAATTTTGTAACTCTTTCTTTGGATTAATTAATAAAAACAAATACTCTATGCTAAAACTCTTTCAGATCTGGATGCTGACCGGCGACAAGCTGGAGACGGCACTGTGCATCGCCCGCTCGCTGCAGTTCGGCGGCGGCGCGCGCTGGCTGGTCGCGCCCGACTGCTGCACGCAGCGCGACGCCGACGCGCTGCTGCACCGGCTGCAGGCCGCGGACGACCGCGCCGACCTCATCATCGAGGGGGAGACTCTGGAGGTTAGTAATCAGGGGTGTAGCGGACTCCGGCCCCTAAATTCTACTAGGTACTACCGTATTTTAAAATAAACTAGTGGACGCCCGCAGCTTCGCTCGCGTTACACATTCACTAACTTCAAAAACGGCAAAGCTTCATACTAACTTTGCACCCCCGTTTTACCCCCTTAGGGGATGAATTTTCAAATTTTTCTCGCCGTAAAAACCATCCTTGAACTTCAACGAACATTTAAAAAAAAGAATTGGCCAAATTGGTCCAGGCGTTGTTGAGTTATGCGCTTACCAACACATTTTGCGATTCATTTTTATTATATAGATTAATTGTTCTCTTTATTACACATTTTGGAATCAATTGAAAGTAATCGCCCGCAATGTATTTAATGGCGCACCGCGAAGTGCACATATATACGCTGCGACGAAGTGCTCGGTATTATAAATAAATAAATATCTTGGAAATTCTCACACACCGCCATCTGACCCCAAAGTAGGCGCGAGCCTGTAATATGGGTGTCAGAGACTGATATACATACATAGATATTTTTAAATACATACTTAAATAGATAATATATAATAGTTCCAGACACAGAACAAACATAAGTATTTGTCACACGAATATTTGTCCTGAATGGGATTCTGGCGCAACAGGCAGGGTCACCGATTGCGCCAACGGGTCCGTCGTTTAAAACCAACCAACCAACTTAACGTGTAGCTAAATACCGACCGCGCCGTGGTTGCACTCTGTAGATCAAATTGAATCGACGCGAGGCATCGGGATATAGACGCTTCAACTATACCTACTGATATAAATATTTTTTTTTTATATTTTTTTATTTTATTTAATAATTATATAATTTAATTTTTATTATTATTTCTTGCATGAATTTCACATTTACATTGTTGATATTTACGTATTGAATTAGTTCAAAATAAAATTAGTTTTATTTAATAACATATTAATTGTTCGTCATGTTATATTGGTCCTTAAATGTCAAATTTTATTGTATTAAATGTCAATATTAGCAATGTGGGCCTACTGATATATGTGGGCCGACAGTGGTCAACGCGAGGCATCGGGCTATAGACGCTACAACTATACCTACTGATATACGTATTGTTACGTGTTAGGGTTCGAAGGATTTGGAGAGAAAGACCTGCTGACTCAATGAAGACTTTATTCACTAGCACTAACACAAAGCACTAGGTCGGCGCTAGATGGCGCTAGCTTACCTGTGCCTTCGTAACAGTATTTTGTATTTAATATATTTTTGCTAGAAAAAATATTACAAATTGTGTACTTTTTTTATAAATAATTTTGGAAGGTTTTTTCCATACCACTGCTGCACTGTTATGTAGCGATCTGTTAATGTAAATAGTATATTTAAGCTACAAATGTGGACAGGTGTGCCTGCGGCTGTGTCCGGACGAGATGGTGGAGGAGCTGCGGCGCCGCGCCGGCGTGGTGGTGGCGCGCTGCTCGCCCACGCAGAAGGCGCGCGTGGTGCGGCTGCTGCGCGCGCAGGGGCTGGCGGTGGCCGCCGCGGGGGACGGGGGCAACGACGTCGCCATGATACAGGAGGCCGACATGGGTATGTATTAAGCTACAAGTGTGGACAGGTGTGCCTGCGGCTGTGTCCGGACGAGATGGTGGAGGAGCTGCGGCGCTGCGCCGGCGTGGTGGTGGCGCGCTGCTCGCCCACGCAGAAGGCGCGCGTGGTGCGGCTGCTGCGCGCGCAGGGGCTGGCGGTGGCCGCCGCGGGGGACGGGGGCAACGACGTCGCCATGATACAGGAGGCCGACATGGGTATGTATTAAGCTACAAGTGTGGCCAGGTGTGCCTGCGGCTGTGTCCGGACGAGATGGTCGAGGAGCTGCGGCGCTGCGCCGGCGTGGTGGTGGCGCGCTGCTCGCCCACGCAGAAGGCGCGCGTGGTGCGGCTGCTGCGCGCGCAGGGGCTGGCGGTGGCCGCCGCGGGGGACGGGGGCAACGACGTCGCCATGATACAGGAGGCCGACATGGGTATGTGATGTGCTCACTGCTGTATGCCAGGGTTGTGGGTATGTGCTGTTTGCCAGGGTTGTCAAAAGTTAAGCTAAACAAACTTTAGCTAAATTTAACTTAGTCTAATAACGAACAGGGGGCTCAGTGCGAGTTTACTTGGTCAAACAAATCGAACGCGTAAACGCTATTTTTTATGGAATTTAAGCAACGCCACCTAGAATGGAATAGAAAATAGAAAAACTTTTATTTCTACAAAATGCAGCCTACACAAAACATTAAAAATAATACAGAAACTTAAAACAAAGAAATAAATCTAGTAGCCTAGCCTACACGTACAACATAAAAGTAAACACCGTACGTTATGTACGTAGCAAACACGGATTATAAGTAATGATTATTTTCTGTATTTCCCCATCGTGCTTGTATCTAGCGAACGTGCAACGCCAAAAATAAGCAGCACCTGTGTAGGTACTTCATTTTCATTATGACAAATTAATAATATAAAAAAAAGTTCTAAGTTATTAAACTCGATCGGTGTGTTACAGGCGTGGGCATCGAGGGCGCCGAGGGGCGCGCGGCGTCGCTCGCGGGCGACGTGAGCGTGCGCGCGTTCTCGTGCCTCGCGCGCCTGCTGCTCGTGCACGGGCGCCGCTCCGCGCTGCGCTCGGCGGCGCTCTGCCTGTTCATCGTGCACCGCGGGCTCATCGTGTCCACCATGCAGGTGCGGCCAGGGGACGGTATGTTACAGGCGTGGGCATCGAGGGCGCCGAGGGGCGTGCGGCGTCGCTCGCGGGCGACGTGAGCGTGCGCGCGTTCTCGTGCCTCGCGCGCCTGCTGCTCGTGCACGGGCGCCGCTCCGCGCTGCGCTCGGCGGCGCTCTGCCTGTTCATCGTGCACCGCGGGCTCATCGTGTCCACCATGCAGGTGCGGCCAGGGGACGGTATGTTACAGGCGTGGGCATCGAGGGCGCCGAGGGGCGTGCGGCGTCGCTCGCGGGCGACGTGAGCGTGCGCGCGTTCTCGTGCCTCGCGCGCCTGCTGCTCGTGCACGGGCGCCGCTCCGCGCTGCGCTCGGCGGCGCTCTGCCTGTTCATCGTGCACCGCGGGCTCATCGTGTCCACCATGCAGGTGCGGCCAGGGGACGGTATGTTACAGGCGTGGGCATCGAGGGCGCCGAGGGGCGTGCGGCGTCGCTCGCGGGCGACGTGAGCGTGCGCGCGTTCTCGTGCCTCGCGCGCCTGCTGCTCGTGCACGGGCGCCGCTCCGCGCTGCGCTCGGCGGCGCTCTGCCTGTTCATCGTGCACCGCGGGCTCATCGTGTCCACCATGCAGGTGCGGCCAGGGAACGGTATGTCACAGGCGTGGGCATCGAGGGCGCCGAGGGGCGCGCGGCGTCGCTCGCGGGCGACGTGAGCGTGCGCGCGTTCTCGTGCCTCGCGCGCCTGCTGCTCGTGCACGGGCGCCGCTCCGCGCTGCGCTCGGCGGCGCTCTGCCTGTTCATCGTGCACCGCGGGCTCATCGTGTCCACCATGCAGGTGCGGCCAGGGGGCCATTTACCATGATGGGCCCGATGGCGTAATCGGTAGTGACCCTGTCTGTTGCGCCAGGGGTCGTGGGTTCGAATCCTACTAAAGGACAAATATTCGTGTGACGAACACTTGTATTCGTTCTGTGTCTGGATGTTAATATTATCTATTTATGTATGTATTTAAAAATATCTATGTATGTATATCAGTCTCTAACACCCATATTACAGGCTCGCGTCTTCTATGGGGTCAGATGGCCGTGTGTGAGAATGTCCAAGATATTTATTATTTATTTATTTTTATTATTATTTACCATATCTGTCTTCTAGTCGTCGCAGTACTACCATACTATCCCCTCACCCCATACCATACCATTTACCATAGAACTAGAGTATAGAACCAAAATATACTCCTGTTAACAACCAAAACATCTTTCTCTCCCAAACGAAAAAAAAATGGAATTACCCCAGTACATCAAGTCGCAGTCGAGCGATTAACTCACGCGAGCGAGCGGTTCAAAAATACAAAATAAAACCCTTGAAGCGTAAACTAATTTACCTGAAGTTTTAATATAATATCACTCAGATGTATAAAATGTGACGTCATATTTAGAGTTCATCTGTCCGCCTCTCGGTTATCTTATTTAGTGGACGCCCGCAGCTTCGCTCGCGTGGAATTAGACATAACAATAGTTTCGTTTATACCTAGTAATATTATGTAGCCTATTTCAGTCAGTGATGATGCAGCTTTGTAATGGTGAAAGAATTTTTGAAATCAGTCCAGTAGTTTTTGTGTGAAAACATTACAAACAAATCTTTCTTCTTTATACTATTAATATAGAAGTATAGATATGTAGTTTTCTTGCAGGCAATATTCTCGGTAGTGTTCTACTTCTCGTCGGTGTCGCTGTACCCCGGCTTCCTCATGGTGGGCTACGGCACCGTGTTCACCATGCTGCCGGTCTTCTCGCTGGTGAGTGCGGGGCATTATCGTAGTGCCCAGTGACTGGTATAGGATGCACGATTCCATACATTTTTTTATGGATATAAGCAAACGACCCTTCAGCACCATCCGCTGTCAACCATGTGTGACTGTCTTTGAACAAGACTCAGATAGGATGGTTAGTTCAGTCAGAGTTAGTAAGAACATTACTTGATCAAACTTACTACCAAAATTTTTGTTATACAATATAACAAACTAAATATAGTAACAACAAAAATGATATGTATATAAAAAAAAATATTATAATACATATGTACATTTTAAAAATGCTTATGATCACTATCAAACTCAAATAACAGGTGGTCGAACGTAGCGGTGAAATGTAGTGTGCCTGATAAAGCGTTGCGGTATCTTTTTCTTGTATTTGAGCGTTTGACTCGATTTTTGATGTTTGTTTATGGTCTGAAAACCATAGCCACAATTTTTTTTTAGACCTAGGCCCTTCGACTGAATGGCCTATATTCCAATAAACGTCTAATACTGTCTATCCAACAGGTGCTAGACAAGGACATTCCAAGTGCGACGGCCCTGCGATACCCGCAGCTGTACAGGCAATTGACGAAGGGACGTCAGCTCTCTTACAAGACCTTCTACATTTGGATCGGGATATCGATATATCAAGGTACATTCCTCATACATACCTCATACATGTAGTGGACGCCCGCAGCTTTGCTCGCGTGGAATTAGACATAACAATAGTTTCGTTTACACCTAGTAATATTATATAGCCTATGTCACTCAGTGAAGATGCAGCTTTCTAATGGTGAAAGAATATTTGAAATCGGACCAGTAGTTTTTGTGTGAAAACAATACAAACAAATGTTTCCCCTTTATAATATTAGGTACTAGTGGACGCCCGCAGCTTCGCTCGCGTTACACATTCACTAACTTCAAAAACGGCAAAGCTTCATACTAACTGTTTACCCCCTTAGGGGATGAATTTTCAAATTTTTCTCGCCGTAAAAACCATCCTTGAACTTCAACGAACATTTAAAAAAAAGAATTGGCCAAATCGGTCCAGGCGTTGGTGAGTTATGCGCTTACCAACACATTTTGCGATTCATTTTTATAATGTAGAGATAGTTGTTGATTTGTCCGGGGTTGATGTCCTGTAGCTGCGCAATAACGAGAGAAGCAGTGCAGCATTAATTTCCAACTGTTCGCAGGCAGCGTGATAATGTACGGCGCGCTGGTCCTGTTCGAGGACCAGCTGATCCACATAGTGGAGATCAGCTACACGGCGCTGATCCTGACCGAGCTGACCATGGTCGCGCTGACGGCGCTCACGTGGCACCGGCTCATGCTGCTCGCCGAGCTGGTCAGCCTGCTCATGTACGTCGCCACGCTGCTCGTGTTCACCACATACTTCGGTGAGTGTTACGGCGTGTCATGTAATGTATGAAACTAGTGGAGATCAGCTACACGGCGCTGATCCTGACCGAGCTGACCATGGTCGCGCTGACGGCGCTCACGTGGCACCGGCTCATGCTGCTCGCCGAGCTGGTCAGCCTGCTCATGTACGTCGCCACGCTGCTCGTGTTCACCACATACTTCGGTGAGTGTTACGGCGTGTCATGTATAGGCATGATGACAGTATTAAAAAAATAAAGAATAAATGGTTTTAGCGGAACAAGTATGTTGAATAATTCTTAAAAAACGGTCAAGTTTCAATAAAAACATTGAGATTAATAAGATTTTCATTAAAATAAAAGTATAAAATACAGCAATCGGCCATGTTGACTGAAACGCCTGGAAACGTCAATCGGAGCGGATGACGTCATGGTTAAGTAAAAATTCACCGGCCGCTTGGGCTTCTCATATAAATACCACGGCATCTTCTGTTATAACATCTAACGTGACGTCGATGCGGACGCCATGACACCTATGAGCGTTTTCGCGCTAAATTTAAAGTAGATTGGAAAAACTGCAATAATTAGCGTTAAAACTCAATTTATTGCTGAAATAAAGTTTTTTTTTTTAAATACTGGATGTGTACCTACATTACACAAGGCAATTTCAAAATCTGTCATCATGCCTATTATACCAGTGGACGCTCGCGTGGAATTAGACATAACAATAATTTCGTTTAAACCTAGCTTAGCGTAAGGAGCAAAAGAAGAGTGTCAATGCTCGTACAAAACTGCGTAGCCTCGAAAAATTACAAATGGTTCATAATACTAGATGGCTCTGTTCAGTGACGCCCTTATTTTGTACGAAAAATTCCACAAGCGCTGCCGTCGCTGTTTAATCCATATGAAAACATAGATGGCACCTATCGGCATAGAATCGTAGTTTATAATAATTGATAACAGATGGCTCGCGTGGAATTAGACATAACAATAGTTTCGTTTACACCTAGTAATATTATATAGCCTATGTCACTCAGTGAAAATGCAGCTTTCTTATGGTAAACGAATTTTTGAAATCGGTCCAGTAGTGTTTGTGTGTAAAGATTACAAACATGTCCCTCTTTATAATATTGGTATAGATGAAATATTTTATTTCGATATAAAAAGTCGAAATTTCTAGTTGTGTAAGTTTACAATTTATATGGGCACATACCGTATAGCATTGCATTTTTCAATGTATTTAGTTCTGAAGTTAACCCGAATTTGTTATATTGCTCCATGAACAATAAAAACCGTTAAAATTGTATGGTGGAGCTTTATACAAAATATAGCATTGCATTTTTCAATGTATTTAGTTCTGTAGTTAACCCGAATTTGTTATATTGCTCCATGAACAATAAAAACCGTTAAAATTGTATGGTGGAGCTTTATACAAATTTGGCTTAACTTCAGAACCAAAATGATATTATTATGTTGAAAATGCAATGATAATTATGCTGTATGAGCGCAAGTAAAAAAATAATGTCACTATTTATGTTTTAACTAGATGAAAAAAAACACAAAAAATGTTATTGAATTAAATTTACCTCGACTTTAGACCCAAATATTCATAGTAGAAAGGTTCATAGTAGTGTAAAGTTCATAGGGCATCATACCACTCATTTCTTACGTGACTATTATTATTATTTTTATTTATTACAGATGCCGATTTCATTAGACATTGGGAGTTCTGGTGGAAGGTGACAGCGATAACACTGGTGTCCTGCCTGCCTCTCTACATCGTCAAACACATGCACCGCCGGTGGCGCCAACGCCAGTACAAAAACATACGAACGTGATGTCTATCGCACAAGATATTAGGTTCAAATTCCAATAGCTTTATCTTATGTATTAGACATGTATTAGAACTTTAAAACTGTTAACATTGTGGATACGACTAGTGCCAATACACGTTGGAATGTAGAATGATACATTTACGATGATAATCTTTGAAGATAAATAATATTATTCATTTGGAAATGACTCGGAAATCCGATAATATTTAATGTTATTTTTGACAAAAGTTGAGTATTCTAGTAAGCAATTCTACATACTTTGATGTAGAATGATAGTATTCTTGAGATTTGTTGGTTACAAAATTTGTGGTGCTTACATTTTTCCAATGCAAGTTGAAGAAAATAAACTCCTTTCAAATATTTAATTCGAATTGGCTTTAAAATAATGGTTTTATCCGTCCATATATGACTATCAAAGGACGAAGAGATTTGCTGTCGTTTAGCGACTAAAATGATTTGTATTCTTGCTTTAATTTTTATTTTTTTACTGCAACTATAATTAATATGTATGTGTATAACTTGACACGCGATCTTATTGCACGTATAGCACATATTATGTATAGTTTAAGATATTATTGGCTTTATTTCATTTATTTTTATGAGATGTTATTGAAATATTACTGTGATTTCAAATATTAGCTTAGATTAGTATTATAATAATAAGAATAAATATTTCATAGATAAGGTTTTTATGTATATTTCTTTTAGGATTAATCAGTTTTTACTAAAATGTGGTACAAATTGCGTTACATGTGATATATATATTTTATTTGACAGTTTACAATGTACGTTCAATATTTATTTATAACTATTTATGATGTATTGTTAAGATGTTTAAAATTATGTGTATAAGTTAAGTATGTATACAATTCGCAGCTGGATTTGTGTTACAAACAGACCAAGTAAACAAACTTAATCATTAAAAATTATTTGTTTTATTTAAAAATAGCTTTAATCAATACAGTACAATACATTTACCTTAAAAATCTGATGTAAATCCTTCTTACATAAATTAAATAAAACTTATATAATAAACACTGTTATATGATAAATCCAAAATGTTTAGATGAGGTATAATGAGATGAAGTAGTCATACAGAAATATGCACCAACATGCTATATTGTGTACATGCAAAAAAAACCAAGCAAGCCAGGGAGTGAGTACATAGCTTTTTCAAGTGGATCGTATTCCGCCTACAAATTATTCTTGGCTGGCTTGTGTCAAGATTATGATTTAGATAGTAATTGAACCTCTGAATTATTCTTTAATTGGGAGTCACTATGGCAAAAATCTGCAAGGGCCTTTTCTTATTTGTGAATCGTTAACAGCTACTAAGGTAGGTAACGCGTGATCATCATAATTATACCCTAGCGCTTAGACGGGGGAGTAGTGTACGACGTATAGTCCAAATCAGTCCCACTGATGGAATTCCTCAGCGTGTGCTTAGAGGCCACTCTCCGAGCCCACGCCAGGTCGCGCGAACTCCTCGACTGCCTGCACCTGGACTTAGAAGTCGTTGAGCACATTGACTGTTCACTGGAACTCCCTGACCATTCCGAACTTTCGGAATGTACGTCATCGCCCCGCTGCCTGAACGTCACCTCAGACCGAGTTGCAGAACTAGAGTACAGCTGCAAGTTGTGCACGTGCCTCGATAGCTGCACCTGCGATACGTCCGTCTCTATCTTGGGCGGGCTGGACGTCCGCTTGCTGCCAGTGTCTTCCGACGCAATCTCCGTTTGTCCACTCGTTTCAGTCCCCTCGCTGTCCTCCTCGCTCACGATAACATTCATAAACTTCTCCGTATTCTCGTTCATATCGAACACTTTCTGCGTTTGGAAAGTACCGACAGATGAAGATTTGTTTTTGGAATCCGGGTGAATAGCTCGCATCTGTTCAGTGTACACCGCGCTATGGTGTGACGGAAGCATCGCTGGGATGTTCGATTCAATATTCGCGTACTCCACGTCTTTCGAGAAAGATTCCTTCGGGTGGCCCTTGCAGGAGCAACCTTCAGCGTCTCCCGAAATGAATGCGTAGCACATCTGCATGAGGCATATCGATACTCCAGCGAGGACCACGACGCCGACGTAAAGGTGTGGCGTCCAATCGGTGTTGACGTAAACGTAGGTGTCCGTAAGCGACTTCCACAGGTGCCACTTCGTTCCATCATCGGATCGTACATCAAATGGGTTCCGCTTGGACAAGCCTTTCCCGTAGCTTTGCACGGCCGCCGCTATTCGCAGTACTCCGCCGTAAGCGGCGTACAATTTCTCGTCGGCGAGGTGGGGAGCCACTCTTCTCTTCATCCAGTGCCACATGTCGTTATTGAAATTTACGAAATCAGTGTGACGGCACGTGGCTGGTGAGTTATTCAAGATGCAGCGCGACGCAGTAGTATAATATTTCAGCAAAATGTTCTCCGAATCAGGTGAAGTAAGACTAACCAACCCACCAGTCTTCAACGGTAATGCCATAGCTGATGGTTCGTGATCGTCGTCCAATTTTGGAGACGATATGTGGAAGCAGGACGAGGAATCCCGTTTTATTATCAAGCTACCACAAGGATCAAAGTACTTACCATCGCCAACAATGATTTTACCAACCGTTAAATTCGACCATTGAGGTGGGCCAGGCAATTTCCAGCCCAATCCTTGGGTGTTTAACATGGTCTTAATACTATCGTAGAAGTCATGTAATTCTCTTACTTTAACGTAAGGCACGTACCCCGCGTAGTACGCAAATCTAGTCGTTGGCAGAACTTCGCTTCGTAAGTGGCCACCAATCGTATCGGCCAGTGCATCTTCAAGTACCACTGATGTGCGCTGATCTTTCTCTGTATCTGTCGAATGCAATGCATGACGGTAATATCTTATTATATCTCTAACATATTTACTGTTTATCCTGTCTGGAGTTACGGGTTGGGGGACAATTTGTTCAAATAAACTTCGCGCTCGTAACTTTGCAATATCCTCCTCGTTCCAGCACCCGGTGTTACTAAATCTCTTATGAAATATAGCACTTCCTCCGTTAGAGCCCGATGCACAAGACAATACATAAAAAATTAAGAAACCTATAAAAAAAAGCATTTATTTCGCAAGTAAACGTTTGAAGTTTTCATGTTAAAAATTTAAATATGGCGCCATGTATTTTTATTTTTTCTTATTCCATAACACGGCAAAGGAATAAATAACTCTTTATTTCTCTCTTCAGCCAATATCAGTCCACACAAGCATCTGCCACAGCACGCCAATGAATTTGGCAATTAAATATTCTCATCCACTTGGTCTCCGCTCGTGCTATTCGTCCAAAATCACCGATTAGACCAGGGGAAAAGCGAGCCTACTCGTTTAAACGGCGCGTGGATGTGTAACACGTCGCCTGTTTTTCGTTTTTTTGTTGAATTAAATATAATGAAACAATTTACTGATTTGTTTGAACTGATGTTTATACGATGCGTGGTGCGGCGCACTTCGCGCTGAACCTAGCTCGGCTCAACTCACGTTATGACGCTGCGCTCAACGTTCGAGATGCATAGTTATTAATTACTAAATCAAAGTTAGTAAGCATGTATACGAACTATCTAAGGGAAGATGCATTCGCTATAATTTAGGTTATCGAACGACTCGATTAGATTAAAATCGAGAACCCATTGAAATACCTGTGTACTTCATTGGGTGTGTGCTGAGTGCTGTGCTTCCCATTTTTATCTTTACTTGTTTTTTGGATTTGAAGTTTGAAGTTTATTAAATTCAATGTCAATGTCATGGTCATGCCTAAAAATTTAATTGAAATGAAACGGTGCGAAAAGTGAGAAAACATATTAATCAACCGGAGATCCTTAAATTTTAATCAATTCGATAGTATCATCAAAGCACTGCAACAATATTTGGTGTTGCTGGGCATAAATAAGAATATGAAGCTACTAAAGTAACTCAGTATTTATAAATCGATCAAAATGTCCAGGGTATGTAGCAGGGTAACAATAATAATATTGTGGTAGCGTGACGGTAACAATTAATAGTGATATCTCAGAGGTTTAGACTTCATCGTCTTCCCCAAGTCATCAATGTTCCAATACCTAAGCACTCATCATCAGTGACTATGTAGTGAAGTTTTTGAAGTCTTTTGTTCTAAAGCCACTGAACGAACCAAGGCAAGGGGGAAAAGAAGTGGGATATTACACAAGTCTTCCTAATAAATAGCCAAACCTGAACTTAACCTATCTAAAGTTTGGGTTGTATAAGTAGTTTTTTATTTCAGGGAGCATTCCTCCCGAGCCCCTCTTTTTCTCTGGGGAGTGCTTTCCTCCGCTTAAATTAGGGAATTAGGGATTAAGCATATACTCGATGTTTCTTTCTTTCATAATTCGTGTTGTATTATTTGGAAATAACGTAACAAATTTAAACACAATCAACACAATTCACAATTTTGCAAATCTCTCTTTCAAAAATTGCACTATGGCAATTTCTAATCCATATTTCATTCATATTCAATTTCACAGGATATTAGATCATTTTTCGTTTCAAAGAAGCCAACAAAGCCAATAGAAGATGATGATGTTATACCAGAGTCACCTGATGTGCAAATAAAGAATAAGGTAATAAATAAAATGAGTGCCTATTAAAAAAACATAACATGTTACTGTATCTACAACAGTGTATTTTATATGTCCTAAAAATAAAAACTCTTTATCTGTCTAGAAAAAAGAAGCCCGAAAAAGAAGAATAGTTCAAGATGACTCTGATGAAGAAATATTTCCGTCAAAGAAGAAAACATCAAGTAGTGAAAAAAATAAATCAGTGTCTAAAAATAAACAAAAATCACCACAAAATAATAAACTAAAAGAAGTGAAAGCATCTGATTTATTTGGCGGACCAGTTAAAAGGACAGAACCGATTGTTACTAAAGCAAAGAAGAAAAATACAGAAATTGGCATACATTCAGATGACGAATTTGACAAAAGCTTGCTAGAATTAGATTTAATCAATGGCTCAGAAAAAGCTATAGTACAAAATAATGACACTAAAACAAAACTCACTGACAAAATCAATATTGAGGAATCTGATAAGGAAACACTTTTGAATAAAATAAATCAAAGCCAATCAAAGATTAGTCCTATTAAAAAAGATAAAGAATTAAAACGAGAAAAACCAGAACCAAAAAAGCCTACTAGTAAGGAAATGAAGGAGTCATCAAAACCAAACACAAGCCATGCTAAGAAAAATACACAAAATGAAACATCACAAGATGAAACGGATAGGAAAAGAGATTTTAGTCAGTTTATTGAAGATAGTATAACTGTTACTAGTGATCATGATGATGGCGAACACAGCAGCAAAAAGCGCAAAGTAAATAAAAGCCTCAATGAGTCTGGTGAGTCTCAAAATATTGGTCTATTTAACTTTATCAATATATATATTGTGTAAATAAGTTTGGCATTTAAATTTACGCCACTGCCCTAACTTTTGTTTCATCAATCTTTCTGTTTAGTATAGTGTGCTTGTCTGGTGTAAGTAGTGATCACTGTAAGCTATAAGACCGCGAATTGTTTCACCTTAATATCTACATCCCTGTACTGTGTCCTTTTTTGGTGTACAATAAAGTATTTTTGTATTGTTTTGTAATGTATTGTATTGCTATTTAAATTATTATATAATTGCTGTATTCCAGTATTGACAGATGAAGAAAGACATGAAAGGCGCCAGTATTCAGCTGCTCTTTACCAGAAGTACTTAAATAGATCTGGACCAAAGCATTTGGGATCTAAAGATATCCCAGAGGTAAGCATTTGATAGCATTTGAGAGAAACGAGCAACATCTTCATTCACTGTTGATGCCTTGTCCACTATGCCTTATCCAATTTAAAAAAAAATCTTTCAGGGTGCACCAAATTGTCTAAAAGACTGTGCTTTTCTCTTGACTGGGGTTTTAGACTCTTTCGAAAGGGATGAAATTGCTGATGTTATCACAAAATATGGTGGCTGCATAAAGAATTCTATCAGTAAAAAGGTAAGTAACTGAAATATTTTCACTCAATGGCTAAGTTATTTTTTAATTTCATAACAAAAGATATTTGCTCAAGTGATACAAATCTGTCACTATGGCCATTTATAATTGAAACAATGACAACAAATAAGTTTGCAACTAAACTAAATAACAATACCTAATAATAAATAGACTACCAAAATTACTAATACTAATATAACAATGGGAATAATACTCATATAAATTCGACACAATTTAAATAGGTAACACATGTTCTTGCGGGGGAAGACGCAGGCCCGGCTAAGATTGCCAAGGCTCAGGATTTAGGTGTTAAAATAATCAATGAAGACGAATTCTTACAAATGATCAAGAACTCTGGTGTAAAGACTCAAAGCAATATACATATTAAGAAAGAAAGAAAAGATGATAATAAGCCTAAGGAATCGAGAAGCACTACTAATAATCATAGAAGAAGTAATAGTGATAAAAAAGTACAAAGTAATGATAATTTAACTGTAAAAGAAGAAATTTGTAATAATAAGAAATTGTCTAATGGTGACGTAAAGGATAAAGCTGTTGATTGTAAAAGTGGAAGTAAAGACCGTCACAGGGAAAAGAAGGTTTCGCCACAGGATAAAAGAAAGACAGAATCTGAAGTAAAACCTGAACCTGAAATCAAAACCATTAAAACAGAAAAAAATGAATCAAACAAAGATGTCAATGGTGTGTACAAATTACTTGTAAAGGCCGAAGTTAGCTTGACATAGGTTATGTAAATATCTTATGTAAATCATGATTCTTTTGCAGACAAGAAATCAAGTCCTATTAAATCGGACAAATCAAGTTCCTTGATGTGGGTTGATAAGTACAAGCCCCAAAATATCAAACAGATCATTGGTCAACATGGAGATGCCAGCAATGTAAAGAAGTAAGACATGTTTTTAAATTATCTTTAAACTTGGAACTGCTCACCGATTTGATTTTGTGGAGTTAGAATTAGCTGAATGTAAGTCTACTTAAAGAAGTCTTAGGAAGAAGTTTGTTTCACCCGACATATGGGTTAATTGTGTGCTTTTTTAATATAAAGTTTTTTGATATCGATTTTTTGGACATTTTGTCATACAAACTGCTAAACATCTTCAAATACTTACATTTATAATTTAGTAAGAAGTTTGAAAGTCAAAGCATAATCTTATGTATTTTGTCTGTCAGGTTGTCCAACTGGCTAACCAAATGGTATGTGAACAGAAAAGCCAAGTTGCCCAAGCCAAGCCCGTGGGCAAAGAATGACGATGGTGGCTATTACAAGGCTGCACTGCTTTCTGGACCTCCTGGTGTAGGTGAGAATATACTCAATATGTTTCCTATTACAATATGGTTGTTCCAGTTGGTTGTAAAGTTTTCATCAAGTTTGTCAGCCTTAGGAATTTTACATAATACTGATCTTTCATTGATTAAATATGAATAAATTTTAATCAACTGATCACCATGTGGCGCATCCGCTTGTTCTTCAATCTAAACTATAAATAAATTTAAACTCCTACCCTATATAAAAAAAAATCATCATTGTTTCCAAGGTAAAACGACGACTGTGTCGCTAGTGTGTAAGGAGCTTGGTTTCGACACGGTGGAGTTCAACGCGTCCGACACGCGCAGCAAGACGCTGATAAAAGAACAGATTGGAGAGCTGCTCACAACCACCTCGCTTTCTGCTTACGCTAAAGGTTTGTTTTTGTGTGAGCTAAAAAGCCTAACCCTAACCTAACCCTATATTTGAAACATTATAAACAACTTAATATTAAACTTGTACGTGAAGATTGTGAGTGAAAGTGTGTTGGTAAAGAGGGTAATGGGTGTGCTTAATGTGTGTATGACTCAACCTATGTTTATATATTATTATGTTTTAAATTATCTGCTATAGGTGACACTGGTAAACAGGCAGTTACAAAGAAACATGTTCTCGTAATGGACGAGGTCGATGGAATGGCTGGAAATGAAGATAGAGGTAAATATTTCTATACTAATATTATAAAGAGGAAAGATTTGTTTGTAATGTATTCACACAAAAACTACTGGACCGATTTAAAAAATTCTTACACCATAAGAGAGCTGCATCTTCACTGAGTGACATAGGCTATATAATATTACTAGGTGTAAACGAAACTATTGTTAAGTCTAATTCCACGCGAGCGAAGCTGCGGGCGTCCACTAGTACATAATATAGATAAGATACGATAATTTATTTATTCATCATAAATATGCACAGTGCACAGGAAGCACTAACTTGTTTACAATATATTACTTACATGCTACTTAACTATAATGTTTAGTACATCAAGTGCATTTTTAAGGGATTTCATAACCTCTACTTTAGTTTATATAACTGTGGTGTAGAGGTTATTGCCTTCTAGTTATTATGATAGTTATGTATGTTTATTAAAGGTGGCCTCCAAGAGTTGATATCGCTGATAAAGACGAGCTCAGTGCCGATAATATGCATGTGCAACGACCGCAACAGCCAGAAGATGCGCTCGCTCGTCAACTACTGCTACGACCTGCGCTTCAGCCGCCCGCGTGTCGACCAGATCAAGGTGAGCTCGCTGGCTGGCTGGGCCCACTGTTGGGTACGGGTCTCTTCTAGCAATGGAAGGGATTGAGCCGTAGACCACGCTGTCCATGTGTAGATTGACAGACTGACGCTGACGCTGACTGTGGAAGCTCGAACCGTCCATCCAGTGACACCGGGAAAGACGACGTTGTAGATGGGTGTCGACGTCTTTGGACGTCTCGTCCGAGACGAGCTTGTCAGGGGCACAGCGCTGGAGGGCACCGGTGCGTTCTAAAAGAGATCCCGGAGCCCTCCACAAGCGCCGAGGAAGGCCACCGAGGTGGTTTTAATGGGTGGAAATCCCACATAACCCGGCTTCGCTCCCACGATGTCGGGGTACCTTTAAAAGGTTTCCCACTCGTAAAACAAAACAAAAATAAATTCGTTACTTCGTACTCGTATCACGTGGAAATTTTCTTATCGTCGACTTTTACTAATACCCAAGAGTGATTCCGTTCTAGAAATTTAGCCAAGAAATAATATATTAATTAAACCATATGATTTTATATTTTTATGGTCATCGTTTGTGTTTTTTTTAATGTCATTTGTTGTTTTATTGTGGTGTACAATAAAGAGTATTTGTATTTGTATTGCCTCCCGTTCCCCAGTCGGCGATGATGTCGATATGCTTCAAAGAGGGCATGAAGGTGCCTCCGGACGTGGTCTCGCAGCTGATCACCGCGGCGGGACAGGACGTGCGGCAGACGCTGCACATGCTGTCCATGTGGGCGGCGGACAGCCGGCTGGCGGACGCCGAGCGGCTGCGCGGGGAGGCCGGCCAGGTCCGGAAGGACGTCAAGATGGTAAGGGTATTGGAACTAGGTTCTTGAACGTCAAAAGAGCATGAAGGTGCCTCCGGACGTGGTCTCGCAGCTGATCACCGCGGCGGGACAGGACGTGCGGCAGACGCTGCACATGCTGTCCATGTGGGCGGCGGACAGCCGGCTGGCGGACGCCGAGCGGCTGCGCGGGGAGGCCGGCCAGGTCCGGAAGGACGTCAAGATGGTAAGGGTATTGGAACTAGGTTCTTGAACGTCAAAAGAGCATGAAGGTGCCTCCGGACGTGGTCTCGCAGCTGATCACCGCGGCGGGACAGGACGTGCGGCAGACGCTGCACATGCTGTCCATGTGGGCGGCGGACAGCCGGCTGGCGGACGCCGAGCGGCTGCGCGGGGAGGCCGGCCAGGTCCGGAAGGACGTCAAGATGGTAAGGGTATTGGAACTAGGTTCTTGAACGTCAAAAGAGCATGAAGGTGCCTCCGGACGTGGTCTCGCAGCTGATCACCGCGGCGGGACAGGACGTGCGGCAGACGCTGCACATGCTGTCCATGTGGGCGGCGGACAGCCGGCTGGCGGACGCCGAGCGGCTGCGCGGGGAGGCCGGCCAGGTCCGGAAGGACGTCAAGATGGTAAGGGTATTGGAACTAGGTTCTTGAACGTCAAAAGAGTAAGAAGATGCCGCCAGGCTTGGACTGGCAGTTGATCGATTGAGAGCTTGAATTTTCCTCCGGAAGCGGTCTCGTACCTGATCAACGTGGCGGAGCAGGACGTGCGGCAGACGCTGCACATGCTGTCCTTGCGGGCGGCGAATAGTCGGTTGGCCGACGTCGAGCGGATTTACGTCAAGATGGTAAGACCATTGAAGAATTTTCCCCCGGACGCGGTCTCATACCTGATTAACGTGGCGGTGTAGGACGGGTCCAAAAAGTCGGAAAATTTAACTACTTCTCTACACTTTCCGACATTCTTCCTCTCATTCTTGTACCGTATCTTTTCGCCCTCTACAGTCTGTTTTGTTTTTGGAAGTCTGAATAGTACCAAGTTCATAACGAAAAAGTTTCCCTGCTCTTTCAACTATTTCCTCAGCCCACCGTCTATTTGGCCTGCCTACTCTTCTCTTTCCTGTTGGTCCGCCCCATCGGGTAGTCTATAGCGTCCAACTAAATTTATTTAATGTTATTTAAAGGTTTAAGGGTTTATTAAAACTGGTGTCTGTGACGCAGGGCCCGTGGGAGGCGATCCGCAAGGTGTTCTCGTCGGCGGAGCACAAGACGATGTCGCTGAACGACAAGAGCGACCTGTTCTTCAGCGACTACAGCCTCGCGCCGCTGTTCGTGCAGGAGAACTACTTGGCGGTGGTGCCGCACTGCGACAAGTGAGCTCAAATTATTATCTACTATTAAAACGATCGGAAGTAGGTCTGATGGGTTTAATGAAACAACTGTGCAACGCTGATATACTCGTATATGTACTTGGGCAGAGTAACCACTTACACGTCTAGGTTTCACTCGAAACTCGCGCTTATACATATTGGGAAAATCTGACTTAGTACAAAGTCACATCCAAAATTATCCAACAATAATTTAACAGTTAAAATCATGAATATAAATCTAAAAATAAATAAATGATTAATAATAATATGTTAATTAACAAACAATCAATCAAATATTAATCCAAGAAAAGTAATTAATTAAAGTAGGTAGGTAGGTGGGTAGATAATGCCTGCTATTTGGCAGTGCTGCCATCAGTTGGTAACACTACCTTGAGAAAAATTACGTGAACAGGATTTGAACCCTCTAACATTTGATACACTATGAATTAATGAACGAGGGCATTTATTTCTGAAAATTACTACAGCACAACTTAACAAATGAGTAACAGCTTTCTAGACCGGAACTATTGTATTACACGAGGGCTGCACTGGAAATCAGCGCCGTGGCTTCTTTTCGTAATCATGGCAAAAGCTGAGCACGGTAATTTTTTGTCATCGCACGTTCACGTATTTATTAAATTTTAAATACTTAATTGATAATGTTAATTATTTTTTGATATGTTTGGGAGAGAAAGTATTGTTAAGTACTATATATGTATAAATGTTTTGTTTCTTTGAGTTTGTGAAAATGGCAAAGTTATTAAATTGCAGGAAGGAAATTCTCGAGCGCATTAGTAAAGCAGCGGACAGCATAAGCATCGGTGACATGGTGGACGCGCGGATCAGGGGGAGTCAGGCTTGGAGCCTGCTGCCTCTACAGGTTAGGTTATTGATACCTACTCAAGATAATGAATTAATGAATGAATGAATTAATTAGTGAAATCATTTATTTGTATATAAGTATGCGTACGTATAGATGTAATCATAATCATAATCATAATTTATTTGCAAGAACAAAATTGATGTTTAACATACTGTTCTGCCTCTGTGGGCATGTAGAAATTAATATCTTGCATATTCTGCCGTATAAAAACAGCGTACAAATATTTAGTGGTAAATACATCGGCCATTAGGTATGTACAGATTGTGATTGATATATAAATGCAACAGCAATTTCCATGTAATAATTTTTAAATACTTGTATAATTTATAAATAAGTAAACTTGATAAACATACTACCGTCGTCCCACCAGTTGGTCAATGAAATGGTTGTGACGATGACGCGTTGTCGACAGGCGATGTACAGCTCGGTGATCCCCGGGCAGTGCCTCGCGGGGCACGTGGCCGGCCAGATCCAGTTCCCCGGCTGGCTGGGCAAGAACTCGCGCGCCACCAAGCTGCGCCGCCTCTGCCAGGAGATACACGCGCACACGAGGCTTAGGTGAGGCTGGCACTTAAGAAATTAAAAAGAAAAAAATAATTTGAAAAAAGAACTAATATATTATTTATATCTTTTAAGACACTACAACGTGCAGAAAGGAGAGAAGTAGTTGTACGCGAATGTACCTTATCGGTCACTTGCCTAGCTTTCGGGCGACCATTTTGATTGGTCGCGACTGTCTTGGGCTGACACTGAGGTACGCAACTACCCGGTATTACCATTTTGATTGGTCGCGACTGTCTTGGGCCGACACTGAGGTACGCAACTACCCGGTATTACCATTTTGATTGGTCGCGACTGTCTTGGGCCGACACTGAGGTACGCAACTACCCGGTATTACCATTTTGATTCGTCGCGACTGTCTTGGGCCGACACTGAGGTACGCAACTACCCGGTATTACCATTTTGATTCGTCGCGACTGTCTTGGGCCGACACTGAGGTATGCAACTACCCGGTATTACCATTTTGATTGGTCGCGACTGTCTTGGGCCGACACTGTGATACGCAACTACCCGGTATTACCATTTTGATTGGTCGCGACTGTCTTGGGCCGACACTGAGGTACGCAACTACCCGGTATTACCATTTTGATTGGTCGCGACTGTCTTGGGCCGACACTGTGATACGCAACTACCCGGTATTACCATTTTGATTGGTCGCGACTGTCTTGGGCCGACACTGAGGTACGCAACTACCCGGTATTACACATTTTACACAACAAATGTTTTTATCCCATAGCACGTCGGGATCAAAATCATCTATCTTCCTCGACTACGCGGCTCACCTGCGCGACGCGGTCCTCAACCCGCTCATCAAGGACAGGTCTGAGGGCATCGCCAAGTCCCTGGAGGTGCTGGAGTCGTACCACCTCCTCCGGGAGGACCTGGACTCCCTCACCGAGCTGTCCGTGTGGCCCGGACAGAGGAATCCCAACGTGTTGGTCGATGCCAAGGTAAATTGTACCCATTTCTTCTGCATTGATATTCTGCTGGAAGTATCGACAGGTCCCTGAGTTATAACATGTCCTCTGCGAGGATTTAGACTCGTTCACCGAGCTATCCTTGTGGACCGGCCAGAAGAATGCTAACGTCTTTATTGAAGCCGTACATAACATCACGCTTTTATTTCCCTGAAGGGATAGGCAGAGGTGTGTAGTAAACCCATGTTTAGCCATTGCCATATACAAATCCAGAAGCCGAGCTGGTACCAGGCATTTCAAGTAGGAAAAACCCAATATTTGTTGCCCAACCCGAGGATCGAACCCTGGACATCTTGCTTAGCAGCGGCGCTTGAGTAGCGCCGCTAAACGATACGATTCTCCACTTCACCTTCGACGATTTCGCCTGCGTAATAATTTTTATTTGTTGTGGACTGTTGTCAATTTGTACAATTAATCAACAAAGGTAGAAACGAATCTGTAGCATCATACTTAAAATGGTGCTTTTATTAACAATTACTAATATTCAATACAGGCCTTACGAGTGTAGTCACCACTTTAAGAACTAATCAACTAATGTTCCTTTTAACTATCTAAACTAAATGGACTTGTTTATCTAATAATCAGGTGAAAGCAGCGATGACGCGCGCGTACAACAAGCAAGCGAGCGCGATGCCGTACGCACCCGGCGCCGTGAGAAAGGGGCGCGCGCGCGACGACGGCGACGGCGACGACGACGGCGACGGCGAGGGCGAGGACGACGACGAGCCGGACGACGACCCGGAGAACGATGCGCTTATCAAGGTAACGACGAGGATGACGACGAGCCGGACGACGACCCGGAGAACGATGCGCTTATCAAGGTAACGACGAGGATGACGACGAGCCGGACGACGACCCGGAGAACGATGCGCTTATCAAGGTAACGACGAGGATGACGACGAGCCGGACGACGACCCGGAGAACGATGCGCTTATCAAGGTAACGACGAGGATGACGACGAGCCGGACGACGACCCGGAGAACGATGCGCTTATCAAGGTAACGACGAGGATGACGACGAGCCGGACGACGACCCGGAGAACGATGCGCTTATCAAGGTAACGACGAGGATGACGACGAGCCGGACGACGACCCGGAGAACGATGCGCTTATCAAGGTAACGACGAGGATGACGACGAGCCGGACGACGACCCGGAGAACGATGCGCTTATCAAGGTAACGACGAGGATGACGACGAGCCGGACGACGACCCGGAGAACGATGCGCTTATCAAGGTAACGACGAGGATGACGACGAGCCGGACGACGACCCGGAGAACGATGCGCTTATCAAGGTAACGACGAGGATGACGACGAGCCGGACGACGACCCGGAGAACGATGCGCTTATCAAGGTAACGACGAGGATGACGACGACCCGGACGACGACCCGGAGAACGATGCGCTTATCAAGGTAACGACGAGGATGACGACGACCCGGACGACGACCCGGAGAACGATGCGCTTATCAAGGTAACGACGAGGATGACGACGAGCCGGACGACGACCCGGAGAACGATGCGCTTATCAAGGTAACGACGAGGATGACGACGAGCCGGACGACGACCCGGAGAACGATGCGCTTATCAAGGTAACGACGAGGATGACGACGACCCGGACGACGACCCGGAGAACGATGCGCTTATCAAGGTAACGACGAGGATGACGACGAGCCGGACGACGACCCGGAGAACGATGCGCTTATCAAGGTAACTATCACACGGTAGGACTCGATAACCACTACGACCTCTCCGCCTCGCTGCGACCCATATACGTCCCACTGTTGGGCACGGGTCTCCTCTCAGAATGGGAGGGATTAGGCCTTAGTCCACCACGCTGGCCAAGTGCGGATTGTCAGACTTCACATGCCTTCGAGAACATTATGAAGTACTCTCTCGTGTGTGAATTGTACACATATCATTCGGACGCTCCATAGATCCGAACAGGGTATACGTTTCGGGTGTTCAAATCATCGAGGGCTTTTTTAGTTAAATAGGCGACCAGCTTTTGAGTAGCGTGGTCAATATATACTTCAATCAAGTATGAAAGAGGAATCGGAAAGCGGTACCTGAAGAACGAGCCTTGTCACAACTATCTAATATTTATGAACGCGAAAGTAACTGTCTGTCTCGCTTTCACGCCAAAACTACTGAACCAATTTCAAATCTAAATGAAATTTGGTACAATTCTAGAGCCTGAGAAAGGACACTTTTAATTGGAAAAAAGTGTTGTTAAGGGTTGAAAAGGTGTATAAAAGTATTGTCATTTTTAGAACTAGAAGCATAAAATTTATATTTTACTTTATACTCATACTATACTCATATTTGGCCTACTATTGAGCTGGGTGGGTCTCCTTCCATAATGGAAGGTTTAGGCCATCCTGCCGCACTGACCAAGCGTTATTAAAGTGTACTTCTTTAATTTGCAGAAAAAGAAGATTAAAGAATCTGATAAAGCTGCAAATAAAGAAAAGGCAGGTACCAGTAATGATAAGGCCGGATCTCGGAAGGAAAAGGCAGCATCAAGTAAAGATAAGGCAGGTCCGAGCAAGGAGAAAAAAAAGAAAAAGTGAAATTGGGTTATTATTATATGCTTAATCAACCATTGAGTGGAATCTGTGGTGGAATTTTTATATTTAATGTTGACTAGCTGCAATTGACATTTATAAAAAAACTTAAATCAATGACAAACTCATTTCAGTACTGGAATAACAATTTTTTAAAAGATTATCTAACGTTAGGTTTGGCTAAAAATACATATTTGACATAATCTTCATATAAAATGTGTTAAATATGTACGTCTAGAAGCGAAATCTAATGATACATAATGTAAATTTAGAGTCCACCACACCTCTGACTAGTAAAACCAATTATTTATCATTATTGCTTTACTGCTACTCTGTGAAGAGAAAATAATGTTGACTTCTCTGACAATGGTTATTTTAAGCAAAACTAATGTTTATCAGAACAAATATAATTATGTGATAACATGGAGGAATCATGTGAATCATCAGGTGTATTTTGTTAAATGTCAGTGATATGTTATATTTTAAAATTTCTAAAAGTAAATTAAGGAATAAAATTGTATTGTAATTTTTAATGCATTTTCAATTAATACTCTTACACTGTAAATGGCTGTAGCTGTATTACAATACAAGTTCTGTCTGGTTCACTACCCACATGTTGATTTCACTTGTTTCCCCAAAGGCACAGGCACATACACAAGGTGAAAGGTCACCAGTTATGTGTAGGTCCCATGTAAGGTTATTTTTACTATTTTTAGATTTTGTCAATAAACTTTTCCCATCTTTAAATTTATTGACATAACTTGTTCATAATTTGATAGTCATTCACAAGATATGTCCTTACTTTCAGTGTATGTAGTAATCAAATCACATTATCTATAAGGGTTGCTACAGGACAGTAAAAAAACACAAACATAACATAACCACACTTTATTACATAATTGCATTGCATCTAAATGATTTGAATTTTACATTTGCCTAGTCCTTGCGGATTTTTTGCACTCGCGGGTCGTCTGGTCGCATTATAACATATGCTAACTTATGTTTTCGGTTATCTCCGTCGTTCTTCACATAGTTATAACATCCAACAGTGGCTAAACCGATTCCTACGATAGCGAGCCCTGTGGAAGCAACGATCTCAGGGATCTCATTACAGGCTTGCTGGAACAGCTGACCGATCGATCGCCTTGCAACAGGAAAAGCCATTTCTTTAGCTTGTGATCCTCTTTCGAAAAATCACAAACCACTCGTTTTGGTCTAATAACGAATAGAGATCAATTTTATGAAGTTATGAATTATGATTGAGAATTTGTGATCAATATTTTTTTACTTGACAGTACTGACAGTACATCATCCATTTGACTTGACTGACAACTGATCTGACATTGTTGTAATTTCTATGGTTTCTATCGACAAGCCTTCCTCTTTATACTCTTATCTGTGCTTCCTTTATATAGTAATATATAAAGGAAGCACGCCCCAAGTGGACGCCCGCAGCTTCACTCGCGTGGAATTAGACATAATAATAGATTAAAAAGTAGCCTTTGTTGCCTTGTAGCCTCAGGCTCTAGACTGTCTGTGTACCTCATATGCAAGAAAAGTAAAATAGCAATTCGTCACAAAGTGACAATTTATAAAACTTGCATCAGACCAATCTCTTAGGTATTCTGTTAGACTAATCATGACATACACCAGTGTGGAGTTTGCTCACGCTAGCCCTAATAAAATCATAAACCTCCAAAGGATACAAAATCGTTTCATGCGCACGGGCTGTCCATGGTATGTGCGCTGCATCAAGACAACCTACCAACAGTTTATTAAAGAAGTCCTATTTTGATTAGGCTGCCGGCCTTTATTACAGGTATTCTTTGTTATTGGCTTCATGTGGTATGGATTACTCATAGACTTAATACAAGAGGATTACTGCACAAATAATTAGAATTCAGAACCGCAATTTTTAAATAAGTGCTGGTAACCCCAGAACAATTCAGTAAAAATTTTTGACGCAAGGAACACAGAGTACATTTTATATAACTGCAAGGAACTGAAAGCTACGTCAAATTATTCAAAAATAAAAATCTATCATTATTTTAATTTAACAATGCCTGAACCAAAAGAAATAGGTCATCAAGTAAGATTCACGAACACCTTAATTGGCCTATTTAAAAGGGGTTGTTGGGAAATACCTGAAATAATGGGTGCGTCTTTTCTGGCTTTGGTGGGCATGGGTTTAGCAGTGGCAGGTTGTATAAATTACATTAAAAACGATGGTGATAATAGAGAGTACAAGAAAGTTTATATGATAATGCGACCAGACGATCCAAGAGTCTGTCGACTAAAAAATCCTGTGCACACTGAGTATAAAGGTTAAGACAATATCTTTTTAGCGAATACATTAGATAATTTAAATGAATTTTGCTCAGTGAATTCCAATAAAATTCTTAATACTCTTATTGTTTTTCAATTTCAATTCCTGTTGTAGGTTTACACACACAGCATTTTATGCTTTGATCAAAGAAGAAATCTTTCGTGATCGAAGACTATTTAAAAATGGTAAGGCCCGTGTGTAAGTTTTGCCCACAGATGACCCCCAATGGATTCCGTACTATTATTTGTTCGAGATACGAGTTTGGCGATATTTATAGTTAGAAATTGGCGGCAGGCCTCACTATAATTATACCCTTTTTATTTAGTGGTTAGATCGAAAGAGTATTAATTAATAAGAGATGGTAGCAGTAGTAAAGATATGATAAAAAAGCTAAACCTGCTACTGCTAAGCTAGCAAGGGAAATTTGGGTTTCAGGGGTCCCTAGGTTCCGGATATATACGCTATCGTAGAACATTTAACTCTTTAGAACTTGTACTATTATTGTATTCTGTGGTATTGAATAGGCAGGGCATCCCAAGGTCCTAAAAAATAAACTGTCTATGTCAGTGTCAATGTATAATTCTGTCAAGTTGACGTTCCTGACAATACTGACATTGGCGAGGCCTAAAGGTCATTCTTGCCAATTACAATTTATTAGCAGATGAAATTGCAAACATTTATTTATTTCTTTTCATCAGTTTTATCGGCACGACCGACACTTGCGGAAAATACTCAGTACTAGCCGCACCTCGTACATTTAGCTAGCGTAATTATAAGTGATAGTTTGTGGTTAAATAACGCAAAATGTCTCGTTTCCAAGTTGTAGAACAGGGTCCGCCAATTGAAGTTTTCCAACTTAACAAACTATGTGTAGACGACTCATTCAAAAACAAAGTTAATTTAGGTGTTGGCGGTGAGTATAAGTGACTCGTTTTTTTATTCTTTTGTATTTCAGGCCATAAAACTGTTGCCGCATCTTTATTATGTAATGTTGTTTGTTTAGCTTCCCGGCTTTAATAATATAATAAAACTTGTTCGGAAAATTATTCGTTTGTTAAATTCGTTTCTGTTCTCTTTAAAATTTATATTGATGATAATATAAAAAGGATCACTTATATTTGAGTACCTATTAATATTTGCAGCATACAGAGACGAAAATGGGAAACCATGGGTATTGCCTGTGGTCAGAAAAATGGAGAAGAAAATGGCAGAAGATGCTACCCTGCTTCATGAATACCTCCCAGTGCTAGGTAAGTTTCCTCTGCGTTTTTACAGCTGTCCAGAGGATGGATCCCTGTCTATTGATGTCTTGTATTATTGACAGTCAAAATTGGTTATGGCAATTATATTAAAACACTGAACTGTATCTCAGTCTGCTTTCATTTGGTGGAAATTCAATATACTATAGACTTACACTTCTGAACACTTGGATTGCAACAGATTTATAGTTTAACTATTCATATTTAAATTTTTTACCAAATAGATGATGAATGTTCCTTATGACTTAAGTTTTGATTTAACCAAATTTGCTTAGAAGAAATTATTTATCTTTCTTAGCTCTTTATCTTGGTAGGCAGTCTTATGGGGAAATAAATCAACTTCACCAAGAAAAGTGGAAATTATTACCAATTCTATTTGCTATAGCACAACCAACATAAAACTCTGATAACACCATGAGTATGATTCTATTGTATTCTGTTGAAGTGAAAAGACGTCATTTAATGAGAGCACTTTAATATTAGATAAGCTTAGTACTTTCAGTGATGGATTAACAAAATCAATTTGTAGTGAACATTACATGATATTGATTTTTAATAGTCAAGAAAACCTTGAACTGTTCTTATCTGGATATATAGCTTTAATTCCATTTTAGTATGATTGTGTATAATTTCATGTTAGATAGTCTATAGATAGTCTATAGATATAGACTTAGATAGATATTGTTATAAATATATAGTATATAATTATATGTCACACAGAGTTGAATGTAAACTACAACTCTGTATGAAATGTAATTAATTTACTTTCTGTTTACACTTTTCTAGAGAACAACTTAGTCCTCAAGGGTAGCAAGCAATCTGTGACAGAGTTTCATAAATACTCTTATGAGTCTTCTTCAGGGTCTGTGCCCATCCTGACAAAAAAATACACCCATACTAAATTAATACTTAGATCAATGTATCTCAAACATATTTCAATTTCCACTCCGTTCAAAAATTATGTTTACTTTGATTTAGTTCATTGAGTTGGTGAGAAAATTTGTCAAATATTGTGAAGACCCTTAAACTCAGTTCTTTTAGACTTTTCCTAAACAATCCTAGTCGTATTTACGATTTAAAAATTAGATAGACATAAAATGAAACGATTACAGATTAAATAGTAATTTCAATACACTACCTATTAGTTATTTAAAAAAAGAAGTGCCACAATTTTTTATCAAATAACACATAGAGTTGGCTTTGAAAATTCATGAAAATTGTAACATAAATTGTGTGTTTAAGTGTACCGGTAAAATTATTTACAAATAATTTATATTTCAATCTTAAAAACATCGATTTTATCCATTATCAATCAATTAATTGATGAATTATGTATCCATTCAACGGCATATATCATACATGATCATGAAGAAGATTAATATGAGTGTGTAGTGTAAAGATCGTGTGCAAGGCTGTATGTACACGACACTAGCGCCTTATCGACGCGACAGATAGATACAGTAATCTTTCGGTTATCGCATCACCTGTTTATTGTATAGCAGAATTATCTAACCATGTGAAAAAAAATCACGAATGAGTATTTCGTGCCATTAGCCTTGACCTGAACATTTAAAATAGGATAAATAGTTGATACGAAAGACCACACAACACCATGTGTTTATTAAATTTACGACCTTAAATTCAAATTTGGAATTATCTGAACTCGACATTAGTCTGAATTTTTAAGTATTACTTTCTTTTGGTTCAAAATATCCTTCTTATCGAATATTATCGATTATAACAGGCGACATCTGAACTACGGAAGCGCACAAGAATTCCAAAGAGACTACGAACATTTATTTTTTAAAAGTGACATAATATTGGTCGTAGATATTAAAAAAACTGACTGTACAGAAATATTTGGCACACGTTTTACATCGAAATAACAAGCGGACGAAAACAATTTTCAACTAATAAATACACTTACGCAGGTGCATCACATATTGTTGCCTTACTCAAGGAACTAGCACCTCTAGCGTTTACAGCATACAGTCGAAATTACTATTTGAATCTATCGTGAAATAGATGTTATGATGTTATTTCCGTCAGCTCAATATATAACTTCAGGTCGCGACCTCGTGACCTGATGTATACATCGTCAGTCTGTTGGTTGGTCGTCCCTGATGCAATCTGAATGACGTCTTATTATCAATTCGAACATTAATATGTATTTTGCGAATTATAATTGCGATTTGATATGAACTCTCTTTTTTTATGGAACTTGCCCCGTGGTACCGGGGGTAAAATATACCGAAAGTAGGATATATTATTATATGAAATTATAAAAGACCAATAAATACATAATAATACTTACTTACATATCTTTAATAGTTACACATTCATAAACTATAATTTTTTCATTAACAAATATTCACCAAAAAATAATATACATACTCCAATGACCAAATTTATATACATATTCTATGAATATAGTAAAAGTCAATTTGGTTTTCAGGTTTGGATAACTTCTCAGCCGCCTCCGTGTCTATGCTCCTTGGACAAGACAACCCCGTCATAGCTGAGGGACGAGTAAGTTGATACATATATATTTAAGTGTTGGCATGCATTGGTTGGTGCGGTGACAGCCCAGTGGCTATCGAACTCGCCTCTCACTCGAGCGGTCCGGGTTCAAACCCCAGTGGCACGCACCAATGACTTTTCTAAGTTATGTGCGATTTAAGAAATTAAATGTCACTTGCTATAACGCCGTGCCCGCCGCGAGCGCGTTCACTCCTGAAGATGATCATCGTAATAGATCGAAATTAGTCAGCCTATTTCCGACTTAAATCACACGTGAGTAAGCCGGTAACATCAACTATGAATATAGACACTCACGAATCGTTCAGTAATAAAATATGTATGTAGTATATGTCTGTTATTATTGTGTCCGCAGGCGTTCGGCGTGCAAACTCTGTCTGGAACGGGCAGTCTGCGAGTGGGCGCTGAGCTACTGAACAAGCACCTGAAGTACACAACCTTCTACTATTCCAGCCCCACGTGGGGTAAGGCTTCATTCTCATTGAAACTATTCACAATAGGCATGATGACAGTGTTCAAAAAATAAAGAATAAATGGTTTTAGCGGAACAAGTATGTTGATTAATTCCTTAAAAAATGGTAAAGGTTTAATAAAAACATTGAGATTAATAAGATTTACACTAAAATAAAAGTATACAATACAGCAATCGGCCATGTTAACTAAAACGCCAATCAGAGCGGATGACGTCACGGCTCAGTAAAATGTCGCCTGTCGCTTGGACTTCTGTTGAATACAGCGGCATATTTACCTAGGCGTAACATCAAGCGGATGCCATGACACCTACGAGCGTTTTCGCGCTAAATTCAAAGTAGATAGGAAAAACTGCAATAACTTGCGTTAAAACTCAATTTATTGCTGAAACATTATTTTTAAATATCGGATGTCTACCTACATTACAAAAAGGCAAAATCTGTCATCATGCCTATTACTTAAAGTTCGCGACATAACCTTCTAATGTACTAATTAATTCTCTCAGCTAACTGGACTAAACATCCCAGTCCCTATTTGAGTCTTGTTCAAAGTCAGTCACAGTCACAGTTGTCATGGGCGGCAGTGAATGGGTGGGGCTGCAAGCTCGTTTGCTCTCTTGTATTCATAAAAAGAGTGGCATGAGTTTATCATAGTTTTATATACAGTTGTGAAACTTGAATATTTACTTAATTGTTATTGAGTAGTAAAATATTTATCTTATTATCAGAAAGTCGCAACCTACCTCAGATAGCTGACAGATATTGTAGTGGTGCAGATTAAGTTCATATAAAAGTAAATGAAAATCGGATAATATGTCTCGTTCTTTGAAAGGACAAATTGTGGAATTAGCTATTCATTTAATGATCAATAGCTAATCCTATATATTTATAAGTAAATAAATGTTTTGTTGCTTTATATAAATCAATTTAGAATAGCATCATAATCTGTTGCTTTTAGTAGTTTGTAGTTACCTAGACTTTCGTTGTGTCCAATCACCTCAGCGAAATAAATTGTTTAACTTTGACTTTGCCTTTGAAACTGTGGATAATTTTCATACTTATTACTATAGTAATCGCTTTTTATTAACACAAATTAGCACGTCATATCGTCAACAATTTATCACGTTAGCGTACGTGCGCTTTGCGTAACTGTTTTAAAAGTAAGTCATCACTAAATTGGAAATAATTGTATATCCGATGCCACCGTGAAACAGAAATTGTTCAACATTATTTTAGTAGGTACCTACAAGTTTAGTACTAAATATCTGAGTTGTTACGATTTCGTCCCTGGGGTTGGTTGTTAGTGTTATTTACACTGTCCCCTACGACATAATATGTCGACACGACATCCATATCTTATGAATATCGACGTTTCATCATGACGAAACTTTCGAAATGTCGAATTTATAAGATCGAAGCTTTAGCATATATGGATAGGTCGTGATATAGATGGTTTCACAAAGACTTCAATCAAGAGGATTCATTGATGAAAGAGTTTTAATCACACTTGGGTATCAAGGCTATTGAATTACAGGTACAAGTTAAATGGGCAATCGTCGGTGCGATTGCCGGCTGATATCTTCGTTTATTGCGTAGATTAAAACGTTCACGATGCGTGTTAATAGATAATTGTCGCAATGTCGTGTGCCTGTTATAGTTATAAAAATAAATCGCTTTGTATTCATGATATGATGTAAGATTACAAAGTATAGGACGATTACCCATTAGATTAATGCATTATATTAGTACTGGTAAAATGGAGTGAATACCCTATTCTCAACACAGTGATATGACACTTTAATGCCTTAGTTTTGTCCGGATGCTTATACTTTTGAATGACATATATAATTAGTTATATGCTCTAACAATTTATGAGAAAATCGCAAAAATCATCATAAACCCTATTTACCCCAGGTATGGGGTCAATAGGGTAGACTGGGGAGGATAGAGTTAAAGATGGGGTTGACAATAAATAGATTTTGTAAAGTAATATTTTTTTGCAACAGATGCAATTGATGGCTTTGAAGTGGCATGAGATGGTTCCACTTTACAGCAGGCACACGAATTCTTGGTGGTAACAAAAATCTCAGATACCCTATTCACCCCTGG
The DNA here is from genome assembly GCA_944567765.1 of Carterocephalus palaemon. Lineage (NCBI taxonomy): Eukaryota > Metazoa > Arthropoda > Insecta > Lepidoptera > Hesperiidae > Carterocephalus > Carterocephalus palaemon. Next base: position 2,981,813 of record OX155641.1, read on the forward strand.
TCCACCCTTATCACCCTATCCACCCCGTTTTACGTATTGAATTTTTTTTACGAGTGATGTTACAAAATAATCTATTAGGAGTATTATTAAATATTCGGATTTGTTTTCTAAGGGCGCCGTGTCTCCGAACATAGAGATATAGAGGGAATGACGACATTATGGTGATACCATTTAGACAAGTAAAAATAAATATCGAAATCATCATTCTGATGATACCATTTAGACAAGTAAAAATAAATATCGAAATTAATTTTGCAGTATAAAAACTGTCATTATATTCGTATTTCGGCACGATATTTTACTTCGCCAATAAACAACAGTAACGTTTCATTACATATAACACATAAAGAGCCAAAATGAATTTTTAACACCACGACCAAACATTGCGCGCAAACTTTGAACTGTCGAGAACTCTACTCGTAGTTAAATCGATAAGACGTAGCTGCCTTCCTTCTTTTCTTCCTAACACAGCCAATTTCTCCATAACTTCTTAACTCCACCTACATCGTAGCTTATTAGTACTAATAATTCTCATTTCATTCATCACCAGAGAACCACCACCTGGTATTCGTGAACTCCGGCTTCACTCAGCCGCGCACATACCGCTATTGGAACGCGAAGACGCGCGCTATCGACTTCGACGGCCTCATCGAAGACCTGAAGAACGCTCCAGAGAACTCCGTCGTCATCTTGCACGCCTGCGCGCACAACCCTACCGGCATCGACCCCACCCGCGACCAGTGGGAGAAGATTGCTGACGTCATGCAGGTGAGTGACGTCAGAAGGACAAGAAGATAGTATTGGAACGCGAAGACGCGCGCTATCGACTTCGACGGCCTCATCGAAGACCTGAAGAACGCTCCAGAGAACTCCGTCGTCATCTTACACGCGTGCGCGCACAACCCTACCGGCATCGACCCCACCCGCGACCAGTGGGAGAAGATTGCTGACGTCATGCAGGTGAGTGACGTCAGAAGGGCAAGGAGTATAACAACTGTGATATATACTGTCGGTACATATCACGATTATGTGGGTAGGTCAGCAATTTATTATTTTATGTTGTCACTTGCAATATACGCCAAGTAATTTAGCTTTTCATTGTGCTCCACCAAATACTTCCTCAGGACTTTAGGTATATAACAGTAACTATATGTTTAGAGTACTTACTCTCTTGAGGACATACCCTACTGGCTTTGACGCCAACCCTGCCTGGTATCAACTCATGAAAGTTGTAGAATGACCAAGGGCTTAGCTCAATTTTGTTGCAAGCTGCAACCCATAGACGTCCCACTGCCGGCCATGGGCACAGACAAATCTGCAGGAGATCTAGAGCATTCTCCACCACGCTGCTCCAATGCGGATTGGTCTCTCCACCAATTCTCTCCCCACACTCAATTATATGATAACACATATTGACGTGATATCGTTTATTAAATCGATGAACGCCAACACATCCGAAAAAGTGTGACGTCATGGTGTCGTTATCTGACGTCATAAAGTGTCCTGATCTGACGTCACGTGTAGTTAAACCGGATTGTACAACAATTGTACAACATTGTATACAGGGTGTGTGAGATATGAAAATTGTATACAGGGTGTGTGGGACATGAACATTGTATACAGGGTGTGTGAGACATTTTTTTTTTGTATTGTATAAAAAATTGATTATGACGTTATCACGTAAATCTATCGTCCGTAAACCGACTTTACAGACAACCATTTTTTTTTATTAATGTAATGGTTCCCAGGAGCGAAAGCTGTTCCCGTTCTTCGACAGCGCGTACCAGGGCTTCGCGTCGGGCGACCTCGACCACGACGCGTGGGCGGTGCGCTACTTCGTCGGGCGCGGGTTCGAGCTCGTCTGCGCGCAGTCGTACGCCAAGAACTTCGGTCTTTACAGTGAGTTTTATTTTTATATCGTGAATTTAATTTATTTATTTAACATTTTTTTTTTTTTTTTTAAATTGTGAATTTAATTTATTTATTTAACATTACTTTTATTATTTACGACGGGCGCGGTCGGTTTGTGGATGGGTGTTGCTAGTGGCAAAATTTCATGGACGCTACCATGCTTCGGAGGGCACGTAAAGCTGTCGGTCCCAGTTGTTTTCAATGGTAGAAACAGTCGTTAAGCCTTGTCGCCTTGTCTTGTGCCTTTTTCAACTGTAGCTTTATATTATCAAGTCCCGTTAAGATAAGAAGATAGGTGCACAATTCCACTCTTCGAGTCACTACTGGGAAGTTAGAAAATAACAATAATAACATCTCAAGGGTAGACAATGCCTTCAGGCATTAAGTCCGCCCATTGTAGTCTACAATAAAGCGTATAATAAAAAAAAAATATGTTCGACCACACAATTGAACCCAGGCGTCTAGAATATATTTAACACACACAGTTGTTTCACAGACGAGCGCGTGGGCAACCTGACGATAGTGGTGTCCGACGCTGCGACAGTGGCGCCGCTGCGGTCGCAGCTGACGTGGGTGGTGCGCGGCATGTACTCCAACCCGCCGGCGCACGGCGCGCGCGTCGTCGCCAACGTGTTGGCCGACAAGGCGCTGTTTGACGAGTGGTGAGTCAAAGTCGTAGCGTCCATAGCCCAATGGCTCGAGTCGATTCAATGTGGTGTCCGACGCCGCGACAGTGGCGCCGCTGCGGTCGCAGCTGACGTGGGTGGTGCGCGGCATGTACTCCAACCCGCCGGCGCACGGCGCGCGCGTCGTCGCCAACGTGTTGGCCGACAAGGCGCTGTTTGACGAGTGGTGAGTCAAAGTCGTAGCGTCCATAGCCCAATGGCTCGAGTCGATTCAATGTGGTGTCCGACGCCGCGACAGTGGCGCCGCTGCGGTCGCAGCTGACGTGGGTGGTGCGCGGCATGTACTCCAACCCGCCGGCGCACGGCGCGCGCGTCGTCGCCAACGTGTTGGCCGACAAGGCGCTGTTTGACGAGTGGTGAGTCAGTCGTAGCGTCCATAGCCCAATGGCTCGAGTCGATTCAATGTGGTGTCCGACGCCGCGACAGTGGCGCCGCTGCGGTCGCAGCTGACGTGGGTGGTGCGCGGCATGTACTCCAACCCGCCGGCGCACGGCGCGCGCGTCGTCGCCAACGTGCTGGCCGATAAGGCGCTGTTTGACGAGTGGTAAGTGTTTGATGTAACGTTGGCCCAATCGGCCAAAATACTGGCTATCAATATAGTTAGGTGTGCGTTCTGCGTACGAATGTACATTTATTTACTTTCAATAAATCGTTGCGAACTTACAGCGGCCAGTCAAGGCGTTCGCAAACATTAATAATGCAACATAAACATAATAAAATTAAAGATATAAATACAATACAATGAAACATGCATTTAAAAATTCAAAAAAAAATTCAAGAAATCTAAATACTGCATATTATTATTAGTATATTTCTTGATACTGCATGCGTGGGGTGCTCAAGACCTCCCGTGTCTGTGGGGGAGACCCGTGCCCAGCAGTGGGACGTATATGGGTCGCAGCGAAATACTGCATGATTTTGATTCGAATAAGAATTGAAAAAATTTAAAATAACGGTTCAAATGTAAAGATCTATAAAATACTCTAATGCTATTGAACCAATCTGCATTGAAAGGTTCATTGATGCTGTACGACAAGTAATGTCTTGCATAAATGTACTGGGCCATTCTAGAGATAAATTAATATCATGGATATTTTCACTCATCTGACCCCAAACTAGGCAGATCCTGTAAAATGGATGTCAGTGATAACATTTTTTATTCATTCACTAAACATATCGTTTCCTTTTTGAAACAGGAGGGACCACATCAAAATGATGTCGAGCAGAGTCATCCAAATGAGGGAAGCGCTCAGATCTGAACTCATCAAGTAAGTAGAAGATACCTTTGCCTAATGAGTATTGAATACGACAGACATAATTGAGTTTTGCTTTTGTCAACAAAACTATGGTTTGGACAAAATTATTGCTACGTGGATGCATCCTTGACGGAAGCCATTGGGCTACGGCGCTTCCATAGCCCAAAACCTCGCATAATATATTTTGATATGTGGTGGCTTGAGAACATTCGATACTGGGTTGGCCACTATCCCCTCTACCGATTCGCATTGGAATAGCGCGGTGAAGTATTCTCTAAACCTACCGCAGCTCTGGCTGTGGGAAAGACCCGTGCCCAACAGTGGGACATATATGGGTTGTAGAAAAAGCATTTGCTATGTATATACTCTGGCATCTCAGTATTTGGGGAAGATTGTGCAACTGGATCTTGAACTGAGATCTTTAAAACTGTACTATTTGGCAGCCTCTTTAAAGGACTATTCCTCTCCAGACTAGGCACGCCTGGCAACTGGGACCACATAGTGAAGCAGATCGGCCTGTTCTCGTACACGGGGCTCAGCCCGCGCCAGTGTGAACACCTCATCCAGCAGCACCACGTCTACCTGCTGCGCTCCGGACGCATCAACATCTGCGGCCTGAACCCCGGCAATGTGGAATACGTCGCGCGCGCCATACACGACGCGGTCACCAAGTTTCCAGTTGAAGAGTAATTGCATTCGCTTAGCTTGACCATGAACAAGGGACACAACAGAACGGCTCATATTTACATTGCATAGGTTCACACATACACTTCCCACACACATCTAAAGTGGGGTCGACTCGGAGCAGTCACCAAGTTCTCAGCTGAAGAGTAATTGTATTAGCTTAGCTTAACTACTAACAAAGGACACAGTAAAACGCCTTATATTCACTTGGCATATGTTCACACATACACATCCCACACACATCTAAAGTGGGGTCGACTCGGAGCAGTCACCAAGTTCGCCGCTGAAGAGTAATTGCATTAGCTTAGCTTAACTATGAACAAAGGACACAGTAAAACGGCTCATATTCACTTGGCGTAGATATCCAAAACTTACCCACAAACATCTAAAGTGAGGTCGACTCGACGCAGACACTAAGTTTCTCGCTGTAGATTAATTGCATTTTCAGGCAATTGCGACATACATACATACAGACAAATAATGATAAAGTATGGTGAGTCGTACACGAATAGATCATGAAATTCTCTGCTAAAGTGTTTTTTTCCATTTAAATACTGTTCTGACTTGTTTTCAAACACAACCAGGGTGAGTCGAGTGATAACACTGCCGATATATCAAACACTAGGTACTGGGTTTTATGGTAATGGTGCCTGATAGTGATTACTTTCCAAACCTCGAGTTTGGAATGTAATCAGATTTACTTGTCGTCACGTTTTAGCGCTGGGTGTGTCGTCTTGATTTTGTGAGTATTCTCTTGAAACGTGAATGTTTTTTTTTAATTGTTGGTTTGCTTTCAAGCTACAAATATGATAGAAGCATTTTGTTTATATAAATCAGCAGCTTAGTTTATTATGCAAATTAATTTCAAATAAAATAGTTGTGCTGTTATGGAAAGAATTTATTATAAGTATGAGATTAAATATGTAACAATTTACATCAGCTGTGCTACTTGAAATAGTGTTAATTTTTAATTCACTTTACACAGTTTAGCAATAAAGGCAGCTAGTAACTGGTCTTTATCACTTACTCAACAATATACTAAAAATGTTATCATGAAAAACAAAACAAGGTACGAAGCAATCGTATTTATAACCAAACGATTAGTGTGCAAATATTTATACAATTTTTGTGTCACAAATTTAAATAAAATTTATTTATAAATATTATGTACTTATATGTATGCAATATTTGTATATGATTAATATGATAGTATTGTGTCTTGTACTAACGAAGGTAATCAACGTTTAATAATTAGGAGTAATATTTTATTAATTGTGAAATGTCATTAGTTTTGTTAGGAACATTTTTTCCTTGCTAATCATAAAAATATGTGTTACATTTCCAATAACACAAAAAGGTTTAACGACCGACTGATAACATCAAATATATACCTGATAAATAAAATGCCTTAATAAAACATATTCGGAGGATTGTAACAATTTTACAGCTCAAATAGCTACCCTTAGTACAAATTACGTAAACAACTAAAATTTACACATCTAATACCAATAAATGAAGATATAAAAATTAATTATAACTAGATGAAATTAGAGTACAATTTACTTATAGATTGTATACAACTTTTTTTATCGACCACAGGTTTATTTTACTATTTTTATATTGTACCTAAAATTATTGAGGTTTGCTTGTAGGAACTTTTTTGGATTGCATATCTCTTACTTTACCTTGCACATTTTAACATTTTCAATAATTGTTAACAATTATGATTGAGTACATTTTTGAGAAAAAAAAGTTACCTATTTATATTTTTAAACATCTCAAAATAGTAAATAATCTATTTTTTTATTTTGTCCACAAATTCTATAGAAGCGTATAAAAATAACTGGTTATGTGTTTGAAACGTTTTACATAGTCTTTTTTTCTTTATTTTGTATACTATAGTATCAAAATGTTAGAATGTGAGTTAGAGGATGCCAAACAGCCCATAAATATATTTTCTGATAATTATTTTTCGTCATTTTTAAAGTGATTGTGACACTGCCGCAAGTTACGTGTTCAATTAAACGGTCATATATAGAGACCGTTTGGATCAAATGGTTCATATATAGGGAAGGGTTATGGAAAGATCTTTGCTTGCATATTGAATTGTACACACACCCCAGTATTAAAAGCTTTTATTTGTGCAATTAATTTAATACACACTTTTATTTATATGAAACGCTTAGCGCATAGTTGTTTTTGCATAGAAATGGATTTAGACTTGTAAAAATGTTGCGAATATTATATTATAAAGTCGAGTTATTAATTGTTGTTTTATTCAGAATTTTATTCAAAATAAAAAAAAAATTCAGAAGAATTATTCTGAATTGAAAAAAAAACAAAGAACTTTCTGATTGCATCTAACAATAAATAATAAACAATACATGTTTTTTGGCGTCTTGGGAAGCTTTTTCTTTGTGTTCGTTATCCAGAGGGAATGTGAGATATTATTATAATCTATGTTAGCTTTTGCTACGATTTTTTATAGTCATATTATAAATGTGAAAGTTTGGGATGTTTGTTACTAAACTACGAAACGGATTTGGATGAAAATTGGCACATGGGTAGACGTTAATTAATTAGTAATTTCCCTGGGATGCTTTACACGTTTTTTGGGAAGCTGCCAGTCACATCGTCAACAAATGGTGCTGATACTACTTATCTAATTAACAATAATTTTAACTTATTTATTTGCAGTGACATCCGCGCCAAACTGTAACAGCCAATGACGGCCGGCCGACGGTATGTCGCTAACATAGTTGGTGGCGGGTTGTAAATAGTAACTTTTAAATATCACATCGAACAGTAAACTTAACACGAATTAAACGTTATGATTTTTTAAAATTTTATTTGTGATTCATGTCATAATATACTCACAATATCAGCTTGATCAATAAAACTGACAAGTTAAAAAATGGCTTCATTAAAAACCTTGGTTCATCGTTAGATAGTGTAGTTGGGATTTTTATGCCACTAACCACTTCACGAATCCGCAGTGGAGCAGTGTGGTTTGCGGGTAAAGTATTCAATATTCCTCTCATATAAACGTTAACACACCCCCGACGGTAGGACTAGTATTGTGTTGTGAAAGAAAACAGAACACAATCAACATCCATGTCTAAATATTTATCTGCAAAATAAATATATCCTCGATCGGGATTCGAACTAAGGAATCTCAGTTTGCCACTGAATCAATCATGGTGCCACAGTTATCGGATATATGCAACTAAAAAAAAGGGGGAAAATAATAAAACTAGTGATAATTAATTACCAATTTTAATAAAATAATATACCTACATTATACAGTAACTATTCTTCCATAGCTGTTGTGGACACGAGTGGGCGCGAGCCGAAGCGATTCGTCACTGAAACAGGACAAAAATACCATCTTCCAATTTCACATTTAGGTTCAAACTACGTCATTTAGAAATAGCAATGATAATGTTTTTTTTTATAGTTTGGTCTAATGAACAAACAGCCTGACGGTATAATTTGTTTAATTTTTCATACACACAAAACCGATATTCTAATCTCCTCTCAGAATGGGAGGGTGTAGGCCTTTAGTCCACCACGCTGGCCAAGTGCGGATTGGCAGACTTCACATGCCTTCGAGAACATTACAAGTACTCTCAGGCATGCAGGTTTCCTATCGATGTGTATCCACCTTTACAGCAAATGACATATAATTTCTTAAATCGCAGTCATTGGTTTGTGCTGATGGGGTTTGAACCCGGACCGCTCGACCACTAGGCTGTTACCGCTATATTAGTTTCGACATATTCGTCGGTACAAAAGTCAACTAGCCAGTGTCATTTTGGCAGTTTGTTCTCACAAACTATTTTACCTTTGTAGAATGTATACTTTTTTCAGTTACGATTTGTAATAACATTTATATTTGAAATGCCACAGATACAATATTTTGCCACATTATGCGTAGAGTCAAGATATTGATGTCCATATCTTAATATATATATTTCTAGTGTACGTGTGTATGACAGTGAACTCCTAAACGGCTGGATAGGATGTTGATGAAATTTTTTGTGTGTGTTCAAGGGGAATCGAGAATGATTTAGATTCACAATTTGGTCCACTGGAAAATGTTTTTTAAACACTATTTTAGTATTTTTATTTTTAACCGTCGTTCATTGACGTGCATCGTCGCGTCACTTTGACATTGCATATGGCAGAACAACGTTTGCGGGGTCATCTAGTATAAATAAATAAATAAATATATTGGATATTCTCACACACGGCACTCTGACCCCAAAGTAGGCGCGAGCCTGTGTTATGGGTGTCAGAGACTGATATACATACATAGATATTTTTAAATACATACTTAAATAGATAATATTGACATCCAGACACAGAACAAATACAAGTGTTCGTCACACGAATATTTGTCCTGAGTGGGATTCGAACCCACGACCTTTGGCGCAACAGACAGGGTCACTACCGATTGCGCCAACGGGCCTGTCAATATATGTAAAAACTGCCAAAATGACACTTTGGCAAGTTGACTTTTGTACCGACGATATATGCATAGACCGGCATACCATACCTTGTACCGACGATATATGCATAGACCGGCATACCATACCTTGTACCGACGATATATGCATAGACCGGCATACCATACCTTGTACCGACGATATATGCATAGACCGGCATACCATACCTTGTTCGCTGACGGTGAGGTCGAGCATCTCGACGGGGCCCTCCTTGTTGTCGCCGCCCAGCGCCAGCGCGTAGGGCGCCTCGGGGCACGCGGCCGCGCACAGCGCGCGCCCCACGCGCGTCGCGCGCTCGCTCACCTGCGACACCGGTGTGCTGCGACAGATTCGGGATTCAGATTCATTTTTTTTTGACGTGACAACGTCTTATAAATTGGTTTGCCGGGCGACACTTCAAGAAACTGCGTTACGCTCCGCTCACGTTATGCGCTCACAATGAGAGCGAGTGAGAGGCACGCGTCCCTTCCACTCGGGCATGGTTAGCCCGCCTAAGAGCGAGAAAGACAGACATAAAAAGTGTTTCATCCTTCTTCCTACTATACGAATGAATATTCACATTAAAATTATTTTACCACTCAAAGTCGTTGTCACGTAAAACTTTCGCCCGTATACCGACTTTACAGGCAACCAATATTTTTTTTTTTTTCATTATATGGTACTAGCTTTTACCCGCGGCTCCGCCCGCGTGGTCAAAGGGAATTAACAATGACTTGTTTATCATATAATTTTACTAACGCCATCTATTAACAACATCCGGAACTAAATATCTAGGAAATAACAAAACATCGATATCTTCCCATGGGGATGTTTTACCGCGATAAAAAGTAGCCTACGTCACTCTCCACCCTCCTCACTATCTCCACACACAAAAACCATACCATATAATAGCTTCGTTGCGACGTGAAAGCCGGACAAACAAACAAACACACTTTCACATTTATAATATTAGTTACTAGTTATATAGTTATATGGTATTTTTTATACGCTTAATGAACTTCATAACATTTTTTATCTACCGCCGGTTCACAAAGTTGATGCTACCGAGAAGAACACGGCAAGAAACTCGGTAGGTCTTCAAAATTTACAATTTTTATAATTTGATTATTGAACAAGTGGAGCTGGTGATACTTCACATCAAGCATTTCTATCGTTTATGTAATCATTAATTTTATAGAAAGCTTTATTAAGGAGGTTTCGTTTAATGTAAGATTTAAATTTATTCTCTGAGAGACAATATTTCCGGGTATTTTATTGTAGAAGCGAACACAGTTCCCCATAAAAGATTTTGATACTTTACTTAGTCCAGAGCTAGGTACAATCAATTTATCCTTATTTCTTGTACTTAAGTTATGTAAAAACAAAACATTTGTTATGTCGCGGCTACATAACACTACCATATTTTTCACATAATTTTAATCAGCTGTCGAGTGACCATGTTTTACCTCGATATGTCCCAGGTTTTGAGCTTCTCATCCGTCCCGACAGTCACCATAAGTCCAGGAACGTTTTCGCTAAGGATAAGACCTAAAATAAAAAATACTTTCGTAAGATGATGCAAAAACTATAATGTAACACAGATTTCGATAAAGTAGACAATAATCTAGATTAGGACAGGATACATCTTATCCCGCAAATATTCCCTTGGGATCCTTTACACGTTTATTGGAAAGCTGTCTGGCATAATGTCACCAGATGGCGCTGACACTAATTCTCAACTTGATGACACTAACAAAATAGGACTAAGATGCAACTTAGCACAAGCAAATATCTTAATTCGCGCTCCAAGCTGCAGACAGAAGCTAGTATTATATAAATAAAAAAACGCTACATACATAGAAAACAACACAATTAAGCATCAATGATCTGAGTAATGTACTCAGATCATTGATGCTTTTGTGCAATGATTTTCTGCAAACTATTTACTTTCCCGGCCGGGATACGAACCCGGGAACCAGGCAGTCAGGGACACTCGGCACTACACCAGGAATCGCCAAATTAGTAAAAGTTGTAGTTGTAAAGAAGTCCCGATCTTAACAACAGACTTGGCCTTCCCAAAATCATGAAATTATACATAATCTATACTAATACTAGCTGACCCCGCAAACGTTGTTTTGCCATATGAAATGTCAAAGTAACACGACGCTTCACGTCAATGAACGACGGTTAAAAATAAAAATACTGAAATCGTGTTTAAAAAACATTTTCCAGTGGAGAAAATTGTGAATCTAAACCATTCTCGAATCCCCTTGAACACACAAAAAATTTCATCAACATCTATCCAGCCGTTTAGGAGTTCAGTGACAGTTATGTCTAATTCCACGCGAGCGAAGCTGCGGGCGTCCACAAGTAAATCTATATAACCATGTGAAATGAACCTGTGACTTCCTTATCGTGCGCCGCGAGCGTCCACAGCGGCTCGTCCTGCCTGCAGTCCACGTACGCCACTTTTCCTTCATTGTTACTCATCTGGAACAAAATATTTTAATGATGAATGAATAAATTTATCCCGTTACATTTACTGTGTTTTTACATGAAACAATGTAGTTATAATATACAATCCTGGGATATTATACATATCTTAAAAAAGGAAAAATGTAAATTAGGATGAAATGATAGATTCGCACAATGTGTATGAAAATAGAGAAAAATACACTGATTCACGAAAAAATATTAAAAAAATTGTTTAAATACCTGTTCTCCACTGAGAAATTAACAAAAATATACTATTTCTGATATGATTTGACCGACTTGACCTTGACTCGACTTGTTTGTAAAAGAGTAAAGAAAGTCGTTCTTTACTCTTTTACAAACAAAGACCTTGACTCGACAAAAAAACAACCAAAACTCACCGCAAAGCAGAAGGGTTTCTGCGTGTCCCACACGACTCGCTCGATCTCGGGCGGCAGTGGCCAGCTCTTGTGTGCGGACGGCGAGCGGCAGTCGGTCACGCGGGCGCGGCCGTCGCACGCGCCCGACAGCAGCGTCTGCGCTTCTAGCGGGTGGAACGATAGAGATTGCACCTGCAACATTATATTCAGTTTATTTACAAGTATGTATATATAAATATTACAGGGAGATATCCCTAATGCATTTATATGATACTAGTGGACGCCCGCAGCTTCGCTCGCGTAGAATTAGACCCATTAATGACGTCTACCCGTCTAACGACTTCAAAAACGGCAAAGTTTCATACTAACTTTGCACCCCCGTTTTACCCCCTTAGGGGGTGAATTTTCAAAAATCCTTTCTTAGTGCTCCCCTACGTTATAAAAGGAACCCCTGTGCAAAATTTCAAGTTTCTAGCCCTTATAGTTTAGGCCCTGCGTTGATATGTCAGTCAGTCAGTCAGTCAGTCAGTCAGTCAGTCAGTCAGTCACCTTCTCCTTTTATATATATAGATTACAGGGAGATATCCCTAATGCATTTATATGATATTCATAATTTATTTTGTGCGTATTTACTAGCCGTTCTGCGAAATACAGCAGACGAACAACAAAACAAATCTAGACTCAGATCCCATACCAGCGAAAACAATTTTTGCTTGCTTGGCCTGACATTGCATCGGTTAGGAACGAAAAATGATATTAATTCTAACAATGATGGGTTCACTGATATTGAGACACTTAAGAACAGTTATTGCACTACAACCATAGTTATGAATCTCATGTTATAAGACAAGTCGGATGGTCGAAAAATAGTGAATTGAATACATTCGGTACAATGATGAATACCTCAAGGACATGACAATATATAAATAATACTTACTATTAAGCGTACTTCCACCACGCTGCGAGAATGCGGATTTTTTTTTATGGATAAAAGACGAGCAAACAGCGCAGACATCATCCAATACATTAAGCACTGCAAATACCACGTCTACGCTGATGACTTACAAATTTATATCTCCTTCAAATCCACTGAGTCAAAGGTAGCCCTTGATAAACTGAATTCGGATCTACAAGCGATATCTCAATGGGCCACTAATAACAATCTTGTGCTTAATCCGGAAAAAACAAAATATCTCATCTCGGGCACAGAGAAACAAATTAGAAAAATTGTTGCTTTGGATCCAAAAATATTAGTCAGTGGGAAAAAGATCGAAAGAGTCTCAGAAGCACGAAACCTTGGTGTACTGATTGACGAGTCGCTTAGATTCGAGAAGCATGTTGCAAATGTCGTTCGTAACTGTTTTTATCGTCTCAAGATTCTATACCGTATAAGGGAGTTCATAGGCAGGGATCTCCGAATAAAACTCTGCGAGACCATAGTTCTATCGAAATTAAACTACGCAGACGCTGTTATAGGGCCTCGACTTCTTGTTCGATCACAGAACCTAATTCAACGAGTTCAAAACGCGTGCGCAAGGTATTGCTTCGACATTCCACCACGTGCTCATGTTACTCCATTTCTTAATAACGCCAATATGCTGAAGATGAAGTATCGAAGAGAACTTCACTTCGCATCACTCTTGTTCGGTGTTATTAAAAATCAGTGTCCTCCATATCTTTATGACAAGCTGATTTGGTCGATTAATGCTGCATCTACGCGCCATACCCGGGCAGCCTGTCATTCGTATCTTATGTACCCCTCATATTGCACTGCTGCGTTTCGTGGAAGTTTTAAGTATAGCGTAACGAAGTGTTGGAACAATCTACCGCCGCCCATACGAAACTTAATGTCATCCTTAAATTTTAAAACCAAACTTAAATTACATCTTTTAAACACTCAAAAAAAGAGAGAGTCATGATAAGCACAAATGCACTCACACACACACACACACACACACACACACACGCAAACACACTCGCACACACACACACACACACACACCATATACGGTTAGTGGAATTCTGTATCTGTAATTTTTTATATTTTTATCTTTACCTTGCTCAAATTGAAGTTTTCGTGTATTTTAGTCCAATAATATAGTATTAGTATTGTTTAGTTGATTTAGTACTCTCCGCTTGCTCAAACTGCTCGACAACTTAGGGCTGTGCTGAAAATCAGCAATTTGGCTGAGCACTGACCTTTTTTGCCATGCAGCGAGTTATCGAATTTTCTTTCTTTTTTATTACGTGTACTTTTATTTTATTAATTCTTAATTTTTTACTTGTTGTGTGGCTAAATAAATAAATTCTTATTCTTATTCTTATTCTTATTCAAACGAGCTTGCAGCACCACCCATCCGCTGCCGTCCATGACAACTGTGACTGACTTTGAACAAGACTCAATTAGGGACTGGGATGGTTAGTCCAATTAGTTGAGAAAGTTAATTAGAACATTAGTTGGTCAGTTCGTTAGTAGGTATGAGGACTGGGGACTGTTAGTGATAGTTAGTCCTGTTAGTTGGTGTTAGTAATAGTCCAGTTAGTACTTGTTAGTAGGAGTCTCGTTCTAAGTCAGTCACAGATGTGTTGCTACCCTTGAGGACTAAGATGGTCGCCTCTAAAGAAGTGTAACCGGAATCCACACCTTTCCAACCGGACCACAATTGCTTTAAAAACAATTATTACACGGCAGAAATGGTACTAGGTACCGTGGCGGGCGGTGGTACACTACAATCGTAGTTGGGAATCTCATGTCATAAGACAAGTCGGATGGCCGAAATAAAAATAGTAAATTGAATAGATTCAGTACAATTACGTAGCACGTAACACGTTAACTACAATACATAGACGTCCCACTGTTGGGCACGGGTCTCCCCCACAAACAGCTGCGGGATATCTAGAGCGTACTTCGTACCACGCTGCTCCAATGCGGATTAGTGGCCAACCCAGTGCCGAATGTTCTCAAGCCAACCAAAGGTCTTCGACAGGGCTTAACGATTATTTTTACTATTGACGGCACGATTTGAAGCACGGTAGCGCCCATCTACAATCCGACCGCACCCGTCGTTGCTTAACTCGGTCGATCACATACGATCGACGCAAGCTATTGGATGCCAAATACGAGATTACAGAGCCTTGCCTTACTGAGAACAAATCCAGACTCAGAGCTACCCCTGGGAATGTTTGGCAATAATTTAGCCATAGCAATTTCTAAACCCATCCAGTTTTGTCCCGTATCGCTGCGACCCATAGACGTCCCACTGCTGGGCACGGGTCTCCCCCACAGATGCATCTGCGGGAGGTCTAGAGCATACTCCACCACGCTGCTCCAATGCGGATTGGTAGAGGGGTTAGTGGCCAACCCACTGTCGAATGTTCTCAAGCCACCCGAAGGTCTTCGACAAGGCTTAACGACTGTTTCCACCATTGAAAACAACCGGGACCGACGGCTTTACGTGCCCTCCGAAGCACGGTAGCGTCCATGAAATTTTGCCACTTGCGGTCACCCATCCACAAGCCGACCGCGCCCGTCGTTGCTTAACTCATTCGATCACATTGAATCGACGCGAGCCATTGGGCTATGGACGCTACAGATTGCCTTACAGAGAACATATCCAGACTTAGAGCTACCCCTGGTGGGAATATATGGCACTAATTTAGCCATAGCAATTTCTAAACCCATCCAGTTTTGTCCCGTATAATTGTTGGCAAGAACTCGTCGGCCCCAACAGGCTCACCTTGTCCTCGAAGTAGTCGAGCTTGGTATGCGGGTCGCCGCGGTCGAGGTCCCACAGCAGCACCGTGCTGTCCGCTGAGCCACTCGCCAGCACATGCCTGCAATGTACAGTCAACAAAATAAAAATTAACATTATTTTTAAACACGACATTTTTTCCGAAAGAATAAAAACAAATCATCAGCGCAAATTATAGTTTTATTTTATGTTTTATTATTATTTTTATTTATTTAAACAACGATCTTGAACGCAGTAACTACCACGACCCTTTCTTTGTTCCACTGCTGGGCTCGGGTCTCGTCTCAGAATGGTAGGGATTAGGCCTTAGTCCACCACGATGGGTAAATGCGGATTGGCAGACTTCACATGCATTCGAGAACATTATGAAGAACTCTCAGGCATGCAGGTTTCCTTAGACGTCTCCTTCACCGTTACCTTCGGGTGGCTTCAGAACATTCGACACTGGGTTGGTCACTAACCGCTCCACCAATCCGCATTGGAGCAGAATGGTGGAGTATGCTCTAGACCTCCCGCAGCAGTGTCTGTGGGGGAGACCCATGCCCAGCCGTGGGACGTCTATGGGTCGCAGCGATACTTGGGGCTTTGCTGAAAATCAGCAATTTGCCTGAGTACTGTCCCTTTTTGCCATGCAGCGAGTTTTCTTTATTTTATTATAACCTCTACTTTTATTCTATTAAATTTTGATTTTTTACTTGTTGTTTGGCAAAATAAATTAATTCTTATTATTATCTATTTATATAAAAAAGGAGAAGCTGACTGACTGACATATCAACGCAGGGCCTACACTATAAGGGTTAGAAACTTCAAATTTTGCACAGGGGTTCCATTTATAACGTAGGGGAGCACTAAGAAAGGATTTTTGAAAATTCGCCCCCTGAGGGGGTAAAACAGGGGTGCAAAATTAGTATGAAACTTTGCCGTTTTTGAAGTTAGTGAATGTCAAATTCCACGCGAGCGAAGCTGCGGGCGTCCACTAGTATTAAATAAAGCATTGAATAGTAACATACGTAAAATAAAGCATTGAATAGTAACATACGTAAAATAAAGCATTGAATAGTAACATACGTAAAGTTCCTGTTCCACGAGAGATCCAGCACGGCGTCCTTGTGCCCCACGCGTTTCGTTTTCTTCTTCTTGTTCGGCTTCCTGCCCAGCTTGAAGGCGGGCTCGAGGCAGTTCTCGATGTCCAGGTCCCACACCTGGACCACCGGGTCCATGCCGCCCAGGGCGCACAGGTTACCTGAGGGTTGGATTCCATGCATCCATCAATCAGCCTTTCAAGGTCCACTGCTGAACATCCTGGCACAGGTAATATACTTACTTAAAAGGATGTCCCAACAACGGATTCATTTATTTGTTAACTGTTTTCTGAATAATTTATCTGAATTATCAAAAATAATGTTTAAAATTTTTTTTTTTTAAAAAGCTTTTAAAAACTTTTTTTTATTTTCATGCATTGTCATCGGAACCAAATATGTGTGCAAAATTTCAGCTCGATAGCTTCAGTGGAAGTGGGTGAAATATTGATAGCAAGATTCCAGGACATACATACAAGATACATACGAGTGAAGTTAAATAAAAGCTTTTAAAATTATCTGAATTATCAGAACATAGGCCTCCCTCAATCGAAACCACTCCTCCAGATCCTCTGTCCTGTGAATCCAGAAATCTGCTCATTTATTTCCTCTAAGGCGTAACAAAGTCTAATTCCACGCGAGCGAAGCTGCGGGCGTCCACTAGTGTTCAATAAAGTTATGTTTCTTTTCAATTTGGTCTATTGAATCGGTGAAAAAATCAGTGGTTTGCGGAGGTCCATAGGAGAGTTACATAGTTTGATGTAAATTTTCGGAAGAATGAATGTATTGAACTCACCAGGTTGAGGGTCCGAAGGGTCGTGGCTGAGCCACTCGATGCAGAGCGGGAACCAGGGCAGGATGATGTCATGGTGCACATAGAACGAACCCTCATCTTTGTTGAATACTGGAACAAAAACATTTTGATAAGTCATACTCCTGTATATAGTACTAGTGGTCCGCCCCGGCTTCGCACGGGTATTTTATATAAAAATCAAAATTATAATACACACACATAAACCCTATTTGCGTCAGGTTACTAAAAAAATAATAATTTAACACGACTTTATTTTACATAATATGTACATATATAGATTATAACAAGAATTTTTGAAATCGGTCCAGTAGTTTTGGCAGCGCACGCCAGAATAGCTCGCAGATGGTAGATTTTTTCCTACTTACCTACTTGACACTTATCGTCATATTTTGGACAATTATATTTATAAGATCTACAATTAATTAGAACATTTTATGGTTCTATCTTTTATATTTTAGGCAGCGTACGCAAAATAAGTAACTTTTCTGGTTGATTTTTTACACCTTGTGTCCGAAAAACCCAAATATATTACGGAACCCTATTTTTTTTCCAAAATAAAATTTAGCCTATGTCACCCGGGGATAGTGTAGCTTTCCAACAGTGAAAGAATTTTTCAAATCGGTTCAGTAGTTTTGAAGCCTATTCGATTCAAACAAACAATCAAATC